>OX375783.1:2333109-2933109 GCA_947359385.1 Chesias legatella
AAATGAAATATGACGTTATTTGCCATAACTGTTCGATGTACTAAGCTTAGCTTGTTTGAATTATTTACGTATCATGTCAAAGCGAAAACGCTTCGTATTTATAAAAATGTATATTGCAACCCAATAAGTATTATTGCTAATAATGCGCAATAATTGTCATGAGTTACTTACATACTTTAAATTAATGCTCAGGTTTTCTAGCTACGCTTTGACTTATTTAAGCGATAATAACCAATATTATCCAAAGATATGAAAAGAGGGTTAGATTACCTATTTTCCCAAACCAAAATATACGCTTAACTCATTTGCGAAATAACTTCACTATTTTCGATGTATTCCAATAAGGCACGTATTTTTACATCATCGATTTTTTACCTTTCTCTTTAGCTCTCTCGAACGATTGTGATGAAAGGATTAAAATGTGCCTAGAATAGGCTCTTTTCGTGCACTCTTGTTGCTAATGTGGAATAATAAAGGATATTGTAAATGTTTCCACTCGGAGCACTGCTCTGTGCTCCTCACACTATAATTAGTTTTCCTGCATTGATTAGAACAAAAGTACCAAAATTCTTTACAAATAAATTAACGGGTAATTCCAATAGTTAAAATATAAGTGATTATATTAAACTTTTCCCTATAGAAACATGCGTATTTAGAAATGACATAGTTTGATCTAGTTGAAAATATGCAATGACGCTAGTTATTCCCTGTCAGGAATATTAAAAACTAGCTGCGCCCCGCGGTGTTACCCGCGGTGAATAAGTTATCCAACGGGAACACTGCACTTTTCCGGGATCAAAGTAGCTTATGAGTTGATCCAGGGTATAAGCTTTCTTGATACCAAACCGTGAAAGTTTGTATGTATGGATGTTTGTTACTTTTTCACGCTCAAACGGTCGAATGGATTTGGATGAAATTTGGTTTCAAGATAGCTTATATCCTGGCTTAACATATAGGCCACTTTGGTCCCGGAAAAGTGCAGTGTTCCCGTGGGTCGACTTACTCACCGCGGGGAATACCGCGGGGCGCAGCTAGTAAAAAATATAATACCTATAACGGACCAGCCACGATTTCGTTCGCAAAAAAGTTGCAAATATTTCGTGAGAGTCAGTGTGAGTTAGACCTTTTATATAATATGGATTCCAAAAGGCTTCCTCAAGTACCCAGTTCTCAAATGTAAGCATTGAACGTGTGAGTAATTACGTAAGAGCCGTCGTTATTTGTGGAATAGGTTAATAGGTCAACGGTATTGATTGGAAGCTTGCAGCGACCCCTGCATTCATGTCACAGCACTGTTTTGAACGTATTGCGAAGTTAATCTAAAATTAACTGTATGTGGTTAATGGATATTGTTCTTTTTCAGTGGCTAATGAGGTTGAGATCAATAAAGCTCATTTGTCAGTTTCGGTCTCCAATTATTTTGAGTCTTATTTTGTTGAGGATTGATCACAAATTTTGCTAATTTAAATACAACAGGCATAGCTTACAGAAAATAAGTCTTGTGTATTTGTTCAATTTCTTTGTATTAAACTGTAGTAAGGCGTTTTCGGTTTGTGAAAAATAGCTCATTAAAAAACTTCCGTATTTTGTGAACAGCGCGATGCGTTTAACATGCTGTAGTTTAAACAAACGTCCAGCAAAAACAAATCGAAATAAAGGGTCCATCGGAAAAACCACCCCTAAAACCACCCCTAACGACGCGTGGGAACTGACCGATGCGACATTAAGAATTCATCGACTTGGCCAGCATCGATCATGCATACGGCTAACTTACTTTGGCATCAGAGAGCGCTACCTATTCTAAACATCCAAATCAAGTTTCGAAGTTCAAACGTTGTCTGTCAGTCAATAAGAACGACTAATGTACTTCAAAAAATAGTTTTCATTAGGTGGCTCCGAGTTTCAAGCCGGAGGTCGCTGGTTCTAATCCCAACGTCCACCAATGCGTTGATCCACTTTAAAAAAATATGTGTGCAATACCACGTTCTCAAACAGCGAAAGAAAACATCGCAAGGAATCCGTCATGACCCAGAATAAATAACTTGAAGAAATGGGTCAAGTGCACGAAAGGAGCCTGTTTGAGGCGCAATTTATTACTTTCCCCACATTGGTTTGAGAGAGCCATACGCTAGTTATACTAGATCATAAGATGCCTTACTAGTCTGCGAAATATAAATGGGCCCATGGATAAGGCACTTGTAACGTCTTACATCATCACAAAAGCAAAATTAGTTGCTTCTAAGGATAAGCCATCCCACAATTATTCGAAAAAATTTGATGGAGTGAATTCTGGATATTTTGTACTTTTTATGACGTGCATCCTCAAATTTCTTTATACGTCGTCTGTGACGTATCATCTTTTATTTGGCTTCATACTATGACGTCACATCTTATATTTGGCTCTGTCTGCGTCTTGTTCTATGCAGTAACTATTGAAAGACTTCTCTATAATATGCAAAACATATTCTTTGGTCTGAGTTCGTTCACCCGACCTTGGAGTCAACCGTTCTTCCGTGACCAAACTGCCTGCATGCAGGAAGCTCTGACAGTCTAGAATTGCTAATACTAGTTTATGTTCTAAGCTAGATAACTAAGTGCAAGGTTGACCATGAAAACTGATTTAACTCGTTTAAAACTTAAAACGGAGCTTGACATTTTTGTTTTGTTTTATGAATTATCCTCCTAGCGAACTCATATAAAATTTTAAACCATCCCAAAATAACCTAATAGGTTATTGTTTTTTCGGGAAGCTTCTTATTTTCAAATTATTTGTTTTTGTTTTACATAAAAACTGTAGATATAATATAAAAAAGCATATAATCATATATGTACGAACTGTCCAAATTCATATTATATACCAAGCTAGCGACCCAACAGATCTGCCCGAAATTGCGCTAAAAATATTCTGGAAAACGATTGCAGCGTTACCTATCGAGTCTATATTAAACCGTCCAGAGACCCACTCAAACACTAACAAAAAAATTTATCAGCCAGCAGTTTAGGAGAAGTTTAGTGATATACACACGTAAAGAAGAATTACATATAAAGAGATAAGAGAAAAAAGACAAGATTTTACCATGAATTACGTAGTGCGTTCAAATTAATTGAGAAATATCGTGATTACTTACTGATATTGTTCGGAAACCAACCATCTCTTTGTCAGGAATAATATGTAGTTCTGTCAGGTGCACTGACCGTCCGTTTCGTCCACAGGGCAGGAATACGAGGCCCGGTGATGGACTCCCAGCAGCAGCAGTACTGCCTGAAATGGAACAGCTTCGGCTCGAATCTGGCCACGTCGTTCGCGAACCTCTGGAACTCGGAGAGCCTTGCGGACGTCACGCTTTACTGCGAAGGTGAGCGCCACATTACGATACAATTTTTTTTTTTTTTAGATATATCTTTACGCGCACACCCAATGCAATAAAGTACCTTAAATTCTAGTCTCGTCTCATATAAGTTAATGTTAAAATTTGGAAATCATTAAATCATTAAGTACATAAAAAAACCAGTCCGCTAAAAATGTCAGCGATAATTACAATAATTTGTAATGAATTATGTCGTTTTTTGTCAAAGTAATGTAAATAATTTATTTGGAACGAAACACAATGATACATTTAACAATAAGGAACGATTACTACTGCAAGAGCTAGATTTAACTGTGTAGCACAGAGATATATGATGCTTAGAAATGTACTCTGTCCTAGGAGGTGGGTGTTGGTAACTGCGCCACAGTTTTATTTTTCTATAACTATTGCAGTTACCATCGTGTCACTATTTTTTATGTGTCTTCTTTTGTCTGTTCCCAATAAAGATTTATTATTATTATTATTATTAGACCCTCACATACTTCCTCTAAGGTTCCGTGAGTCACAGGCTGCATGGGTACCGATAGCAGGTTTTTTTTTATGTGATAGGTATACACATAAAAAACCCTATCACAGAAGAACATGCCTTACGATTGTTAGTCACACGAAAAGTCCAATTATGTCTTTTTCAAGACACTGGCATATTTTTTTTCTTCAGCATCGATAATATGAATTAACTACAACTTCAGCGGCCTTTCAAGGCTTTAACATTGCGATCGGTCAGTGTCAGCTTCTAAGGCTTTGTGAATCGATAAAAAGTTTTACTAACTGTTATGCAAGAATCGTGAATTCGTTTTCCCGTGGACTTGTCTCGAGTATCTTGATATCGTACGAAGGTTTCTGTTACAGTGTATTATTGATTCAATGTTAATTTGTGTAATGGTATATGAAATTCAAATATATACCATTAAAATATTATGTTATTGGAACGAATGTTGCAGTATCTTGTTCTCACAGCATAAACCCACGGCCAGTAAGGTGAATCTCCGTGTGACCAAATACGGAATGGAAATACGTTGGAACTAGCAAGAAACCTCTTAGGACAGTTGACTAGATAGTTTGTCTTGCTTTTACGCGTTTATTTCTACCAGTGTTTTTATAAAAGTAGTGTCCAACGGTATTGCTTCCTAACTCATTAAAGTTAGAATTATTTGCATTCCTATTCCCAGCTTATAATTATATACGGTATTTCATAGACAACAAACAAAAATATTGAATTCTTTAAGAAATAACTTTGGAACGTTGCAATCAACTAAAAATTAGAGGGTAGCCCGCACTTATTGCTTTGGGTCTATTCAAACCCTATCGGACCTTCCAAGGAGAAGACTAACCCAACCCGTTAAGGTACGATTCCAGTGTTTTCGCGTAGATGATCCTTTTTACACGAACAGAAATATTCATGTTCTTTCCATGTGTGTATCCGCTACCTATATTTACCGAGACCTTGGAGACAGCGATCACCAGCCGTCCATTATCATCAGTTATCACTATACGCGTAGAGTATGCACCGAATTCTTGCGAATTGATAAACAGTTCGTCGACCCCGGCTCGCCGATAATTTTGGCAATAAATTTCACGCTCACGCTAATACAAGTAGTACGTATTTCTTGCACGAATCTTACATAACTCATGCTGGTCATTTTATAATTTGAATCTTTTCTATAGGTGTTCTTCAATGAGGTTTGAAGCAATTGTAGACGACTGAGCTACGCTAGGACGAACAAGAAGAGTTTTATTTTATATCATCACTTTTTGTGTGAACATATTACGTACGGTACTTACTAGTACTACTAGAATTTTGCTAATGTTAACTCATAGTTAGCTTATAAAAAAAGAAACTTCATTTATTTGTTTGTCTCTAGAAACTAATACATTTACGCCTTTTTTTCTAAAAAGTTTAACTTTTTGGCCCAGAATGAAAGGGCCACTTTCCACCTTGATGATCACATTAGGAAAGCCGACTGACAATTGACTGCAATGTTTTCCCAAAATAATTCAGCTATAATACAGCCAGGACACATCTTATACCAATGAAATACTAGCAGATATTTTTCATGAAATCGTACTTCCAAGATAATGTTTTCACTAACACTCAATTGAGATTTACAGAGAATAAATTGAGAATAACATGTATTAACTCATTCCAACTCGCAACGATAAAAAGCTCAAAAACAAATAATTTCCGTCGGTTGCACCACGCACAAACATAACGTAGGTGTTCGCTAAAAAAAGTTACACGTGCCGGGAGATAATGAACTCGCAAAATTTTGCAATAAAACCAAGGCCACGCTTGCGGGAAGTTCGTGCAAAACAAATGACGAATGCAGTTTTATTATATCGCCGCGCGTCGTTCAGATAACGACGGCGATTTAGATTGTACGCAACACTTTTGACTGGCTCAGTTCGTAGTAACCCTGCCTTCTATACTGTAGGTCATAGGTTCGATTCCCACCCAGGATAAACATTTGTATTACGCATGATATATATGTATGGATTTACGAAAAAAAGCCTAAAAAAGAAAAATGTACGGCCAGCCTTTTTGGACACTTTAACTATGATACTTGTAATTATACGTGAACCTGTCAAGGTCAACGCTAATGTAAACACATTTTATAAATAGAACCTGAAAAAATTATGTATACAAATAATTAAAGTTGAAGTGTCTGTTTGTAATTTCAAATTAACAGCTTTTTAATAAATGCAGATGAATGTTTATATATTAACAAAACAACAATTTTTATAATTTTTGTCTGTTTGTTGTTCCGGCTAATCTTCGAACTGGCATGTTTCAATTCAATTCAATTCATGGTATGTTGACTGGCAGATAGCTGTTGTTATAAGGAATAAACTTTGGCTACTTTTATTAAGGTTCATTTTGAACATTAGTGAAATGGAGTCTTGTAGGCAAAGGTTCATGGAATTAGGTATAATGACATTCACTGGAGAATATATATATCATAACCTCTTGTATGCGAAATTAAATATTAATAATCTTAAATCTAATAGTGACATACATAATTACTATAGGAGAAATAAATCCAAACTTGTTTTCCCAAACCACAGACTTACCACAGTAGGTAAAAGTTTTTTATGCATAAGCAACAAACTATTAAATAAATTGCCTAGTGACACTAAAAATCTAAATTTTAGGGAATTTAGTTTTAAGGTCAGAAAATTATTACTGTTTAAGTCTTATTATAATATTGACCAAGCGCTTGCTGACGAATTTAGTGTAATTATGTGAAAGAAGAAAATTGCTTAGATTTAAATGTGTAAAAATTGTGATATTTTTAGTGACGTTTCCAGTGTTCAGAGTTCCAGTTTCCAGTTCAAAGTGTACCATTAATGTATCAAAAATCAATAAATAAATGAAATAAGGTTAATTCATATATTGATAAAATGACTAAACCAAGTCGCTCTCTTTTAGTCACAAACGCGAAGCCGCGGGCACAGCTAGTTTAAAAACGTAACAAGCTTTTCGCTCCACTCGTAGGTAAGTATATAACCTAAATCATCATGTATGAGAGATGCGTGCACGCACGACGGAACCACATATCTCCGTAGACGAATCTCCGACTGTGTGTTCAAATTTCCAGTGTAAATGTGTCACGTTTCCTTTGTTGGTCTGAGATTGCGTAGACTGGAGTCACCACGAACACTGTGGAGCTCGCCTCCTTCGAGAAAATAGTGATATTTTTAAATGTTATGACTAAATCGACTGTAGCAATTAACACTGTCGGATATACATTTTTTTATTTTTTATTTTATTGCATAAAAGGCCTTAGAATAAAACTATAAATTCCCCCGTAAATTATTAAATCTCTAAAATCAACCATCTCTGTTTTTCTAAGTGGAAATAGTAGTATGTGTTCAGTTCACTTTATTAATATTTGAAACTTTGAACGGCTGTACCCTAAGTATCGATTTTTCACATACGACTAGGTTAATTGCTACAGTTGAAATAGTATCGAAAAAATAAGTCGGAAAAGTTTTTTTTTCAATACTATCGATATTTTCAATATATCTCAGTTATTTTTTGAAAATATGAAGGAAAATATTGTTAAAGAAGCCACATTTGTGATGTAACTAAAATATTTCAGTCCTGATTGGGCTCGGAAGGCAAAATATTCATAGTCAATTATCGAGAGCAGTTTAGCATCCTTGCAGTTTATAAGATAATAGTAATAATAATAATAAATACTGGTGGTCATTTCACACAGCGCCATCTAGCCCCAAAGTAAACTATGCACAGCTTGTATCATGGAAAACAGACGACTGATATAATACTTATGTATGTTTTTTAAATGCATACTTTTAATACATATCCTTGATTGTTAAGTGCTGGAAATTATATGATGAATAAAACAAGCACTACGAAACTTCCAAAAAACTAACCAACAATCCCTTACAGTATCTACCTGTATTTCGTATTTCTATTTGAAAAACTCAACTTTGTAACTAGATTTATCACTGTACCGCTACCCTTAAAAATGTACGATGAAAAAGTGTCGCCATGTTTAACTCGCAAAATTACGTCAGAAATTATAAAACCTGAAACTGAAATAAAAAGGGCGATGAGAATTTATCAGCAGCATAAAGAGTGACCTTAAACTCAACAATGGCCTTTAATTGCAGCCCATTTGTTTCTGCGTTTCGTAAGTTTTTCTTCAGTCCGGAGTTGCGAGGTCGTTCCGTACAAGTGCTAGACTGGGGGTTGGGTGGTACAGGAGAGGGGTTGGGGTTGGGGTTGGGGAGGGGGAGTTTGCAGTTGGAGGCCTGAAATCGTAGCTATAGTCATAGACGGGAAACAATTTCAGAACTAGTACATATTAAGGCTTTATCTTTTTAGTTTCTTATTCGCTATTTCATAAAATGAGTGTTCTGGTACGTCTTAGCTGCAAAAAAATGACTGTTCCTCAACGAGGAAAATTTTTCTTGGTACTTTAGTTTTTTCAATATCATTGTAAACTCCCTGCTGTACTATTGTTCTTTAAGTTAAAAAATGCATCCAGTATAAAGTAGATCCCAATATGGTCAGTATTCTCGTGTGCAGCGGAAATTGATCCCGTGACCTTTGCGTAATGTGCCAAGTTCAGCGTAGGTTAGTCTTTTTAATTACTATAGACATTTTTGTTATATTTTCATTTGAAAATTACGAATTCAAGTACAAAATTGAAAACAGTTTTTCCATTTGGAAATTATTTCTCTGAGAGTTTATTGTTCTTTGAATAACCTACATCAAGAAAGTACAATATGTACGAAACTCATTCAAAACTCAACATAAATAGTGGGCAAGAACTTGAAATTATGAATGACCGTGCTAAAAATACACATCTGAAATGTATTTTATTATTATTGTGCACGTTTTTCTTCTATTCATATCGAATTCAGGTTTGAGAGTCACAAAAACTTGTTCTATAATTTAGTCTCAAGTGTTAAGATTGAACGAGCAGATATTTTTTATGTCTATATGTTTGAATCTACAAACAATATGCGGCACGTATTAAAATATTTTATAGTTAAATAAATAACCCATTATTAATTATACTTTTTCGTCTCTTATATTGGAGTTACCAAATAAATCCCTATTTCATTTACTTTGTTCGTTACACTGAAAGTAGAGCACGAAATAGGACAAAATAATAAGTTTAACAGATATTTACATGATAGTAAATAGCCGCTCTAGCTGCTATTCAGTCCGATATCCCCTTTACCCCTTTTCAATTATATTTCCTCGAACTATGTAAGACAATACCTATCATAGAAATGCCGTCATTATCTATCGAGAAGTGTGCTTCAAAGTACGCGGCGTGAAATGAGCTTTACTGCGTCGGTTTTAGACTTAAAATGGCACGGATTTTCGCATTCTACCAACGAGATAAGGTTCGCAGGTACAACGGTGTCGTATTGATAATGTGCTCTCATGCGCGGACTTATGTTCCATTATCGTTTGCAGATTTCTGAAATATTTTTAATTTTTCATATACCTTCGGGCTTGTATTGTGCGTCCGTGCGTAGTTGCACTCTTGAATTATTTAAACACAACGTTTCCTGAATTTTCATGGTCTTTTTTTGAGTATAATTGCGGCGATTATTCAAATAGATGTGTGACGACCAATTGTTATTATTATCTTGCTTTTATTATCAGATATACACGAATAATTCTAAACAGTCACATTTAGTACTAGGCGTAAATGGACGTAGAAAAAACCATTGACAATAAAAATTAAGATTTATTCTCTAGATCACCTCAGAAAATTAATAGAAATTTTCTGTCACTCCTCTGACTCCTTGCTCCTTACAGCTCCTTGACTAAGAAGATGAGAGTGACCTTGTTTCTCGCATGGACGACTTGAATTCTCATTATGTCTTTATTTGGCAATTTCGGTACATGTCAACTGTACTTTTAATCACTCTCTCTTGGCTTTACACAACTTGGGAAAAAACTATTATTAATCGTCACACCGGTTTTTTAGATGTAAAAGCTATGCTTGATTTTCGAGCTATAGTGTAATATATGTGATATATTTCAACAGGTGATAGGTACTTTGTGCAGACAAATGCAATCTTATTAACAGTACTTTAGAAATTCTTTCCTGAATTTAGATTTCGACTTCGTATTGACACGTTTGAATTTGCCATGGAATGAACCGTAGATGATGACAGGAGCATTTTTCAACCTAAAGATGGAATGCATGCTTGTTTCCACCTATCCACTACATTAAACAACTAAAAACCTCTCATATAACCTCTGCAGGCCTTATCTCGAAAAGCGAAATTGAAAAAGTAAAAGTTTAGATGTGATAGTACAAAACTAGGCCACCCGTTTCCATGGCATCTATCGCGAGATTAACTCCCCAATTTTGAACTGAGAGTGAACGCATCGACGACGCAGCCTGGTATCGACCGACCCTCTATATGTGTCGCGCGGCAACCGCCCCCTACCCTAACCCAGCCACCAGCCTCCCCAACGCCCGCCGCTATCGGCGCACTAGAATTTAACCTAGACTTTTTATAACGGTTATTGAGGATAACGCTTTTCGTTATAACGTTTTATGACTACGTTTTTCAGTCACAAGATTGCCTTAGTTCGATTATACTCAATGATATTGGATTCCACCGATCATAGCTGGTGTCATTTGTCGAGTTTTATTTTTTATGATTTAATTGAAACTTTGAATAGCCCTCGTGACCCTCAAATTGATTACACCAAACATAAGTTGTAAAATATTTGCTACGTTTATTTAAAATGCTCATCCAAAATGGTTGCACGAAGTCATTCAGTTCAAGCTATTCGTTTTTCCTTTTTCAATTTCCACGCGGAAAAATGTTTGAATGATGGCGTTTGCATTAGAGTATTATCTGCGTTTGATAAACCAGTTTGTTTCTACAATATATTGTTAAAAATAAAACATAAACTGTTGTCTATAAGATAAGGCAAAATTTCATACATCAGTAATGTATCTGAAACGAAATATTTTATCATTAGCCGTCGAAGATATTTGTCGTCTACCAATATCTATTGATAAAAACCCATTTACTCTTGCTTGTCGAGAATAGATATGTGCCTTTGCAGTGGAAATATTAGAGGTATTCGGTAACACAAGCCAATAGCTGGATATAGGTCTAGCCACAGCTGCAAACGCCGTGGACTGAACTCTTGTTATTCCGACGTTTTATTACTTCCTGAAATCACGGTGCGAAAAACGTGACACACTGACAAAGAGGGGTAGATACGCCATACCACTCTGCATTTTTACGGCCTCCCCTCGGGTGTGAATTCATGCAGTTATTCAAATAAGGACGGCTGGTATGATTTACATGGCCGTTTTGAAATGCTTTCGGCCCTTGACTGACAAGTTTGGTGGTGGCCATGGATTTATGGGCTTTGCACCTGGGAGTATCTGGACAGAATATTGAAAAAAGTTTTGAACGGAATAGGTTATATTACCTTGTATTGTTGTTTTTGTGTAGCTGGTACTTGGCTTCATTGATTCTTATTTCAATATCAATCGTCTTAATTAAAGTTTTTAAAATCAAAATTTTTGTCTGTCAAATGAGGATTCATGAAACATACATAGTAATTAATAATTGTAACCTTTAAAAAATACTGATGACATTTTTCTACGTTACGCTTAAAGTATTAAAAATTCATATGCTTTTACAACGCATCGAAACCAGGATCATCAAGCCACATATTGTATACTAGCTTTCATGATAATGATTAGATGGTATGGTGCTTATAATATATCGACGGCTTCAGCTACTTACTCGACTCGACTCGGATGACTCCAATACCAATCCAAACACATTTTGAAAAATAGTTATGACTTGATCCGGTTGTCTAAGTCATAGATAAAATAGTACATTTTATCATAGTTCCATGATAGTGCATAACTGATAAGGAGTTTGAAGGTATAATATTCGAATTTGTGAATGCTAAAATAATAACCAATTCTTGTGACACTAAAATAATCTTAGATGTTGTATTTTTATGGCGTAAAAGTAGACAAGGTATCTGATGAAAAATGGTCCCCTTGAGGTTGTTAATAATATAATAATAATAATTATCATTATTATTATTAATAATAATAATAATGTTTTTGCACATTCCACACAGCGCCATTTAGCCCCAAAGTAAGCTAAGTATAGCTCATGGGATAGTGTTATGGGTCTTTTTTTTTGTAAATACATACATATTACCACCCAGACACAGAAAAAACATCTATATTCGTCACACAAATGTTTGTTCTGGGTGGGAATCGAACCCGCGACCTACACGCCAGAGTTACTAACCAATTGAGCTGCGCGGCCAGTGTAATGCTCTCAAGGAACATTTTTACTCGAGAGCCGATGCTGTTGTTCTGCCGGCTATTCATTTAATGCGTACTTACACACTATTGTGCAACTGATCTTCAATCTTCGATTTGAAAAGGGTGGTTCGTACGCGTTCGAAAAAGTTCGGTCGAGTTGGAATCAAGATGTAGGGCGAGCGGCAGTCAAAGGAGTTTGAAGAAATCTCTATCCATCTTACGCCGTGCTCGCCTTCTATGTGTGGAGAGCTGGTTTGACCGAGTACTTCCGAACGTATGGATATGGGAACATATAATAAACACGTATTTAAGTTATATTTTTATTGCAAATCTATACAAATAAATAAAATTGAATTATCTGTAATATTAAAATAACCGCTTTTTACTAAGTGCATATGGATGTATACACGGTACATATACCAAAACATTTTTTTTTAAATTTTTGTCTGTCCATCTATCTATCTGTCTGTTTGTTCCGGCTAATCTCTGAAACGGCTGGCCGATTTTGACGGGACTTTCACTGGCAGATAGCTGATGTAACAAGGAGTAACTTAGGCTACTTTTCCGAGGGGTAAAATAGGGGTGCGTGATAAAACCGAATTCCACGCGGACGAAGTCGCGGGCAACAGCTAATATGTTATAAATAACCAGCACAGTGTGATGTCTATTCCTTTTATTTTTTATTTTTTATTTTTTTATATAGTATTTAGTTTGTCATAAGATTTTCCATTTACAAGAACCGGCAATATATTTTAGATGCTATAAAAGAATTTTACGAGATATTTATAGGGCTATTTAGAATTTACGTTCGTTGATATATCGCTTTGTATTTAATTCAATGTATAATATTAATTCGCTAGATTTAGGAGCTGAATTATCAGTTGTTTGTCTAAAATGTTTAATTAGCGTAATCTTACATTTTTTGAGGCGTATTATATTATGTTACGACAGATATCGAATATACCAATATTAAGTGGCAATTGAAACAGAATAATGGTCACACAAATTTTGTATGTATGAATTAAATATATCCCAAAGTTAAGCGATGATATGTTTATGCTTGGGAAAGCGAGCCAGGAGATTTTATTTGACTTAAGTACCAAGAACTGTCTTTTTTTTATTATTTGTGCTTGTCCTTTTCAAAAACACTGCATACATAACAATCAAAAATCACCGTTATAAATATATTTATATTTTATTATAACCACAGCAAATGTACTAGCGAGGTCGAAATTCTTGTTAAAAGTTTCATAATATAAAGATACTTCTCAAAATATAAATCCTAACTTACGCATTCGATTCAAGTTTTACTCAGCTATTCGTATCAATGTATTTTTATATTCTCATTGTCATAAAAACATAGCACACAAAACAAAAACTACAAAATATAATTGGTAATTATCACACGCATAGTTCCAAAAATCAAGGTGTAACGGGGGTAACGAGGGGGAGGGAGTTGTGGGTGTAATACCGCAACGGGGGAGTTTAGCGTTTCTACCCCCCAATCCCCCCCTTTGTCTATACTCGAATGCATATACAGGTCTTTGCTGAGCCCCGGGAATTTTAGTTGTGCATGTTTGCTGCATCCATACCAATCGAACGGAGCCAAATTACCTACCTAAAACAATTACGAAAATAATACTTTATGAAAAAGGTAATAAAATGAACGTCAATTTATGACTGGCCTGCCTTCTTCGTAGGTCGTGAGTTCGATTTCCACCTAGGACAAACATTTATGTGTCGAACATTGGTGTTTGTTCTGTTCCTGGGTGTTAATATGTATATATAAAAAAAAAAAACACATGGAAGTATTATATCGTTGTGTGATTCCTATGATACAAGCAATACTTAGGTTACTTTTGGGCTAGATGGCGCTGTGTGAAATGTTCGCAAATTTTAATTTATTTACTTTAGAGCTTTTAAATAAAAAATATTTCAATAACACTGATATATGCAGTGTAGGATGACATATCCATTTGGTTGGCCTAGATGCCGCATTTAGTATCTAATTCAACCCTTCGGGGTGTGCAAGTATCGATTCATGTTAATGAGGGACGCGAAGGGTTGCTTTTACCTTCACGTCCCTCGGATGATTGAGTTGTTAAGGGGTCGGAGAAATCAATCTATGCACGGGGTGGATCGGTAATTATAATGAATGCCGACTATGTGGAGGCTTTGCAGGGGTATATTTCCATAAAAATTCAATACAGCTGTAAAGTCCCACATTTGATACGTGAAGGGTCATTCTAATCACTTTGTTCCTCGTCCATGTAACAAGTAAAAGGTTAAAAATCCGTACATCAAAGGTAAATTTTCTACTTCATAGCCATAGTATGCCTATGACTTTTAACATTTTCTTTTTATTCCGTTTTTTTTAAAACAGCTCACCCTTTGTTTCTAAGGACATAGGTACTGTTCTCTTATGTAAATTACATGTGTTTTTGAACGTGCAATGTTAGAATTTTTTCATGACAAATATAAACTATTGTTATTACCATGAGTCATCTAGCTAGCTGGCTTGCCTGTGTGTGTAAAATGGGAAATAATTTAATTATCAGTAATATTATCCATTGCGATTAGTCAAATTTAGTTAAGGCAACATACCGTAGAAAACCTTCAATTAACGAGAAACCCCTACCATAAAAATCCCATAAAAATTGCAGCTCTTTTTCGAACAGCGCACGTAGCGCGCTCACCTAGTTCCCCTCCCCTGCAGAATTGATTTTCTCTCCATTCGCTTGCACTCCCACCATTTCTCACTCTCTCCGTCTCGCTTCAGGGAGTGTGGGGGGTTCTCCCCCGACCTTGAATTTCCGCGCCCGTCTGGGGATGCGTTGTCATTTATATGTTTGCCTGTGTGGGTTCCAAATGGGGTTAGCGAGCCTCCAACCCCCTAACAACGTTGTACTTGCATCCGGGCGTATGTGCCAACTCGATTTTCAATTTGATTTTGAATTCGTATCGAATTGGGACGTGGTAAGGGAAATTGGGCGGTGGGTTTTTGATTTGTGTTTTTGTCAGATTTAGGTTAGGATGTCACGCTGACTACTTTTGTAGTTCTGTTATCTTTGTTGTGCGGATAAATGAGATTTCTTATTATATCTACGCTCATTCTTTGACTATAAATTGTAATAACAGATCGACTGTATTCGTGTTAGAAGCCACTTTCTGTTTGCTCAATCTAGTCAATAGTAGTATTTTCCGGCAATGATACCATTTTTTGAAGCCACCAAAAGATTTTAATTCAGGTGCATAAAGACTTTAATTGATTATGTCATTAAATTCACCAGGGCGACATATACGCTAACCTAATTCTAATTAAAAACACAGATCCAAAAATAGCCTAAATTCATTATTTCTAGATGAAGTAGTAAAATGAAGATTCAATTTAAATAAATAGATCGCCCTTGCCAGTTGGTTTGCATGACAATAGTAAACGTGGCTTTGCAAAACAATTAATATTCATAAAGGACATAATCTTGTTTCAGTTTGTATAATGTATTGTATTTCGTTGTAGAAAAAATATTCAGGACCGTCACAGTTTACATTGTGCTGAAAATGCTTTCATAACGGCGCAGGACGTAGGTAACGTCTTGTGTCAATTGGACAAATGGATCCTTTGAGGCGCACTTTAATCGTACTTCAGTGGGTCGAGAGAGCCAGTGTGACGAGTGGTGATGACGCCAAAGATGGAGTCATCATACGGTTAACCAGAACGGTTACGGTTATCAAGAAAAATACAAGCAGTTAACTAATTTTGTATCTAAATATACAGTTTTTTTTAGGTTACTTCTAATCCTGTCTCTTCAGAACCAGTGTAGTGAAATAAACTCCTTCCGTATACCTGACACATTTCTCTAATTTTTGGTTCTAGGACATGCTAGTTTCCCCATTTATTTTTGTTTCACTGTTTATCGAACGTGGTATATTGCGCATATAAATTTACCGAGTGAAAAAATAAGAGACCAAGCGGATTTTTTTTTAAATTTTCAACCAGCTCTGCGGTTTGTACTTTGGGGTGGCCACTACGCTCTACTATACTGCGGATACCCGTAGTAACATAGGTAGTCGTAACAGGTAATATCACACGACAATCAAATACACAGATGGCGCTGTTTCTAATCTCGAGCCACTAATTACAAGCGCTGAGTCTACCTCGCGCCAAGTTAGGTCATGGTTCCTAGATAAATCGTGTATTATATTAGTTGTCTTATCTAGCTGGTTGAGTGTCCCGATTTCACACAATATTAAAAGAAACATCATCCAATAGTACTTATGCGCGATATAGATATGTATTACTGGAAAGTGTTATCAGCGTTCTTCTTGCCAAAACACGGGTGGTAATGTGCTCACCACTTATCACGCCATTTTAATGACACTGTTGCCAACATGGAGAAAAGTGGCATGTGAGGCTCTGCCTACGGCGTGCATCAATGTATGCACCTTGTTCAATAATTTGATTAAAAAAAATAAGATTCCAAATTGTATACATTTGAACACAAGTAGAAAATTATGAAAGAATATACTAAATTAATAAAAGAATATCAATAATGCAATGTGAGATAAAAAGTCTACAAAAATACTATTAAGAAAACGAATATAGTTTTGATTTAATGAGTGCGAACACATTTCGTCTCGGGGTGATGGACGCAACGCAATGCGACTTGAGTCGTCTCGTACTTTGGCGGAGAGGGCTTGAGT
The DNA here is from genome assembly GCA_947359385.1 of Chesias legatella. Taxonomy (NCBI): domain Eukaryota; kingdom Metazoa; phylum Arthropoda; class Insecta; order Lepidoptera; family Geometridae; genus Chesias; species Chesias legatella. The sequence continues at coordinate 2,349,992 of OX375783.1, forward strand.
CATGCTGTTGTCTATGAGTGGTGGTTACCACTTAACATCAGGTGGGCCGTCAGCTCGTTCTATTACGTACATGACATAAAAAAACGTCCAATCTCTTATTTCATTCAACCGTCTCATCCCCAACGGTTAAGAATATCGTAACGTTTTTTAAATCTATACATACATACTACATACAAATAAATAAAATTGGAGTGTCTGTTTGTAATATTAAAATAACCGCTTTTTACCACGTGCATATGGATGTATACACGGTACATATACCAAAATTTTTTTTTTTTTTAATTTTTGTCTGTGTCTGTTTGTTCCGGCTAATCTCTGAAATGACTGGACCGATTTTGACGGGACTTTCACTGGCAGATAGCTGATGTAGCAAGGAGTAACTTCAGAGGCTACTTTTCCGAGGGGTAAAATAGGGGTGCGTAATAAAACCGAATTCCACGCGGACGAAGTCACGGGCTACAGCTAGTAATATAATATACACAAACGTTGCACGTTCACGTCGAAGAAAACCAGTTATTCAATTATATTCACTGGTGTGGTGCCCTATTTAGACGCATGCAGCGGCCGCTACGTTGATTGTGCCATGTAGGTTAATATGCAACGTATTAGCCTATATAACCATTATAAATAATGGAAAATATATTCGTACACATTTCATGCGCCTTCTTGTCCCAAACTTATGCTTAGTTGGGAACCAGATTACTGACAGAAATACTTTTTTTTGTAAATAAATACGTATTAACACCAAGACAGAACAAATATCTAAATTCGTCACACAAATGTTTGTTCTGGTTGGGAATTGAACTCATACTCACAAAGAAGAAGGCAGAGTTACTACCACCGCCGTCATTGTTTTCCCACGAATAACTCAGCTACTACTTTCTTGCAGTACAATTCCCTAATATCCGCTGGCTGGCGATTACCGGAAATTCCGGGTGAACTACTCAAATCTATATTATAAAGAGATAATGTTGGTAAGGTGTATGTTGTATGTATGTCCGAAGTAAACTCAGAAACTACTGAACCGATTTCAAAAATTTTTTCACCAATAGAAAGCTACATTATCGAGGAGTAACATAGGCTATAATTTATTTTCAAAAAATTAGGGATCCGTAAGAAAATACGGAACTTCCGCGGGTGAAACCGCGGGGCGTAGCTAGTGTTCTATAAATGTATGCCAAAGGTCCTTTGATTGCAGATCCACCGTGAGACTACATTCATAAAACCTAGCGGGTCCTACATTTTTATCAACCTATCCCCCTCTGTCTCGTATGTGCGTTATGTGTCTTCCCGCTTTAACAGCTCGCAGTTAATTTCCTAATAGACGCACTTCTTATTATTACAGTTCCACATTCTAACCTATAAATAAAACTGCCTAAATAGCACCCACAGCTTCGCACATAGTCGCTACGGCAAGCACAGCTTCCGGCATAGTTAGTATTGGGTGTGCACACAGGTTATTGAAGAATTATTATGGGCATGTGCACACAAGATAACGTTAGTGGGTCTCTGAATGAGGCCAATGTCACCGATGTTGCAACGGCGATGTGGCTCGCTCGCTTCCTCTAGGCGTGCCGCGTGTAACGATATTTTAGTGACGTATAAAATGCGTTATATCCTTTTATTTTTGAAAACTTTATTATAACTGGCCTCATAGCTCAGTTGGTAATGCTGCCTTCTGCGCTGTAGGTCGTGGGTTCGATTCCCACCCAGGACAAACATTTATGTGACGAATATAGATGTTTGGAAGATTTAATGAATCTTCTTACTGGTGTAAGGGCAAATTATTCAATCCCTTAGATAAACATACAGACAGCATTCTTGAGGTAAATGACAATTATTAAATAATGGTTCAGTAGTAGTAGTAGTAGGTACTCGTTAGATTACTAATCATTGTTCTTGGATATTTGGGCCTTTTTAGAATGAAACCTGACAAAGAATATGAATCGAAAACTGAAGTAACTTATATTTTTTAATGAAAAAATTGTTTCATTATAAAGGGCCCGAAGGTAATCAAACTAATTAATAAGTTATGGGCACTTTATATCGTTTGATCATGGATAAGGTGTGTTCATTGCAACATTTCCTCCATTGATAGTTTACTGGTTCATTGAATTATTACGACCATTTATTATTAATAATATACATTTGCCTAATATTAATTTACTACTAGTAATAATTTATTATACTTCGCCCTATTGAATTAACCATTTAAATAGTTTGATAGCATTGAATACTATCAGAACCATTTAAATGGTTCAAGGGCGTTGCGCTATATTATGAATCAGTGATTTACTCACACAAAATAAAAATTTGTTTATGTAGTACGTATATGTATCGCACGTACTTAGCAAACGAACGCAAACAAATAACAATGCGTATTACGCTTTTTTTTCTAGTTTGTATGTTTTGATAATTACCTAAAAAGGGCGACAATAACAGATTAAATGTCACGTTCTCAAATAAGGTGACGATGATGACTCGATGTGAAGATGACTCATGACAAAAATTTTATAGTCATTTTAAGGTAAATAAAATAAATAAATGTTGGTGGAATTTCACACAGCGCCATCTAGCCCCAAAGCAAGCTAATTAAATAGCTTGTATCATGGGAACCGGCAAATGATATAATACTTATTTTTTTTGTAAATACATACATATAATACACATCCACACCCACACAGAACAAACATCTATGTTCGTCACACAAATGTTTTACCTGGGTTGGAGTCGTACCACGTACAGCGCAGAAGGCAGGATTACTACCAACTGAGCTATGAGGAAAGTCAATAAAATTTATATTTTAATATGTAATAGTTCTAATAAAACATAAAAAATATGACTAATGTACCTGGATAAAGCAGTAGAACATTGCTTTCCTGTCTTTTATTGCCTACATAGCTATTCGCGTGCTTTAAAGATGTGCAAGCGTTCGCTTTCGTTTCCTGTTGCCGTGCCCCCCATTATTATTTCCTTATTTGTTAAATTGGAGAGGCAAGTGACAATTGGTATCAGCGTGCAAAGGGCTTCAAATGAAGGCCAAATAATAAGCACGGATTCACTAAGTAGATTTTTTATTCGATCTGACCACTTTTTATGTGCGGTACCTACCTGCTAGTCGAATCACGGGTTCTATCGAAACCAGTGTGGTGAAAAAATTTTTAGTACGCCTCAAAGAGGCTCCTTTCGTGCACTGGACACATATTTTCGAATTTTTGGTTCTCACTTGGTTGAACATCAGGTGGACCCTGTTGATAGTAGCCTCTGCCTATACAGCAATACAACCCAAAGCTTCTATGTATGATATTTGATTGATACGTGTGATGACTTGGTTCTTTCCCAATTGCGCCCCACTGCTGAGACATTATCAAGTGAAGTTCTTATTTCGCGGGCACCAATGGCCTTTCAAATCGCAACACAGCAATATGAGCTACTGCTAATATCGGCAAGCCCCGCAGCTCAGTTGGTAGTAACTCTGCCTTTTGTGCTGTAGGTCGTGGGTTCGATTCATAGGACAAATATTTGTGTGACGAATTTGTTCTGTGTCTGGGTGTTGTTAATATGTATGTATTTACAAAACAAAATATACCTATGTATTCTATCAGTTGTCTGGTTCCCATAGTACAAGTTAAGCTTTATGGGGCTAGATGTCGCTGTGTGAATTGTTCACCAATATAAAAAAAAATGTTGCAGTTCTTCCCTGGGCGAACTACATGCACTTTTTAACAAGGTTGCGTTCGACATGTCACCTGCTTAGTTGCCGTTGGTGACTTCACACAGCTCTTGAATTAGGAACTAACTCTCAAGTGAGGCTAATGGAATACCCCGACCGGTTCTTGGCGGTAGATTTTCGAGGGTGTAGCCATCGGGCCATTTTCCTTACCATCATTTAAATATTGCTGCAGAACCATTACTGATACCCAATAAAATTCTAATTAGTTCTAATTTTTGAAGGTGTTAATTTCTCACTTAAATGTTTAATATGGAAATTAAAAACCGTAGATAAGTAAATAATTTTATGGCCTAGATGACATTGCAGCTGAAAATAGGAAAAGGTTAAAATGATGTAGGAAGTAATTTGTTTTTGAATATAATTATTATTTTTTAAGTATAAGTTTTTTTTTTATATTGTATTTATATTTTTTATATTTGTAATAAGGTAGCCATAAAAGTATTATTTATTCATGTATCGTAGATTATTTTTTGTTTATCAACTGCGACGCAGGGCTCTGCTATGGCAACGGAACTCATATAATTTTTTCTAAGTGCTGTTGATTCTATGAATTGAAATTACAGGTGCATTAGACGTAACATCCCCGTCTCGGGGTGATGGACGCAACGCAATGCGACTTGAGTCATCTCGTACTTTGGTGGAGAGGACTCGAGTCGTATTGTTGTTGTCCATGGGCGGCGGTTACCATTTAACATCAGGTGGCTCGTTCTATCACCTAAATGATATAAAAAAAACGATAAATAAAAAAAACTATCCACATCCCCTGGCGACCAGCAATTCGCAAATCGTCGCTTTACCAGTCCTGGTGTGACCACCTTAACCGAAAGGTTATATGTTCTTGTATATGGCATAATGTTACCAGCCCACTGCGACTTCAGCTTCCTAATTTGATGACTATGTCAAAGAAATATCTCAGTTCTCTTTAAGATGCATCTTAAATTCGTCGCTGAGCGCTTCGACCGACCGTAAGCATCACATCTAGGCACCACAGGTGAGTGCTACGGTGCCCTGGTCTAGACTGGACTTTCGTCTTCAGACTACAGACAGGTCTATGGTGCCGTATGCTATTCGAAACCCAATCTATTCCGGAAGTTGAAACTTGTCATTTCTTCGTGCGATTAACTCCTGTGGTTTTCAAGAGACGTCCTAAGAAAGGACTACGATTCTCTTGTCTCCTTGAGAGTTTCCTGTAGTGAAAAACGAAGTTTGAGTTACTGTTGCTCTTTGTTAATTTGAACTATAATACTTTAAGAAGATCTGAATTAACTCTGGCTTGAACTCTGCCTTTCTGTTTAAACGGCCTTACAGCTGCCTCAAAATAGTTTGGCTTACGTCTATTACTGGTACGTGGCGGATTTAACGTATATTGGTTATACTATACTTTCTCTAATCGATTTTATGCTATTCAGACATACGTGTTCATGGACGGGACATAAAACATATATACATGAAAATGCAAACATTAAATTCTAATTCTTAATAACAATAATAAAATCAAAATAAATATCACTATGATGAGGTACAGATAAGTATTGTTGGTTGTAATCTTAGAAAAAAGTATTGTGAATGCGTAAATTCGATTTACTATTTATGAATTAATAAAAAGTCTGCTAATATATTAATGCTTATGTATGTAAGTTTAAATTATACCGATTTATACCAGCTTTTTCCATTAGCAGTTTCTACTGTTCATATCATTCCTTGAGTAATGATTTCAGTAATAATGATAGTTTGCACAGTGACGATCAGTGTTAATGGCCTTACTATTGTACCCAGCAAATAGCTGATGGATTTTTTGCGTTCAAAACCAAACAATTAAACCCGAATATTTGCAACGGCAATATTTTCAACAGATTTCAATAAATTATTCGCAAATATTATAATTACCATGCATTATTCCGCATTGATGGAACGGCTAATGACGTGCGTGGGTCTATTTACAATTGTTGGTTGGACAGACTTGACATTGAAATTGTCATACAAAAATTTGTTAAGTTGTAAGACATTAGCACATACGAGTCAAAGGTTTAACGAAACAATGAAAGAAATATTATAGATGAGGATAAAGACGATAATGCAATTGACAGGCCTCACAGCTCAGTTGGTAGTAACTCTGTCTTCTGCGCTGTAGGTCGTGGGTTCGATTCCCACCCAGGACAAATATTTGTGTGACGAATATAGATGTTTGTTCTGTCTGGGTGTGTATAATGTATGTATGTATTATGTACCTATGTATTTACAAAAAAGTATATATGTATCAGCTATCTAGTTCCTATATTACAAGCTATGCTTAGTTTGGGGCTAGATGGCGCTGTGTGAGTTGTCCACCAGTATTATTATTATTATTAATTCTGCTAATACTCGCGTTCGTGTTCTCTCAATCATCGTCGTTAAAGGATTAAAGTGCGCCAAATGGTATTGCGCACGTGATTTTTTCAGGCTGTAATCTCATTGATGCCTATATGAGTTTGAAACCAGCGACCTCCGGATTGAAAGCGGGGCCTGGCCCTGAGTCAAAGTGTCATATTGATAGATGACAAATGCATAAATAATTCTTTACTGACATTACAAGTTTTGGATTACCAATTTAAAATGTATATAGCAACCTCCGTTATAGAAAATACCTGGAGATGGTCACAATTAATGGTATTCTTCTTGATAAAAACGAACCTTCGACCCTTGAAATACAATCGGTCACTCAAGCCAATACGCCGACAAAGTCTTCAATTATATCTTAATGTTTGTTTCCCAACTGAAACAGTAAACGAACATTATCTAAAATATGTTCGGATTAGAATACGCATGAGGAAGCGTGGAACGAATCTGTAGGCGTGTTGTAGCGGTCGTGCACCGTACACCTCGTTAGGCTGACGACACATAAACTTCTTGTCGAAATGAGTCGCTATGAATCTCTTCGAATTAATTATCTAGTCAAAATATTAAAAGTGATATATAATAACAATAATAATTTATTTATTTCAGGCTAGGTACTTCGTATTTATTACATCGGCCCATATAAATAGCCTATACCTAAGTGATTAACATACATATAATAACTTAAGAGTACAGCAAATCTACCTAAGGGTCTACCTAATTGTGAATCTAAATCAACCACAGACCCAAAAACACATATTGAAGAAAAAACTCCAATGTTACAGAATTTTCTCAGAAATATTACTTCATTAGCACACACAGTTTGCACACACAGAATCATCCACATAAAATGAGTTTTTAGAAACAATTTAGTGAGTGTTGTCGCGTCGCGTACACTAAGCCTAAGCGCATACGGCATCAGCCTCAAGGCTAAACGTATTTTGTTCCGCACTATTCGGCGTGACGTAATAGGTACTTCGATGCTATCTATAGTACGGATATTATATCCACAGTACGCCTCTATAACGTACGATACACTTCATTGCGAGTGATTTGGTAAAAAGAGAAAAAACTAAATATGTTTGAGAGATCTTCAAATGATATGTGGTTTAATAAACAAAAGTATTTAATTAAAATATTACTCTCTGTATGTTGTTTTGTTTGTATGCTGTTAGTTGATATGTAAAAAATAACTAAACATTTCTTATGAAAGAGCATGTGAAAAAAAATATCTATAATAATAAATCTAAGAGTAGTCTAATCGAAATATTTATTTTATCTTGCATTGTGAGAAAAAAATGACTACAAGGCTTTTAATAGAATATCTTCTTAGAAGACCATCAATACTTTAACTATTAAAAACTACATATTTTCGAATTTTACAAATGACACAATTATTTAACACGAATTCTTTAATTTGAGATATTCTTGAGTTTGTTTTGAAATGTACGGAATCAGCCTTGAAATTTTGTTTATGGTTTATTGCAATGCGTAGGACGGGAACTGACGGTGAAATACAACACAATATAAATAGACAATAGGGTCAGATTGAGATTAGTCCGGATAACTGAAATAACACAACTGATTTGTCTGTTATGAAAAATCTAAATTGTAATACTCTATTTACCTCCACTGCTCACGAACGTAATGTTAAATACCTATGTTGAAACTTGAGGTCAGGTTTACCTCAAATTCCTCAATACCATAATACAATAATAATATAGTTATACCTCAAAAGTCGGAATGCAAGGCAAAAAAAAAATATGTAAACCAGCTGGCAAGGCAGGGATAAATAGTAGACTTCTTAAAATTTAAATTTTATTTATCAAAAAATGGTTTTTGACAGCAAATGACAGGAGCACAGGTTGTTTTCCTTCCTGTTTCTATATTTTATGTTCATCCTTCCTAATAAAACCCTCATAACGGCAATGTTTTCCGGATGTATGTTGGAGCTCCGTTATTAATTTGTGTTTTATGTTTCTTTGCAGGTCGTCAGTTCAGAGCTCATAAGGTGATATTGGCAGCGTGCAGCAAACATTTCCAAGAGTTGTTCGACTCGGCGCCGCCCAGCCATGCCGGAGCTTGCTACGTCATCCTGGAGGCGACGACGGCAGACAACATGCAAGCTCTCTTGGAATTCATGTATAAAGGAGAGGTGCACGTCAGCCAAGATGCGCTGTCGAGCTTCCTCAAAAGTGGAGAAAATTTGCAGGTTTGTGAACTCACTTTAGAGACAGAAACATATATTCTATTAAATTTTTTGGCATATATGTGTCTCTTATGGAAATATTATAATTGGTTGGAATTTGATAATAATTATATAAAACGTTGCTGTTAAACTTTAATAGTTTTTATCTCTGGTGCGTATCATGAGGAATTCGTGAAAATAAATTTAATAGCAGGATATATCACTAAAGAGGAGCTTATGTAAATTTCAGGTCAAGGGCCTGTCAATGGAGATGTCCCAAGACGCTTGGGTGAAACAGCAAACCCAGCAGTCAGGGGAGCGTCAGAACCGAATCAAGACAAGCCCGGTATCGGCTTCAGGAAACTGCGACACTCAGGAGTCCGGCGCCACCCAACACACTACCTTTGCCCCTATTATGCCACAGTACAACATGCCGATGCATGGAAGTGGAAGTATGGGGCGGTATCCACCACCACTGCACTTGCCGCTGCACACCGGTGGACACCGCAGACCCGCTGCACCAAAGCCGTCGCCGTCACAGAGCCCGCACGCTAGGAATTACAGGTATAGTGATCTTATCCTGCTCTTCTTCAAACTAAGCTATCATCCCACAATATTGGGTTTTAGAACTCGCATAATTCTTGGTCTTTTTTTCAATCCTTGTCCCTATCCGTGTAGACTTATTGGTTTGACATAAACAAAGGGTGTTTTCATTTCATAGGTTTTAGGATAAACTAAAGAAATTTTAGAAAAAGGTCGTAAGATTAATCTAATGTCAAATTGTAAAATTGCAGGCAGAGTTCATCATCGTCTCACTGCGGCAGCGTCGCTGACGAGCCTGACACTCGTTCGTCTCCGGGCGCCTCCCAGCGGTACGACGACAACAACCCCGACACCTCCACCCACAACCCGATCAAGAACAACGGTTACGAACGCAGCGCATCGGCCAACGACGAAATGATGGATCGACTCTCTAACGAACAAGGTGCCGAAGGTTTGTTTCCGCTCATTATATCTTATTCGATACGAATTGTGATATAGTAGAGACTTTAGAGGACATTCTAGATGATGACGAACTTGAGCGGAAGATCTTTTGACGGCACCTTTACGACGGCATATTTGAGGTTTGTGAAATAGCATATTTTCATATTTTACTAACTTAAATGAAAAACAATCTCTTTTGTAAAGCGTTTCAATCAATTTATCCGAAAGTAGTGTAACCTTTCTTAAAGAAACTTTCGTTCATTCCAGACTTGCGAGTGAAGAACGAGAACGATTTCCATACAACCGGATATAACAACTCCCCGCCGCCGGCAACGTCCATGCCTGCTACTAATTACCACGAGAAACCGATACAGACATCACCAGTGCCAGCCAAGCCTGGCCCTGAGTTTTTCCCGACAAAGATAATCACGAGCAAATCTGGAGGAATCGCTACGGCTGACGGTAAGAATACGACAACAACTTAAAACTTTCATTTGTAACTAGTATTATAGCACTTTGGATTCTAATTGTGCATTCTTTCAGATAAGTTGTTTAGACACGATTATTTTTCCACAATGGAATAAGGCTCTTGTTAGATTAATGTTAGTTAAAACTTCGTTTGCCGGATTTATAAATCGTATGAAACAAGATATTAAGAAATTGTATGAATTTCTTTAGTTTTGACTGGCCTCATAACTCAGATGGTAGTATTCCCTCACATGACAAACGTTTGTCTGACGAACATAGATGTTTGTTCTGTGTCTGGGTGTTAATATGTATTATATGTATGTATTTACAAATATATATGTAGTATATCAGTTGTCTGGTTCCCATGATACAAGCTACGCTTAGCTTACTTTGGGCCTAGATGGCGCTGTGTGAAATGTCGAACTATATTATTATTACTATATTTATTGTGAGGATATAGACATGGATAGACATGGATATAGTACTGTTGTCACAACAAGCGTGTTGATAATTTCCAGGTAAGAAACTAAAGTGTCCGTACTGCGAGCGACTGTACGGGTACGAGACGAACCTGCGCGCGCACATCCGCCAGCGGCACCAGGGCATCCGCGTGCCGTGCCCGCACTGCTCGCGCACCTTCACGCGCAACAACACCGTGCGCCGCCACATCGCAAGAGAGCACCGCCATCAAGTCACCCCCCACATAACGCAAGGTCCACTCCCCAACCACACGCAGTAAACCCTCACAACATTTAACTTTAATTATATTTTCAACCAAACTACCTCTGCTCACCGTGGCTCGCGGCCGGCTCGTCTAATCTACCTCTACTCGTATATTTTTTAAATTTAGAATTTATAATTGGTGTCAATTGATCGATGCGCATTCGATCCATCAAAATTATTGAGCCGCCCCGAGTCGAGCGTCGTCGAACTGTGTGTTAACTGCGAACAATAAATACCTCGTTGATGCATATTTATGTAACAGTATCTACCTCAGTAATTGATCTTAAGATTTTTTACGGTTTTTAAATTGTGCGATAATTGTTACTTAATTTAATATTTGAGTGTGACTATGAATGGTGTTGCTCAGTACAAGTCTCGTCTGGTACCGTGTTTATAAAATATTGTACCTAATGCACTTCGTCGCGTTTTAGTACCATAATGATTTGCAAACATTTTAGTAATACTATGTCCACTGACTGTGAAATGAAAGTTACCTTTTAGAAGTTTTATTTTGTGCTCTCGGTCGAGTATGTCATAGCTTATATCGTATTACATGAGCTAGGAAATCTTTGAAATGATGTTGAGACTGATGGTCATAGGCTAAGTGTATGTAAATAATAGAAGAATGTTATAAATCGCCTTGGCCTAGGTTGAAACATTGTGTGGAAACGCACTGTGGCAAAACTACCCTCTACCTCTGTTTATGTTTACATTATATTTTAAGCGCGCATTTCTCTATTTTTATATTTAAAATGACAATAGACTAAATCTAAACAAGCTACAATTTTAAGTTAATAATATCCAACTTATCTGTGATACAATAGCAAACGGGCTTTACTTTAAACCATCTTATTTTGCCACAATGTCGTGTGACGGAATAACTATAGTAGATTCAGCAGTTTTAACTGAGCAGTGAATATCGGACGGTTTGAGTTGTGTACGAAGTACAATTTGCCCTAGATACATAAGTAGTTAGATAATATCGTGTTGAATATTGTGTTGTGCATGAGAGGTGCGACGCATGAATGTGTATGTAAGCCATTTCTGTCGTTCGTTACAGGCTCGCCTGGGCGGATGTTACTATTGAGACCAAATATTATATGTTTCAGGAGTGGTGTCGATTTTAACATTCCGTTTTTGTTGTTTTTCTATATTAGTGCATTTAGACGAAGGCCACTTACTACTTCTATATTCCTAGTCAATTCAAGTGCAACCAGTTGAGATTTTTTTAAGGAGAATAATTATTTAAATGATAATTGTTGTATGGAATGTGGCCGGAGCCTCTGTATTATATTTTGTTGTTGTAGGCGCCGGCGCATCCGCGTAATGAGTACACTCAGCTGCAATAAATACATGCTCTTATTTACAGCAGATGGTAACAGTGCCAAATAACCTCAATTTTAAGTCCTCATTTTGTATTATTTATTTTTGTTAAGTGTGAATGTAGCGACTGTGTGTTTTATTCCTGATATTTAGGAATATAAGTTGCATTCATATTTATTATAATATTTATATTTAGAGATACAGCTAAAGAAAGTCAGACACGTGAGGATTGCTCTATCCAAGGCTCAGTGACATATTATTTAATTCTGTTAGTACCATTTCAAAGAAAGCGTTTTAGTTATCTTGGTGTGGTGGATAGTTTTTATTTTACAAACTCATATATATAAATATTTCTTAATTTTCATTCACGTTATTATACATTTAATATTACATGTAACCAGCTCTATATTATTATATATGTAACAGATAATATTTACAAATTCATGAAAATTAAATTATAAAGAAAAACAAATCCTGAATCCATATAATTGATAAATCAGATTTATACAAACTCTTATTAATATGCTGTTTTATAATTCCAGAGACGGTAACGTGAATCAAAATTTTAAATATTATATATTAATAGACCAAACAGAAGCTACAAATACTGTAACTATCGAAACTATTTAATAAGATTCAAATGAACAGGCTATTTTAAACTTGTCTTTTATTATACAATTCACTTTTAAAAGTGAACTTTTCAATCTATACTTAATCATTTAAGGTAAATCTGTATTGATTTCTAGAATATCTTTCAAAGATAGATCATGGAACGTTAGTACAAAGTGGCAATAGTTTACAGTTCTCATCATTTCTTCATCTTTATTAGTAATGATTTCGTCTGAACTTATTATCACTGATTGGCTTGAGGAATGAATGTTTGTGGGATTTGTTCGACCGCTTTGATCAAGAATACAGTTTATGTGGTTGAGTTTTATAATTTCTTTAATTCAAAAATATTGTTCTCTCTTCTCATCGTAATGAGGACTTGGGTGTGGCTCTCAGCATTTTGTAATCCCATCAAATCTAATGCTGGAACGATTGTATTGTTAGTTTTCATATATTAATATCTTAACTCACACAAACTCAGTGCAGTGTCAATTGAAACAATTTCCTTCGAAAGGTCAGGAGGGCCTCGATTGTTATTGTTCAGTTTAGACCGAGACGTTTCAATATTAATTTTAATTCATTAATGGCATTATTTTGGTAAGTGTATTTTGTAGGAAAAATAATGTGTCGCTGTATCGGTTACAAAATTGTTAACAACATTTGTTTACGAAATTGTTCTATTATTTTTGTCATTTCTTTAATTTCTTATGAATTATAAATTCATAGTTGTGATTTTTTTCGACATATAATGTTTAATTTTGTGATACGTAATTGAGAAATTGCATTAATGCATCACGTTTTTATTAGCTTTTTGTTCGTTTTATTATTTTGTTAGGAAAGAGGGATTCAAATATTGATAAGGAAGGTTGCTTTGGCGATGAAACATAAAGGGCTCGTTGAGTTTCGAAATCAATATCTAGATTTGCTGATTTCTAAATTACAAATTTTAGATTACAGGTAACATTATCATTGAATTGTCCGTTTTGATTGCAAGTTTATGTAATGCTTGTTGTGATTGATTTAAACTGATTGTTAACATTAAGGGATTGGATGTTTAACTTAAGTTTTTCATTGTTAAAACTAATTAGTGGACAAAATTACTAGTGGTCCCTAATAGTTGTAATGTTATTTGATGTGATAGGTGAATTCACAATTTAGTCGGTGTAATGCAATTAATTCCCTTTTTGAACTAGGACCGATCTCCCCTTACATTTGTTTACAAAGTTCTACATGAATTATATAAGGAAACTCAATTCCTACAACAAAAGCTTTTCTTCCCAGCAAATGAAGCTAATAACAGCTGGGCCTGTAGTGGTCAAACCAAGCTTTGCATGGTGATTGGGATTCGGGGCATTGTTGATTTAAGTTCCAAAAATAGTTTCAATCTTTATAATTTATTGACGCATCTCGGCATTTAACTCCGGTCAGGGTACATCAAATTAATGTTAAATTATTTTTAAGGTAATTTTAGATGTATATATGTATCGCGATATGTCGTGATGGTGAAGCCAAAGATAATTACGGGTACGGTGACCCTCAGCCGTCACATGGCTATGTGGAGTTATTATAAATCTGTATTGTTATTTTTCATTAAACTTTTACATCAAATCATTACCTTGTTACTACTACTACTACTACTACTACGAAACGATATCTAACTTCAGATATATCCCTATATCTTTCTGTTACACGAAGGTAGATACAGAGGAGAATAATTGGCTAAAGTTAGAAATCGAGTTCAGGTTATATACTGTAGAACTGGTTACCTAATTAAACGTCTCCAGGATCAACTTAGTGAAAATAACACAGTTTTAAATTAACAACAACTATAAATGTAAACTCCACAAAGCCACTTTAGCGTAAGTATATTCTACCTCGAGGAACATAAATTAGATTATGTAAGCTTTCTAGTAGATTTTTATATGAAGAAATAAAAATTTTAGTGTGTAAGAATAATGTAAAATAAAAAAAAAGAAAGTACAAAATGCTACCTCAGGATTCAAGTTTAGTCCAAAAATTAAAATTCTAAAATTATTGCTTAAAAATTCGGTAAAAGACATTGGAATTTAAATTTTAATAAAATATAAGAACATCAATATTTTTGTAATGACACAGTAGCACATCATTTTGAATCTCTGCATGGTAGTTTGTGCTATCGACTCAGTGCGTGCTCAATAGAGATACATCGACATTTGAAGCTCTATGGGCTGGTAAGGGCTGGGTTGACGTTTAATACCTTTATGTGTAAGTTGTTATTAGACTAGTATAATAATCTCACTGATGTACCCTCAACCCCATTCTTCCGGAGGTCGGTCTCAAGTACATAACCATATTGAACCTTCCTTGACTCTCCGGAGTATAAACTTATTTTTTATTAATATCTTTATTTTTATTACTTTTTCCCAGTTACTTTTTGTGTTGCATAGATGTTACTATGTTTTAAGATAACGAAAAGAAAAATTGAATTATTGTTTGTTAGGTTTCTGCGAATTAAAAAACTGTAACAAAATTATTTTTTTGGTTATTTTTCTTTTCCTTTATTTTCCTTATTTTATTTTTTCGACAAGTTACACCCGTCCATCGTAAATGTTTATTGTATTTAACTTAAGAATATTACTTTAGGAATTGACATTTAAAGTAACTAATTATTTGTACAGTGTAGTTGCACTTATTTGGTCAGAAAATACTTAAGTACATTAATCATTGGATGTGTTACATTTTAAGGATGCACTTAAGCCGATCACCAGATTGACTTAAGATATCTCACGAATTTGATGGACGACAAGTTTCTCGCATTAATGTTATCCTATAAGATATAAAAGTATGCTCACTCATTCACTAGATTAAATCACGGAGTAGTTTGGACTGATTATAAAGTTTGGGTCGTCCGATCGCGACGGAATGGCAATGGGTTTAGACGGTCTTACATTTTAAATTTCAACTATTAATACTGGCTAATATGATCTTAAATGTCTTAAGGGTTTTGATGTTTCACAATGGGATATCATCAATTTATGGTCATGCATGACTGTAAATATAACATTTTCCATCATATTATCTTAATTATCATTCATCTTGTTAATTTCAGTGAGGTAAGTCGGTGTATCAATTGTTCTTGTGTCATCTTTGTGTAAGTGTAATAAAAATACGCAATACAATGAAAGCAACGAGCACTGTAACAAGATCTAAAGTACAAATTTCTGAAGTCTTTGAAGGTTACTGCCAGTACAAATTAATTAAATGAAAATAAAATATAAAAGTAATAATATATTTAATATTGGTTTGAGTGAGTGTTGCCAAATTGTATTTTTTTCGGCATCGGTAAAATATAATTTAGTGTAGGTTTATTCGTGTGAGTAAGTACAAATTTTGGGGAATTTTCGGTATGTACAACAGCCCGCGTTTGGTTGGTGGGATAATGGGCGAGTGTAGTTTTTTTATTAATTTCGAATTTGGTAAAAAACGAGGGTATAAACTAGTGAACATCTAAGTAAGTGGTCGAAAAGAACGGCGGGAGGTATTTGGAATGTACTATAAACCTGGATGGTTGTAAAACTAAGTAATTAGGGTTTTGTACGTAGGGAGATAATGCTTAGAAAAATGGTCGGTTCGGTGGTCTATGTCTGTAAAGGAAAGTGATTGTCTGTGATTTTTTTAAGCGACTTTTTATATATATAATGGAAGAATATATAATTCTTTAACAGTAAGAATAGATTACATGTGATTTTACATTAGACCTCTTAGTTGTCTTCTTTTGTGTACTACTAATGTAGCGAGTGGTGTAGTGGGTTTTAATGCGGGTTGAATGTACATAACACTACATAAACGTTGTGTTTCGCATCCTGGAACTCCCCCCGTACCCAAAGACTAGTCATGGAGTTAAGTCTCACATTTCCGGCAAAGTCGCAAAACCGGCACTGCACTATAGCATCTAAGTCGTGCAGTAAAATGATTTTCACTGATGTCACGACTAATCCACGGACGGGGTCGATGTCTTCTGACACTTTGCAATGACAATTGGTTATACCACAAAGTTTGTTTAAGAGCCGCGTGCACCCCAAAAGAGCCAGAAACGGCTATATACGAATTTAGAAATATTTGGTGTGCACGATGGCGAAACAATATTTAGCTGAATTTATTTAGTGCGTGGATGTAGCGGTAACTGCCGTGTATAGCGAATTTTTTAGTGTGGTAATTTGGCGTATTTCGTTAGTTATGTGTAAACGTAGTAGATATATGTTATGTTTGCTTTGAGGAAGCTTGAAATCGCTGAGGATATTGCCATTAAAACTTAAGAGACAAGTTATAAACTTCTTTTCTAGTAACTTATAATAATCTTTGTAATCCCCTGAATCCATGTAAATAAATAGATGTCTAATTATATTTACTTCTTCAGTGTAAATAATGTGTGTTATGAGATACATATTTGAAATAGTTATTATGTCTAAGGTAATTTCCTCAGTGGTGGTTGAAGTTTCTTTATAAGAGTAGAGGTTTTTGTTTGGACACAATGTGCAAGTAAATATCTACCTACCTATGCTTAGGTACTTGACTAAACAATTTAATATTGTTAGTTTGTTTGTGGGGATATAGGATATATTCGTCGACCTGAATAAAATAAGTTAATACTTATAATCTTATATGCTTTTTGACCTGATTTTGTACCTGACTTGTGTATAAATTATTTCTAAGTAAATGTTTTATAAATTGAAAAACGCATATTTGTCCAAATGAAAACCATTGGTGGAATTTGTATTTTATCGCAGGAAAATAAATTAAGTAACATTTCGATATAAACTGGTTGACTACCAACTTTGATAAATGTTGCACGAATATATTTACTGCGATAAGAGACAATGAATGGATTTAGAATTTTAATACAGGTATTTATAATTAAATGTCCATTCGTGCACTAAATTATAAAAGCATAAAATAATAAAGGCATACAGTATATATCTCACAACACATTCTACATACAATCTGACTAGGTCTAGATATTATTTAAAGAAAAATTTGTTCCATTGTGGAATTCTTAATAAAAAATGTTGCGAAAATTCAAATATAGTTTTATTTTCAATCTAAGCACCTTATTAACCTATGTAAATAAAAGCCTGTATATAAAGTAGCGCCTAGCCTTTTTATAAATGCACTCATTTACAACATCTTGAATTGTATTGCAATTCATTTGTATCAGGCTACCAACGAGCGTTCAACTGAGAAGATTATATTATGGGTATAGTGACAGTTCTGAATATTAGAATAAAAAACATGGTTCCAGGTTTTCTTAAACATAATAAACGAATATCCAAAAATTGCTTATTATAAAACATGCTCACTCAAACTCTAGGAAAAGGCTTTCTTCGAAACGATAATGACATTAATTACAAATTAACTAACAAATAACGTCAACTAGCATCAACGGACTAACTTAACATTCAACTTCACAAAACTAAGTTATCTTATCCTCCAGACATGAAATAATAGTCCAAAAGATGAACCTTTTAGAAATACTCTAGAATTTATAGATTAAAGTAGTAGGTACTTTCATCCAAAATTTCCAAGACATGATAGAGTGCATCCGTCACATAAGGCTTGGGTAATTCCTCAAGACTCGAGAAGCAGTCTGTAAATCCCGGTCATATTGACCCGATAATTCAGATCGACTGCGTCAGTGATTAGGTAGTATTTTCAGCTATAATAAGCGTCTCTTTCTCTGTCTCGTTGCCATCTCTACGTATTTTTGGATCCACGATGGATGATTATTAAGGTCCCGTGCAACATCTAATACCCACCTTATAATAATGCGGAAAAGGAGAAATTGCACAAGTAACATTGAATATCAGTTTAATACGGAAGTTCGTCGAATGTCGTCTACCTAGATATTATTTATTTATAGATTGTCAATATGTACAACGTACTTATTTAATGTACAATACGACTTGTGACTTAATAATTTAACTTATACACAACTTATCATGCCTGCAGATATTATCATCAGAATTTGTATATTTCGTGTGAAAAATTAAATATTTTGATCTAGTTTTCCAAACGAACGGAGCTATATTAAGTTTCTTTTAACGATCATGAACGTCCTTTGAAATGTTTAGAACAAAGATTTTTTTCAGACAATAACGTAAAGACGATATTATTTCAGATGATTTACTCACTTGTAGGACTTCTATTCTCCACAGCCGACATTGTTTGCCGACCGATATAAATCGTTTCTAAAGCGCTATATTTAAAGCTCGTTTGGAGCTACATCCAAACTTTGCAAGCCTTTATTGCTATAAACACCAATTTCTAAGAAAATTGCTTTGGGAGCTTTCGTTGATATGCGCAAATTCAATTGTTCAATAAAATCGCATAGATAACAGCGTTAGTCTTAGTTTATTAATCATTCATCATTCATACTCTATATTTAATTATTCCACTATGAATACGGAGACAAATCTAAGCGTTTTTTTTACGGAACCCTGGTTATTCTGATCGTAAATCTTTTCCAGTCTAGCCAAATTCAATTACACTTTGCGTAGGTAATGTAAGTTAAATACCAATTAGTATAATAGCTGCCTCGTGGATTCGCTTGTTTTGCGTTTATTTAAATGCCATAGGCAGCTGTTTTATTAAAATATTTTAGATTTGTGATGCGATGAAGATAGGGTTACGCCCTCAAACTGAGAATTAACGATACTGGTAATTACTCATGTGATTGTAATTTCACTAGCAAATACACAAGTGTTATTACAATCCCCATCATTAGGATGTATAATATTTTGACCAGCTTGCAAACTTTCATGTGAGTGCTGCTGCTCGCTGAATCTCCTCACAACTGGACCGGACACACAGACACGCCGTTGACTTTTATTCGTATGTGATAATTGATTCATTGCACTTGCTCCGGCCTATTTTCAAGTTCGACTAGTGACCGCTCGGTACTTACCTACGTACTACAGGACGTATAAAAGCATGTGTTGTAGCGAAGATTATTCATTCGGTGAATTCACTCCAATATACATCATGGCTGCTAAGGTACGTCCAGCAAATTCTTATAGGCTTTCGAAAGATTATCCATTTTTTCCTTACAAAACATATTTATATATTACCTTTGTTATTAATCTTGACAGGACACACAATTTAATGTAAAATCAATATGTATGTAAACAATAATTAAAAATAGTAAAATCAAATCAATGTACTAAACCTACAAACTGTTAAGGAAAACATGATGTCTCAATTGAAAGTTGTTATTTTAAACCTTATAATTACTAATTTTAACTTGAATTTCAACAACAAATGTTTATTTCATAAGAAAAGTTGGTGTATAAAAAACGTTATTTTACATAGGTCATTTTATTTATTAGCCTCAGGTTCACCTGAGTGTACTCGTAATTCATTATTTCAATAAGCCAGCTAAAGCTATACTAGTTTTCGAGATTTGAGAGTGTATCTTTGTAAAGATTTTTTTAACCTTGACAGCACCTGGAATAAGAATCCATTGGAATTATTTTGAAATTTTAATCTTAGTCGTCTTAATTATAACCAGACTATGTACCTACTTATTTAATATTCAGTGCCGAACAACCCCAGCTAGAACTTTATTGTATTCTCAACAAAGTAGGTACGTACTTGTGGCTGACGTGACTTGAAGTGCAAATCCTTTATCCGTCGCATACCTAAATACGAGTACAATTTGGTATCAAGGACATAATTAAAATTCATTTTTTTTGGATGGCATATAAAAAATTGTGACCGAATCTTTATTATTATACAAATTATCCTTCAATCAAATTAAATTGTTAATAAGTTCTATGTTGAATAAAATATAGTGTGAATAGCAAATATATAATGTTGGTCAGGTTCTTTAAACAAAGAACCTGATTAACCATATCTATAAGCTTTAGCTTTATTTTAAATACATTGATATATATGAAAGGTTTCTAGTTCGCATATCTCTTTGAGCGTTGTCAATCAGTCTTGCCCTGCAGACGGTAGTAAATTGTATCACTTGATCATTTCATGATCACTTTCTTATAACTTCGTGTCTAACGTATCTTATTACATGAAATAACCCAATTTTTCTATCATTCTAGTTCGTCGTAGTGCTTGCGATGCTCGCCGCTGGGCACTGCTCAGTGGTGCCAGTAGCGAAAGTAGACACGGACTACTCCAGCTTCGCGTACGACGTAGCCGACCCCAACACCGGCGACTACAAGAGCCAAGTGGAGACCCGCGTTGGCGGCGCCGTCACCGGACAGTACTCGCTGCTCGACTCCGACGGCACGAAGAGGACCGTCGACTACGCCGCCGATGACGTCAACGGATTCAACGCTGTTGTACGCAAGGACCCCGTAGTCGCCGCTGCCCCGGTGGTCGCCGCTGCCCCAGTGGTCGCTGCCGCCCCGGCTGTCATCGCCGCTCGCGCCTACGCCCCGTCTCTTTACGCTCCCTCTCTATACTCTTCCCCCGCTGTGGTCGCTCAAACCTACGGCGCCCCTGTTCACGCTTACCCCTCTGTCTACTCCGCTGGCTACGTTGCCGGCTCTCCCCTGACATATGGCGCCCATGTTGCCCCTCTCTCCTACTGGTAAAATGTTTGATAACCCATCCGTCCCGTTTCTGTAAATATTAATATAGTATGCAATAAAAAATAAAAGTGAAACTACCGAAACTGTGTTGTTTTATCTGATAGGACCATTGTGGACATTTAGGACCCTCCGTACGTTAATGAATATTAGGAAGTTCTTAAAATTTCTAAGTATGATTTGTAACGCCTTAACTGTTTTAGGCTACTATTTTTGCTTCCGGCCGCTGCCCCACGACGCAGAATTATGAGTGTGCTATAATATTAAAGTTTGGCAAAAACACTTTGGTCGATAAGATATGAAAAATGACGGCAAAAATATAAAAACTCATTATGCACCGAACACTGAAAAACTTAGCTGATTTTAATAACCCGATAAACAAAACAATATTAGCCATTTCAATAATAGTTTATTCATATTATAATGTTTCATACCACTTTACACTTACAATTTCGTCATTGATTTTGTTGTTCAATTGATCTCTAAATTAAAAATACCGTTGGGAATATTGATCACGATTATGTATGCAAAAGCCATCAGCGGCTGTTACTAATGAAATGTCAGCTCTAGCAATCTCCGCTACCAAATCAGGGAATCTATTATGACATAATGAGGAAATGCTGCCAATGAAACTGTGATGAGAAACGTTGACTAAGCCTGGAGCAATCAGTGCAATGCTTTTAACGAAATACGTATGTTTTAGACGTGTGTCGACAAGCTATCTCATACTAAACTTTTCGATACAATATACGTTTATTCTCAGATTGTTACAAGGATCATGCACACATTCACATATTCGTGGAAAAAAGGAGGACGCCCCTCCTTTAGGAGTTACTTCCTTGTTCTTCTCCGTCGAGGGTCAGATAGGGTTTAAACAGGCGTCAAACTTAGCCGCGTGACCTTATGTTTTGAATATTATTGACACTTCCAAGTCATTTTTTTACGAATTTTAATGAAATAAATTCTATGGAAATAAAGTTTTTGACTTTGACTTTTTATTATAACCGATCAAAGCGATGTTTCGAGGTCGGTTTTTTTCTTGTTCTGCTGCGCTGAATAATCATATATTATAAAATAAATTGTTTTTTATATTATTATATTAATATTGCATAGCTTTTCAAATACAAGAAATCCTTATAAATATTTGCAAAATGCCGTGAATGAAGATAGATAGATGGATAGACAGACAGATTATAATATGATTATTATCTTTTTGTACACCATTATAAAAACAACCACAAAGAAGCAGTCACATTGCAAGGAAGTCATAAGAATATGGTTATCGAAAAAAAATATCGCGAGATTCAAAGGGGAATTGTGTTTATAAATACCCGAACACTGTAAAGGCCACAAAACCATAGATAACTTTGAATATTATCAATATGAAATTCTGAACACGCATGCAGTGTATGGTTGCGGTGTATTTTGTTAGGGGAGTTAAGACAACGAAACTATATATTGTGTTTTGCAGCTTATACTCGAGATGTACGAATTTTGTAACTTAGCTTGGTGTCTCGTATTGCCCATATTGTTTTTTTTTTCATTTATTTAAATGATGATCATTGATTTAATGATTTCATTATTTAGATGTTGATTTTGTAGAGAGTAATAACTATGACGGAATTTTTCCTTGAAGCTATAATAACAAAGTATTTGCTGCTTAAGGTATAGTTGGATATATATATGTAAAGCATATATCCAACACGTCACTTGTTGTTTTTTGTTTGCCAACAGGATATAAATCAATTACTTGAAATAATGTATTGTATAAAATTCATTTATTTTTGTGTATGTATGTACAACTTAGCAACAATATTTACATTTCGTTAACACAGAACACGTTGTGGTTTCTTTGCTTCCCAATGTTTACCAGTAGGATACGGGGGCGGAATAGGAAGAATAGGTCAAGGGGGAGCCGTAGGCAAGAGTGCGGCCGTACACGCTAGGGGCAGCGGCGTACACAGAAGGGGAGGCGGCGTACACAGAAGGGGAGGCGGCGTACACAGAAGGGGAGGCGGCGTACACAGAAGGGGAGGCGGCGTACACTGTGGGGGCAGCTGCGTACACTCTCGGGGCAGTGTATGCGGAGTATACAGCAGGAGATGAAGCGGCGTACACACTGGGGGCAGAAGCGTACACAGACTTGGCGAGTACGGGAGAAGCGGTGTACACGGCCGGGGAAGACACAACAGTTTTGGCGACTACCGGGGAAGAGACGACAGTGTTAGCGGTGTAAACTGGAGCAGAGTAGGTACGAGCGGCGACAACAGCCGGGGCAGCGGCGACCACCGGGGCAGCGGCGACCACGGGGTCCTTGCGTACAACAGCGTTGAATCCGTTGACGTCATCGGCGGTGTAGTCGACGGTCCTCTTCGTGCCGTCGGAGTCGAGCAGCGAGTACTGTCCGGTGACGGCGCCGCCGACGCGGGTCTCCACTTGGCTCTTGTAGTCGCCGGTGCTGGGGTCGGCCACGTCGTACGAGAAGCTGGAGTAGTCCGTGTCTACTTTCGCCACTGGCACCACTGAGCATTGCCCAGCGGCCACCATCGCGACGAGCACTACAACGAACTGAAATGATACATACAATACAATCAATATTATTGTAAAAACTATGAGTTGGGAGATGGAGATTTTACTTCGGAGAGGAATTTCAATCAATTGTTTAAAAATGTTGCTTCTATGTGAATTATATATTCCTACATGAATATGTCAATTCCTTTTCTTAGTCCCGAAAAGCGGAGGTAGAACCAAAATCGACTATTTTTTTGAGCTTGATTTCAACCTCGTGAATATGACAAGTTTTGAACTCATTGCGGTCTTTACCTAACGAAACTTAAAACTACGTTATTTTTCTCCTAGTAAATCTCTTCATATAATTATTGGAGTTATAATTAAACATACAACCGTTTTATAAAAAACCGACAATGCATTTAAAGTAAATGCAAATCTTGAAAGTGGACGTCTAAATTAGTCACTCGCTGGTATCATGCTAAACAAACTTGTGTGTCTATATTTTATCGAATGTTTATCAATTTTACATTTTAACAAAAATCCTTGCAATATTTAATTTATACATTATTCATTGGCATACATAATAACTGTCAAACCTCTATGAAATTTTTAATAGAGGAGTTAAATTTAAATATGTTTCGCAAAAAAAAAACGTTTCGCACATTCCTAATTATTTACAACTGCAACTTTAATTATTCTGACTTGGAGATTATTGTTTGTTAAGTTTCAGAAACCCCTGAACCAAAAAGTTACACAGAATACTAAATAAGAATGACTAGATTGACGAAACCAGCACTAATATCGATTATAGATTCACATCACTCGCGATTATTCGAATAATCACCTTGGCTGCCATTGCGTTAGTTTGAGGTTTTCCGCTTGAGTGAGTACTGATGAAGCTCAGCTTATGCTTATATATGAAGCTGCGTCGCGCGGGCGTGGTCTACGGATATGTTAGCTTGCTGATCTACACAACTCGTTAGGGAAGTTCGTATGTCACCATTCGAGTTCCGTATATTCCAACGATAATGTGAGCCCTGGGTCAAGAGGCCCTATGCGACAGAACCTCAGTGCCTCAGTCAGTTTTCAGGGAAAAGGTCTTAATGTATGTATATCTCGCGTAAGTAGTAGAGAATACGGCTAATCCTTTTTTTCATAATATATATATTTCATTGTTTTTTATTCAATAGTAGTTAATACCCGTATGTACCCAAACAAATAAGGTATTGTAATTCAGTTAATATCTGCACTTATAACGAGGTAAGTGAACGAGTAGGAGTCTTGTAAGTTTCTTAATTTCTAAGTTTGTATGTATTTAATCTCCGAAACTTATTTTAAAGTTCTTATATCAATAACAAGCTACATAAGCCGTGAGTATTTAAGCTATTTTTTGATTTGATAAGTGAGTTCTAGCCGTAAATACTTAAAGTTACGAATGCGTAGCCGTATAACAGTTTGAAGTAGTCTAAAAATCCTGGTTTCGTCAACTGCTGCGTTACCTACATGAGCTGATAGAGATGCGTACTAAACTTACGACAACGGTCTATTTTCCGTTTTCTTTACCACTCAGTGGTACCCTAAAATAAGTACAACGCGTGTAATGTGATGCCGACGAATCCGGAAGAGCAAGGTCACACGATGGTGATTACGAGCGCAAGCACTTAACGAAAGAAATTGTAATTCACTTTAAAGTTCATCGTCAAGTAAAGTTTTTTTTGAATTTGTGCATGTGTGTAATTAAGCCAATTAAACTGAAGCCACTTGTTCATTATCTATTATTAATCATACTAAATAATAGACAACTAACTCAGCGTAATCTACCCCCAAACTATCATAGCTTTGTACTATGGGAACCAGACAACTGATATATACAAATATACTTTTTTGTAAATACATATACGTACATATGATATATGTTAACACCCAGACAGAACAAACATCTATATTCGTCACATAAATATTTGTCCTGGGTGGGAATCGAACCCACAACCGCGCAGAAGGCAGGGTTACTACCAACTGAGCTGTGATGCCAGTCAATTTTTTTTTACTACTAATCCTGTTACTTACATCTCTCGAAATCCGGTGAAGTGCCTCTGAAAGAGATTCTTTTCGTGGATATCTTCATAAATATAGGAAATGTAAGTTTCCTCTCAACGATTTCCTCATTGTTTTGAGGAATTGGTAACACTTAAATTTACCAAGTGAAACAACTCATTGGTGCATTTCAGGATCTGAACCAGTGACCTCCCGATCGCAAGTCGTCGCCAGTACAGTGTCAAGAGTCTGTAAAGAGTCGTGTACTGTCTGGTCTATTCTGGAACAGCGACAATGTATGAGCTACCTTCTTAAAACGAGCACGGCAACGGTCATTGATCGAAGTCTGATTAAGATCTGCATTGCATGTATTATGCATTCGCTCTACATTTCCACCTCAAGGCAATCTTCATGATTCAGCCGTAACACTTGAATGCGTCATGCTTGCTTAAAAAAATTCAAGTCATTGCGAATTCGAATTAATAATAATAATATAAAAGCCTCTAAGTGTTGACTGTATCTGTATGTCTGCGATACAAATAAGTGGGTTGGAGTTATTATTTTTGATGTATTACGAAATACATTTAACAACTCGCTTTTGCCTCGTTGAGATAGGCAGAAGTCCACTGTGCCACTTTGTGATACACTATTGATGAGATCATTCGTCTATGGAGCTTATAGACGTGAAAAGTCTTGAGGTAATCGTTTCCACAGCTTTACCAAGAATAACTCAGATAAAGTTTTATATGTATTAATAATAATCTAATTGCTTTTTAAATAAATATATAGGTGGGACAAATGTCATACCTTAGAAATTACCAACAAGTGCAGCCGAATAAATTTTCTGAGAAGCTAAATCATATCGCATTGTTTAATTTTTCTTCTTAGAATTTTATTCATATGAACATAGTAAATAGAGATCGCAAATAGAGTACCCTCACGTAAAAATGTGAACTAGCTCTCAAGTGAACCAGGATATATCGCAGACCATATTCTAGTTACATCAAAATAATTCAAACAGGTTACATTTATATGTATGGTGTGTTGAGCCATTACGCCTTTTGTACATGATTGATGGTCAAAATATATTAACTAGTAGTACTTACCGTACTAGTAGCCTTAAATATACTTAAATGTCAAGCAGATAAGATTTTTTTTCGTTAAGTAGCTGTAAATAATGGCCATTATTTATAACTACTTTTCGTTGATTTCATGTGGCTTCGAATCGAACGAAAAAATAGATGTATTTGGATCGTAACAAAAATTTGAATTTTTTAAATTTATGTTGTACCAATTTAATAAATGAGTTCAAAAAGTTCCAAAAAAAATTTTTTTTTATACTGATTTTATTATACATATGACTTCTTTTTATTTCAAGGTTTGTGTTAGTAACTTCGTTTTTTATATTTGACATGTTCATTTAGGCAAATTGCGCATCTAAAAGTACTAGAACTATCTGTTGTGCGGTGCTGTGTAGAAGTAAAAATACCACCAAAAGCGTTTCTGCTCAGGGGTGTATCGTGTTACAGAGGTTTGAGTGCCGGTGGAATTACAGGTAAACAAGATTATCTATATTGAAGTGACAGGCGTGGTACGATGCAACTCGGGAGTTTTGTACCTAATGGAGGAACCAAGAGTTATTGAGTCAGTTTCATATTATAGATATTTTGTTCAAAAAATTACAGTTTGATTTAAGTAGGCCAATAGAGCGTGGCGGTCTAGTGGTACTGATCCCAAGTTTCAATCAGTTTTTAGCTTGTAAGATTTATGTGCGCAATATCACGTTCTCAAAACGGTAAAGGAAAACATCGTGAGGAAACCGGCATGTCCTAGAACTAAAAATTCGAAGACATGCGTCAAGTGCACGAACGGAGCCTCTTTGAGGCGCACTTAAAATCCTTTCAGCACACTGGTTGGAGAGAACCAGCGACTCGAATAGATAGATATAGGTAGGCCAATAGATATTGAGATTCTGTATTCCCGTCTTTCACAAGTGGTCAAATTTTATGCTTTTCTCCTACTGTATTGGAAGAAGTCGTTCGGATATACACTTTATAAGATGTACGCTTGTTGAAGAGCTAAAACTGGGTCAATTTTATGGAATATCAGAAGGTCATACACCCTATGACTAGATATTCAAAGATTTCATTATTATGAAAAATGAAATGCTTGAGCATCAAACATCTGAAGAAATTAATGAAATAATGAAAATAAAATTGCGTTATTAGTTAACCACTCAAAAAAATCCAAAAGAATTATAATGTTACATTTGTTACGACATTTTTTTATATCTGCATTTATAGACCTGCACTTTATTTTATACGAAATGTTTAACGAAGGAAGACAGTAGTTAATAAAATTATATCTCACATTATATAAAAAATGTAAATCCAGTTCACTTGAGTTTAACAGTTAACAATTACAGTTAATTATACAATCTGAATGTAATCTGATGAGACATATAAATTACAAATTATCTATGACATCAAGTATCATTGAATATCATTGTACCATTCAACTATAACTACACAAAAATTTAGACTACTCCAAAAATCTCTTTCAATTTATGAGAGAAGTGCATTCTTTGTTGAGGCAAAACATTACAATTGTGTGTAATCAATTTACATAATAGACACTTCAGATTATAATTAGCCTCTGAAAGTAGATTTCGACAGAATAGTAGCAACTAGTGTAATAATTTCCTACTTTGACCCCCAAAAGCACAATGCGATGGTTTCGTTTGAATATAAATTAAGAGAGGAGTAGGGTCACATCAGTCGTGAGTCGAAGTTGAGGAACATCACAGCACCATGGCAGCTAAGGTAAATATATAGTCTTTATACTCATATTCATTACGAAGACTTATTTGTCCTTAGATTGTATGTGCAAAGCTCAGTAGCCCAACAGTAACATCCCAAATTACGTCACAAGGGCCAGTTAAATGAATTAAACGAGAATACTCCTCAAATAAGAAGTAAATTAATAAATTTGTTTCCTAATTTTAATTAGATAAGGTTTCAGTGATAACAATTTTTTATTTCAGATTGTCAAAACGATTAACCTAGACGTTTTTCTTACAGTTCTTCATCTTAACACTTCTTGTAGCGGCCGTCAGAGCCAGCGGTGGTTACTCCAGCTTCTCCTATGGAGTGTCCGACCCAAACACGGGCGATATCAAAGATCAACATGAGAAAAGAATCGGGGACAATGTTGTCGGTAAATACTCTTTGCTGGAGTCAGATGGAACAAAACGTGTTGTAGAATATTCTGCCAACGCTGCCTCTGGATTCAACGCAATTGTGCACAAGGAACCCGCTGTTGGCGGACATCACGGACATGGATCTCCCAGTGCTGTTGGTCCTTATGCCTCGCCCCTAGCTCACAGACCAGCTCCTTTGGGTCAATTGGCTGGATCTTTCAGTGCTGCTTCCTCTCTAGCTGGCCTAGGTCACCCGCACCCTGGTCACGCTCCTTTATTATCTAACAACTTGGCTCAAGCTCAGGCTATCCAAGCTGCTCATGCGTCGCAAGCCGCTCACGCAGCTGAAGCTGCTCATGCGTCTCAAGCCACTCACGCAGCGCATGCTGCTCAAGCTGCGCAAGTAGCTCAAGCTGCTCATGCTGCTCAAGCAGCGCAGGCTGCGCACGCTGCCCAAGCAGCACAGGCTGCCCATGCCGCAAATACTGCTCAGGCTCAAGCTCAGATAGTTCATGCCACTCAAGTAGCACACGCTCAAGTCGCGCAAGCTCAGGCAGCGGAAGCTCAAGCCCAAATTGCACAGGCTCATGCTGCTCAAGCTCAGGCTCAAATCGCGCACACTGCTCAAGTCCAAGCTGAAATTGCCCACGCCGCACAAGCAGCGCACGCTCAAGCTCAAATAGCACAAGCTGCCCAAGCAGCCCAAGCCGCACAGGCAGCTCATGCCGCTCAAGCCGCCCAAGCCGCTCATGTTGCCCAAGCCGCTCACGCTCAAGCCGAAGCTGCCCATGCTGCTCAAACTGCACACGCGGCTCATGCATCTCAAGCAGCGCATGCTCAAGCTCAAGCTGCTCACGCAGCTCAGAACGCACAAGCAGCTCACGCCACTCAAGCAAGACTAGCAGCCCTTCATGGTGGTTTGGCTGGCCCTCTAGCTGGTTTAGGCGGCCACGGCGGGTCGGGATTATTAGGAAATCCCGTTGTTTCTTCATACACTAACAATGTTCAGCATACCGCTCCCCGACCCTTCGGAATCAGCAATACTGGGGGTTATGGTGGATGGTCTGATCATGCGTCAACACTTGCTCTCGGAGGCTTCGGCAATCCCGCAGGATACGGGGCGACATTGGGCTGGTGATTATCGTTTCCTGATATTTCGACTGACCTTAAATTTTATTATAAATACGAAAAATAAATCTTATTAAATATACAATTGGTTTGTTTATTCCCTTAATGTAGTTTATTATTTATTAAGCAGGTCATATAGTATTGATAGATATATGACAGGCCTCACAGCTCACTTGATAGTAATCCTGCCTTGTGTGCTCTAGGTCGTAGGTTCGATTCCCACCCAGGACAAATATTTGTGTCACGAATATAGATGTTTGTTCTGTGTCTGGGTGTTGATATGTAATACGTACATATGTATGTATTTACAAAAAAGTATTATAAGTATTATATCAGTTGTCACGTTCCCATGATACAAGCTATGCTTAGCTTACTTTGGGGCTAGATGGCGCTTTGTGAAATGTCCCCTATTATTATTATTATTATATCCAAACATGATGGAACTTAGGTGAACCTAATATTTATTCGACTACATTTAAAATATATGTTCTCGAATATACTAACGACCTTCGCGATTCTTATTGTGATTATAATTTATATTCTTGGTCTACGTGGGCAAAAGTCGCAGGCTAAAGCTAGTATATTATAAAACTACGTCGAGAAATTCTCATTAGTTTTGTTCACATTACAGTCCCAGTTACCTTCTTTGTTGTAATTTGTTTATCTTTGAATAGATTACAACCAGCTATTATGAGTCCATTGAATTATGAAACATCGCATTCGTGAAGGTCTGTGCTATAATACTAACTCGGTTTGAAATGAGACAGTATCGTGAGAATTGGTTTATTTTGAAGGTTCCGTATCAGAAAAGGTCGTAATATTTTTTACGAAGCTAATGAAACTATGTAGGCTGGCCGTGAGCTTACCACTCATGTCTTTGTTCTCAAGATAATGTTGTTATCTTATATAAAAAGAGATTCATAGATGATTATGTTAATAAAGATGTAGAAACCACAACGAAGAGCTGTGTTATGATGTTATGACAAGAGTACGGTTATTTTCAATAAATCGCTCGGAATCGAGTCAATTAAAGTCAAAGCTGAAATATTTAACTTAATAAATCAAAAGACAAAAATTGTGATTCCACACAAATAATTTATTCAATCATTCACAGCAGCAACTTTTATCGTTCAATATGTACACCATTATAAAATTCTATCTACATTGATTAGTTAGTATCCGTGAGCCAAATGGGATCCGTAGAGTCCATGACCGAGTCCGTGTCCGTAGACGGCGCCGTGAGCGAGGGGAGCGGCGATACCGTGGCCGTATCCGAGACCGTGGCCGAGACCGGCAGAGTACGCGAGAGGGGCTACGCCATGTCCGTAGGCCAGGGGAGAGCCGTGGCTGGCGTAGGCCAGGGAAGCACCGTGTCCGGCGTACGCCAGAGGAGCGGAGTGGCTGGCGTAGGCCAGAGGAGCGGAGTGGCTGGCGTAGGAGAGAGGAGCGGCGTGGCTGGCGTAGGCCAGAGGAGCGGCGTGGCTGGCGTAGGCCAGAGGAGCGGCGTGAGCCACAACGGGGGCAGCGTGGACAGCGGCATGAGCGAGGACGGGAGCGTGGTGGATCAGGGGGTCCTTGCGCACGACAGCGTTGAATCCATTGTGGGCGTCGGCGGCGTAGTCGACCGTCCTCTTGGTGCCGTCAGACTCCAGGAGCGAGTATTGTCCGACCACGGAGTCTCCGTGGCGGGTCTCGTGCTGGCTCTTGACGTCACCGGTGTGGGGGTCGGATACTCCGTAGGAGAAACTGGTGTAGTCAGCTCCGTGGATTGCGCTGCCTTGGGCGGCGGCTACCAGGAGGGCGACGACGACAAACTAAACAAAAAATAATACATTAATAAACCATTAGTCTCTTAACATTTTTATAATGTTGGTTATTATAAGTCGTTATAATGCACGGCATAGTAAATTTACAGTTAATGTTTATAATTTATTTTTCATTAAAGACAAAATATATTATACTAACACGTACTCGTATTATTTTATTTGAGTTACTGGCAAACTGTACTCAATAAAAGGAATAAATAATTTCCATCACACAGTATCAGTTGAAGTATTTTAGATTTTCAATTTATATTGTCACAAATGGAAACCTTAGCAATTTAATAGGCAGGTAGATATAGCATTTGTACGTTTAATAAAAATTAAAAATATTTATAAAATGATTAAGTAACAATATAGGATTGTTTTTTTTATCCATTGTGGTACATGATGTATATTGCTTAAGAACAATAGTTTCAGATATATGCATATTTTAATGTCATAGTAATTTTATGAGAGCTTCTAAATATGATGAATGTAATATAATATATTTTTGTGAGATCGCTGATACGTAATAAGAGTTTATGTTGGACGGATCACTGCGACCATTTTAAAGTTGGCATATTTATTTATTGGTCTTGAATAAATTTATTTGGATACAAACTTGTCATAATTTGCAGTCCAAATAGAGACACGTTAATTTGTTAAAAATGCAAGAACAAGATTACTTCCTGAACAATTAGCACTTTTTGGCAATTAAGCGTTAGATTTATAATGATTCGCATATCATTTATATCAGAGTTATTTGTACTAATTATAATAATCCATCACAACATATTTTTTTCCCGAAATTTCACTTTAGAAGGAATAAATCGCGGATATAATTAATACACTTTGTAATTCTAAACTTTATCAAATTACCTTAGCTGCCATTTTGATTTGTATGGTAATAATGCACAGTTAACTGCGAATGAGAAATCCTGGTTAGTGCAGGACTATTTATACAACTCCACCACTATCGTTTATACTAATAATAGGAAGTAAGAGACATGCACGCTCTAGGTCACGACTGAGGGTTTTTTAGAGTTCAATTTTGTCAGTGGCCATGCGGAACTTCAGTGAATGCCCGACCGCTGACCACTTCAAAGGTACGCCACGCCACCAAACCGTATTCGAATCTCATTAAACTTCACAATGATTACGACTTTAATGCATGCTTCACGTTGCTTTAACTTTAACCCTTATGTCGATTACATAAGGGCTGAAGATTGAGAAACCTAAGCTACTTGGGGCTTTACATGTTGTGCGCCTAATTTGTCTTTGTTTCAAGCCTCTACCCGACAAACCTTGAATAAATATGTAGCTCATTCTTGCTACCGTAAATATTTAAATATTCGTATAAGAAATAAAGTGGTTAAATATGAAAATAAGATAAAGACATGTCAATAGAACTATGAATAAAGCGACTATCGACGTTTTGCACTAAAACCTAAGGTCGGTGAACAAGTTTTGATGACATATATAAGATTTTGAAAATTCTGTCAAAAATTGTTAACACTTAAGATTCGAGGTGCCCGAAGAATTAAGAAACTCGTAGTGTAAAAGCATTTGTTTGTGGGTTTAAAGCAATGATTTAAATAAACATATGCATATGGTGGCTGCGATCATTCAATAATAATTATCAAGACGCAGAAAATCTTCAAATTTTTGCTGATTGACTCATGTTCATTTAACATGTACACCCTTACTATCTCTCTCGCTCTTTTTTTTCGTGTGAGAGTCTTACTGTAGGAACTGATTCTCGGTTCAAAAATGGATGAGGGCGTTGATGTCTGCGACACAGGACTTCATACTTCCGCACACGAAATTCTGTGTTAATGAATGTAGGTAATATGAAAAACTGAAGTAAAACTTTTGTTCCTATGTTGATCTCAAATGAGGAATTAAATTAAAATTAATAATTTTAATTGAGGCGCTCCGTGTATAAGTTTGCTAAGTTTGTACCCTACTTGCAAGCTAAGAATCCCAGGTTCTATCCTCGGCGGGGACAAATTTTGTGTACTTGGGCATAAAGTTTATTTCGATCATCGATGTTCATGTTGTGTATTTGTATTTGTCCATGCTACCTGCGACTCAGGGTAACCTGGTGTGGTGTTAGGGTGTATTCGTTATTATTATAATAGTTTCAAAAAACACTTACGCCAGCCCATCTTTGCCCGCGTACGATGCGTAAACGCAGTGGATTTCGCAGTAGTTCCTGTTATACTTTCATTCCTTTCACATTACTGACACCAGAAAATAAACGCATACTTTCAAACTTAATTAGAATGTAAAGAAAGTAAAATATATAAAAGCGTCTGATTTCAAAGATGTTCAATAATATTAATAGATAAGTATTTATTCATAACAAAAACAGAATGCGACATTTTATACACTCTTAAGTGAAAAAAAATAACACCTCAATTTTTCAGAATTTGGTTTCCGTTTTGTTCGTTGTGCCCTCATAATATTAAGCCACCAAAACCACCAAAAACATTGTTACTCGCACTGGAAAGATTCAAAATAACCTAGATACGTCGTCTTTATTTATTTCCTGAGAGAAAATTCACTGCAATGAGTTTTCTGGGATCATTTAAAAAAATATTGATTCACGACTAACTTTAATTGGGTAATCTTCACACAAAATTTCACGAAGCTAATATCCCAATGGTTTCCAAAACAATTTTTTTTTATTTGACATCAATATCTTGTATTTAGGGATTTTTTTAGTTGGACTGAGTATTTAAAAAATCTAGACCTGTGTACACTACAACATACAATAAACAAAGTCTCTCGTGTTTAAGCTGAACGTCAAATAGGTCATATTATAATCCTCTTTTTAATGTATCTGAAGGCTTAGACGTTAATAAAAAAATTGTGTTAATAATTTGTAAATTTTATTTACAGGTCAAGGGATCGAGCAATTCAGTAGTAGCGGGCGTAAGGGTAAGGGGAGTAGAGACCTCCCAATCTGGCAATGGGGGCAATGGCTCCGAGGCGAGCGACGGGGGCGATGGGGGCGACGGGGGCGATGGGGGCAGCGAAGGCGGTGGCGACAGGCGCGGCGGCAATGAGGGCGGGGTCCTTGCGCACGACGGCGTTGAAGCCGCCAGCGCCCGCGGCGTAGTCGACAGTGCGCCGCGTGCCGTCCGCCTCCAGCAGGGAGTACTGGCCCTGTACGTTGCCGCCGGCGCGCGCCTCGATCTGGTTCTTGAAGTCACCGGTGTAGGGGTCCGCTACGCTGTACGCGAAGCTCGAGTAGTCCGAGGCGGACGCAACGGCCACCAGGGCGAGGAGAGCAACGAACTAAAATATAGAGAGATTAGGTTTTTTTGTGTGAATTCTAATAGTAGAACCAAATAATATAGACTGATACGGAAAACTTGAAAACCTATTTAATAAAACTTGTTTGTGTTTAAATGTTTCAATTATGTTCAGTAACAAAGGATTCGTCAACAAAAATGCAATTTTCTAGAAAAATGACACAAAACTAATTATTGCATTGATCAAAATTAGGAAATAAGTTAAAATAGATTAGAAAAGAGAGGCATATCTTGATAAGTAAAGGTAGAAAAATAAGATTCAAGTTTATTGAACTAATAACCTTGCTGACAAACTTTAGCAAAAACTTCACTCGACTTTTTTGGTCTAAATTCTGTATTCGCCTTTATTTCAAGAACATAGTATATGTAATAATATAAATTATGTGGATTTTGCGACAAATTGGCAAACTAATTTTAACTAAAATTTACCTTCGCAACCATTTTGGTAGATTAAGGGATGGCACGACTACGTTGCTGAATCCTTCGAGTCTGATGCTCCATACCCAACATCTTCGAGTTTTTATATCAAGAAATTGATCCAGTTATACCAGAGCCTACTTTTATCCAGGAAATACGCACCTAAAAGTCAAGTTCACGGGGCCGATGCACCGAGCAGAGAATGAAAGGTTTTTGGGCGTGGCGGGGATTACTTGTTACACGCGTTTATATTTTTTCTAAAGGTTAAGACTTGCCATATGTGTAAATATTTACTTGCTTAAAATATCCTTACACCATGGAGATACAATCAACACACATGATATTTGTACTAAGTTTTTTTTTTTTTTTCCAAATAATATACAATAACTAATAATAAATGAGCAGGCGTCAAACTTAGCGACGTTTTGAATATTATTGACGTTTCCAAGCCATTTCTTTAAGAATTCTATGGAAATAAAGTATTTGAATTTGACTTTGAATTTATTTCTGATATTTGCTTTTAAAATTGTTTCAAATAAGTTGTCTTATTGGGATGTCTCACATTAAGTGATCTCCGGCACCCTAGTTAGAAGGGCACTAACAGTAGTGCCCTACCGGGTCCAAGGCGAACTTAACTCATATATTCTATACCTACATAGTTCAGACATTGTTTGAAATAAGAATATCACTATTGTTGTGTATATAGTTACAAACTCATCATCAGATAAGTATTTTCCCAAGCGGCTCATATACAGTCAAGCCATACGCAATCAGAAATATGTATGCTATGCGTAGAATATGCTTTTCCATTTAGTATCACATTCCCGAAGGGTAAACAATTAGCATTACAATGAATAAATACAAAATGTAATCAGTTGCACATATTTATTCTATATATACAGATAAACATACATTAATAATATTACATACATTAGATAATAAAACGTCTATTGCAATTATCGAACCAATTTCAGCGGTCGGTGCCAAGGCCGCCAAGAAAGGCACTGCTATTAAACTGTGACTCAGCCCATTCGCCAATTACCTACGCACTATTATTGGTTACTTATTCATAGATATTCACCTTAAAGTATAAATGCAAAGACGAGTGTCCGTATTTCTGAAGCGTTACCGTTTCGCTAATATCACAATCTCTTATAAAAAGTTTATAACCAACGGTTTGGGTTGTTGTGAGATATGGCATTGTGAGCTGGGGAAGGCCAAGGAATTGAGCTGCTTTGAGGCACGGGATAAGTAGCGGAAGTCCAAGGGTTCAGGTTGCTTTGAGCTACGCGAGTGTGGGTCGGGGAAGAGAAAGTCTGGACAATTGAAGTTCTGGACACGGCTACTGCTGGCGCGGTAGCTGGAGTTTGGGTGGTGGGAGAAGACCAGAGGTAGACGGAATTCACAGGAGCAGCTTGTCTAGCGGCAGAAACCTCATCGTTGTACGCATGCTGACCGTTTTGAGCGTGGTTCTGTCTTTCATTGTTGACGGTGGCTCGGAATCCAGCGTGTTCATCCGACCTGTATTCGACGATTCTTCTGACGCCGTCTGGTTGGACAAGGGAGTACTGTCCTAATACGATGTCTCCTCGTCTGCTTTCATGCTGATTCTTAATGTCTCCAGTGTGTGCGTCGTTCACTTCATAGGCGAAGTTGTAGTTGGGTGTGTCGTGGTACTGTTGGCCGAGCGTCACCGGCACTGGAGCTTGATTTAATACCATGCTACTGACGGATAAGACCAGGCCGGACAAGAATGCCAACTGTGAAGGAAGATTATAATTATTATAATGAGTTTCTAATTAATCATTGCGAAGAGGTTTAATAACCTCACCTCACCTTAATAAGGTTTAAATAATATAGCACAAGGGTAAAAATTTGGAGTGGGTTTTTATATCTTGATGAGACGAACTACCGGAAACTAACCGATACTACGAGTAGGTATATAACAAAATTATGAAAATCTACTTAGTTAAAGTTCATAATGTAGTTTACGATGCATTATGTAGATCATGAGCACCTGCACCATACCTGCATAGTATTGTCATCTAATGATGATAAATATGACAAATATTCGAGCCTCTTCGAGGCGCACTTAAAATATTTTCACCCCACTGGTTCGACAGAACCAGTGATTCGATTAGAATATAAATAGAATAGAATAAATATTTACCTTCTGCATCATGGTGATTCCTGAATGAGTATGGATGTACTGTTGTGTCCGCAGAGATGGCTGAGAGAAGTATGATTTAGTGACAAAACCACCTCAATTTATATGAAACCAAAATGAAAATCGATCTTGAATGTGTAATAGTATCGAATTTCTGAATCTACTGGAGCGATAACTAAACCACAGACAAAGTGGTAGTTAAGCTGTCTTAGGTGTCAGATCTAGATTCTCTATTAAGTTCCAATATATAGCATTTCAAAATTGTTACGTATAAGCAAATCAACATTTTAATTTGAAACTAAGAACAAAATAAACGATTTCTCTAAACTTTGGTCCAATAGTATCTTACTGCTTCTCTCAATATACTCTTACTTAATATCAATATGAGGAAAATCAACATCTACGAGTGCCTAGCACAAGCGACCTGACCCAAAACGAATATTTGCTATTCACACAAACAATCGACACATATATGGAAATTGAATCCCTTGCGTTACAGTCGGCTACACAAACCACTACACCACTGAAGTCACTAATTAGATTGTGTCTTGCTCATAATATCTTGATCTTACGCTACTTAATTAGATCCATTGCTTAACTGTGATATTATTATTTTAATGGGAACCATATTAAAATAATTATTCATTAAATACTACGAACAATAGATACAATGATTACGTAGTATCTTGTCAAGACCATGTTAGATGATGATGATAGACAAGATAATAAATATATATAAATAAATATTTTATATCGGTAAACTTAACATAAGATACATTTCAAATGTCCTGGACCCTCTTTTGAGTATGGAGATACCTGTGAAACCTTAAAAGCATATAAGCTTACTTTTTCTCAGTAGGGATGGGCAGTGTCACTAAAGACTTTACCAATGATTGAGATATACAACTTCGTGTTATTATCAGCACCACTAATAAACCAAACCAACCCACATACATGTACAATATTTACGAGCCAAAAATATTACACCATAAATATGAAACGAGAAAAATCTGCGAATTATAATGAATCAGATTATATTAATATTACTTATTGCTTGAACGACTTTCATACTTGTCAGATATACAAACAAAGCTCGTTAAAATGTCGTGTTAAAATATAAATATCCAATTTTTTATTCATTTATAGTGGTAAGTAGACATTCTTTAAAGTTATTGCGAACCTGTTGAGCGGTATTGTTTGCCATAAATATATTGGAACAATGCCTGTTCTCATAAATTCGTGGTAATGGTAAACCTTAAGCTCGACAGCCGGCACCATAAAAACATCCCATGAAGACGTCGATGCTGCGTTTGGACCAACCGAACGCAGATGAAGGGTGGTTTTAAATTGCAAGCAGGTCGAAGTAACGCGTACACTTATACCCATGTGTGTGAATGTACTACTGGCGTGTGAGATGGACATAGAAAATACAAAGATCCTAGACCCGAAAATAAGTTTATTACACAAATGTTGTATTGACCAGGGATGGCCTAAGAACCAAGGAAATTACGGGCTATCATCTGACCTTATAGCGAAACGAGAAAAATCTGAGCCGTGAGCATTGGCTAGGTATCAAAAATAATAGTAAAATTTATTATAATATAATAATATATAAATTATAAATTAAATAATATATAGATAGTTTTGATTGATACAATTGAATGTGTTACCGAAATTTTATTACAATTATATACATACTTATATACAATATTATTAACAAATTTTATTGGTAAATATATGATATAATTCGTGATAAAAAGCTTTTGTCA
Organism: Chesias legatella; assembly: GCA_947359385.1. NCBI lineage: Eukaryota > Metazoa > Arthropoda > Insecta > Lepidoptera > Geometridae > Chesias > Chesias legatella. Next base: position 2,389,322 of record OX375783.1, read on the forward strand.
GTGATGAGGCCTCTAAATCAACATACTGAGAGTTATTTGCTATATTATATTTAAGAGTAACGCAACACGAGCTCAGGTTAAGGTCGCGTTCGATTGGTATGGAAATGAATTTAAATACTTTTTATGCGGTTCAGTAATATCGTATCCGCTTCAGGGCTTCTGGCATTCGATGTCGATCCGTTTTATACCGAATTTTATTTGCGTTTGATTTCCTGTTTTCTTCAGAATCAGAACTAAACATAGGGGAACTGCAAGTTTATATAAATAAATAAATAAACATTTCACACAGCGCCATCTAGCCCCAAAGTAAGCTAAGCATAGCTTGTATCATGGGAACCAGACAACTGATATAATACTTATATACCTTTTGTAAATACATACTGACACCCAGACACAGACCAAACATCTATATTCATCATACAAATACTTTTCCTGGGTGGGAATCGAACCCACGACCTACAGCATAGAAGGCAGGGTTGCTACCAACTGAGCTGTGAGGCCAGTATGTCTTAAATATAAATTTTTTGGGCCTATATGATGATACACTGATACATTATGATAAGCGATTGGTAAGCGGAGTACAAATTAGTACTACTTATTATTTAAAGGATGACAAACTACTGACTAAGTAATAAATCGCTTTTTAAAAATAACTTTTTAAGTCCTAAATTTGTAAGAGAAACAACTCAATTCTGTTATCCGTTCCACGGCCGTTTCACATCGCAAAGGCCTATCACAATATTAACTAAAGCCTTATTTCCCAGACATAATTACAATATACCTCTACTTTACAGTTACAATTGCAAAATACATAATGACCATAGTCAAATTTGAATGGTTATTTTAAACCTTCTCCCAAACGCTTAAAGTATATAAGATCTTGTCTATCTTCCCATGGTTTGGGTGATATTTTCTGATCCTACTACTACTTTGCTTGAATAAATTATGACGCCAAGAATGCAAATAGTAATTAACTATTTAATTACTTAGTTCTGGCGGAGATGTTATAATTAAGCCCCCAGAGAAAAACAAATTGGACTAATGTGAAATATCTCTCACATTAGCTCTCAAGCATCGATTGCACCTACCCAATAGAATTTTCCTTTCGAAATTTCCGTATTCTCCGCCAGAATCGGCTCGATGTTGGTCGAGTTATTATTTTATTGAATAAAATGTTCTTTATGATGGCGGTCCGCCAATGAAACATATTCCATGAAAAGTTAAATCGGTTACCTATAACGGTTCAAAATTGACATCAGGCAACAGGTATGACGGTTTAGACTTAGTAATGTAGCACGGTCCTTTGAGTAACCCTAAAATAAGTACAAATTAGCTGAATCGATAGCTGTTACTTGTAATTTAATTTAACTTAATACTTACTACTTAAACTTATTACTAGCATTTAATTTAATATAACTTAATTTCGAACAAGTCGTTTAGATTTTTTAATATTTTAATCCAATTTATATATATTTTTTATTCATTTTTAGCGTGTGAAACTAGAAAAGGGCAAGGCACGATAGAATTTCAACACAGCACAGTTTTACGTGCATACTTTGATTACTGATACCCTCAGCCGTATGGTATAGATGTGGTTAGGCTAAGTTCAGATAGTCGCGCATTGACGCATGTCCACGCGACGTCCCACGATGGTGTGTTCACATGGTAAGGCAACTGACCACAAGCTGTCGCGTGTATTAGCGTGTTTACTCGCGACGACGTGCGATCATGTATTTTCTTATTCGATGAGCAAACGTGCTACAATCTGAACCTAGCCTAATGGCGCAATTCTTTTTGTTTCAACCGCGAGTTGCTTGTGCAGTGCAGCTGTGCAGTGCTTACGTAAGCTCATGTGATGCGCGGCCGTGGCATTGAACTTTTACAGTACCTTGGGTAACACCGATCAGTTGCATCATCAGACTGTTATGCCAAATTATGGATTACAAACGTCTCAGGGTTACGGGCGCATACTATGCAACTTGGGTCCTGTCGTACCTAGTACAGTTTAAACAGTTTTTGTTTTGTCTGGTTGTTAATAATATATATTTATTATATGTATTTGTACCTATACAAAAAAATACACAGTAGTCAAATAAGCATAGCTTGCAGGTATGCTTATTTTGGAACTATGCTGAATGAAATGACCACTAATGTTTTTTATTTACTAGACGATCTACTGTAATCCATGTTCAGTTACTATCGCTGGCTATATGAACATGCATTAAAACTAACTAGACTCACTAAAACTCCAAGCAACGTAATTAAGTCGAGGAAGTAATAATCGTAAACTATTTAATATAGCGGCTACAAAATGCCTAAGTTCATTACTTGAGTCTAATTCAGCAATTCCAATATAAAATACAATTTATTCAGCAACTAAGTAGTCATGATAGATTGGTTCGCGTTACTGATTGAATGAAGACTGCTTAAGTTTGTATCGTCATTTCTATTATATTAACATATGTAGTTAGTACTAGTCATAGTTACATGACGTCTTCTTTCTTTCTTTCTTTCTTGCGCCGATTTCGTCTAGACAGTAGTAGTAGCACTTTATAATTCGGTTATGGTGTTTGGAATTGCAAATTTCAATTTCAGATACAAACGTATATTATTTTAACGGCATACGTAGATACATTCTGCAAGCGTAGGTAATACTAAATAATTTATGCACACCTTCTCAGTATTTAAAATGTCGAAACAATGACCTTCAGATTGAAAGTGTACCGCTCGAATACTACGATTATTACGTAGAGACTTATTTAACTCTCCCAATCGAGTTAACTTCCTTATCTGATCGCGAATTTCGTACATGTTCGACTGCCTTTGTCGATGTTTTGATTTGGATCAATAAATAAGTAGATAAACGTTTCACACAGCGCCACCTAGCACATAAGTAAGCTAAGCATAGCTTGTATCATGGGAACCAGTAAATTGATATAATACTTATGTCCTTTTTTGTAAATACATACATATAACAGTCAGACAGAATAAACATCTATGTTCGTCAAAAAATGTTTGTCATGGGTTTGAATCGAACCCACCACCTACAGCGAAGAAGGCAGAATTACTCCCAACTTAAAATCTTTGGTCATAAAGCCATATTACTGTTACGTTTTCGATTCACTCATGAAGCCAGGCTACTAATGTTTCTCACGTTTTCCGCGTAAGCAATCTTAAAAATTCCTCCCATAACGTTATAATACGAACAAAACACCTTTGACCTCTGTTCCGACCTACAGCTGTTATGCAACAACTCATCAACGGGCCATTGACCCAGAGATGCGCACGACTCATCTTAATCACGCGGATGATTCTCTACCAAGTTATATTTGCGGTTGCGCAGAATGTGGTTCATGTACGAATTCGATATTTTATGGGAGTAGGTTGACTAATTAATTTTTTATTTTTATAAAATGAAGTCAGATTGCCTGCCTTTTTTTAACAGTTTCATTGCTGGATTGTAATGAAATCTTAAAATGACTATATAGATAAAAATATTTTTATAAATGCCATTACGTATTGAAGGTTTAACGCTCTAGTTTATTTAAAGAAACCAAGTAGATTTCCAAACGATGAACTGTACTAGAAAACGCAGTGGTCTGAAGTGCATCTTCTTTTACTTTTACCCTCTTATTCTCTTGTGTATATGTTCCAAATGATATATGATATGATGATATTTTTGAATTTGAATTTGAATTATAAAAGTAGGTACAAAGGTTATTGCAATGCTCTAGTAACAACGGAGATATGTTACAATGGAGTTATTCGATTCGTTTCCTCCACTTGCTCATCGTTTTGGTGAATTTGTGAAAAGTCCTACCCATAAACTGACATACATACACACACAGCTTATAATTTGTGCTTGCAGCAAAACGCCTTGTTTAAAGATGGATATATTTACATTATCATGTAGGTACAATTTAGGAACAAGTTCAGCTTCAACTTAAGTTTAATCACTATATTAATGAGTACACTATAAGCTATATATTATTTTACATTTTCCAACTACCCGACTTTATGTTTGAACAAATAATACGGTTAAACGCATCTTAGGCCCGTACATTATGCCTTAACTAGTGTTACAATACGACGGATAAAATTTCCTCTACATAGGTAAACACTTTTTCATTTATATAAATTCGTATAGTTGTCAACATTTAATTATTGAGACCTTCCAAAATACAGTCACTCATCAAAACTACAGGTAAGGTCTACTAAAACACAAAAGAGGTACAGTTTATCCACTAGATTTCAGTATCATAAGTCTTCCAATGACTATTTAGAACGGCCGCAAACATAAGTTGGTAGATGTTCAACGACATTGAAAGGTTGCGAATGATTCAGCTAGTTTATTGGAATGCGGATTGAAGGCGGTAAATATTGTACCGATATCAAAACAAGTACTCGACTGTCTTTTGGGCCAAGGCCCTCGGTTCTTTTAACATATATAGAGATATTATGAAATAGGAAGGTAAACAATTGGAGGCCGAAAGAAAAGGGCAGGAACAGGGGATAGAAAACTTTAGGGGGAATTATCGACTAAGCAATATTTTAGGTCAAAGTTGGAGATTTGAGGGGCGAAAGGTGTTGAATTTAATTCTTTATTATTAAGAATTTTCTACCAAGGCCAAGATTAAGATATGTTATAGGCAAGACTGACGTAAGTATACGTAATGGCAACAAAAGTAATTTCAAAGTGAGAACTAAAAAAATAAATAAAAAATGCTTAACGTTGCTTCCATAATTTAGACGGTTATTATCTTTGTGAAAAATAAGGAACACTTTCCTTGCTAACCCTATTTATTTAGTCTTATAACTTAGTTTAATCACGGCAGAGATTAAGTTATTGTAGCGTACCAAATCAAGGTCTCTGTATCCGGCACATTGCGAATAAATCTGAGTAAATAGCAAACTATTTTTAGTAACCGAGCAAAATCGAGACGAAGGACATAAAATAAATAATCTCTGCATCTAGAAGCACTTTTTGAGCCAAGAAATGGTTATTATATTCCATTGTTTCGGCAACAGAACAGATGGTTAGAACTCCGCCCAGTCTACGTAAGATTACATCATTTCTAAATACCTTATAAGATCATTTATGAAAGTAAGCTTTATGTTAACCTGGTCGCTATGAGCCAAGAAAACTATACTTCTTTTAATTTCTGAAGTAATTTACATGGCCCAGCATTAGCCAGATAAGAACTATTAAATTAAATTCCCATCCCGTCATATATTATAATATATGACGGGATGGGAATTTATAAAGGGCCTTATAAAGAAGACAGCGAGGGATAGGCACTAATATACAAAATCATAATGTATTATTGTGGAACCTTTCAAATTTACATATTGGTTTTTGCGTTAATACTCGTAAATACAACTTGTCTAATTCACCCACAATCCAGTGACATTTTAAAGTTAATTGGACTTTTAATGGAATCTTATTGAGCTATTAAATCATTTGCTTGCGCTAGTTACTATTTTAGTAATGAATATGTGAATAGATTTTAATGTACGATACGCAACTTAAATGGACTAGTTTCGTTTGAAGGTTTCCAATGTAACCTTCAAAGTATAATTATAAAACTTAATAAAAAAAAATGTGTTTACAGACTTGTGATTGCGATTGTTCACAATGAAAAAAACTTACCATTTATACTATGAATAAGTTTAAGTTATATAAGAAATATAATCAGACTTCACTTAAAGCTTTTACTTAGTTCCAGGTTTTTTAATGGCTGTAAATTATATAATATATGGGTGTTACTTTTAAAGATCCATCTCTTCGTTCCGCGGAATAAGCAGAAACCCACCCGAAGTTATGTTTTAACTAAACATAATATTGGGTGTCGTCATAACGAAAGGAATGCGACTTGGTTCCTTTTTACGTACGGGAAGAACCAAGTCACAATATATTGTGCTGATAGTTCTGAGACCTGAAAGTGGAATGTCTGAAGTTCCTGTAATTTTACCGGCAACCACAAATCCCGAATACAATAACGCGAAAGTGTTCGAAGGCGGAAGTGCGGAACTGCGGAAGGTGGCAGTACTTCCCAGAAACAATTTTGCATTATTGTATCCTGAAATATTCTTGTTTGGCCCGCCCTGTAAAGCAATGTTTAAAGTGCGCCTCAAAACGAAGCCTCTTTGAGGCGCACTTTAAAGCTTACTTTCATTCGTACACTAGATACATATTTCCGAATTTATGTTCTCAGACATGTCGGTTTCGTCACGTGTTTTACTTCAGCGTTTTGAGAACGAGCATATTTTTTTTATTGAAATCATCATATATAAGTCAGTTTTCGAACCAACGACCTCTCGATTGAAAGTCGGAGTCGCTACCACTGTGCCACCAGTAGTGCTAATGAGCTATCGTCACATCCCACTTGCAGTAACAGATCAATGCGTATGTCGCTTCGACCTTGCTCCTACTTCCTTGTAAGAGAAAGGTCGCCGCACATGTTCTTACGTTCATTTCAATGTGGGAGATATATTTAAAGGTTCGATTACCTGTCAAACGAGTATCAACCTTGTTAAAATGCAATTAGGTTTCAAAAGCGACGCTTGCTTATAAATACATGTACATTTTGCTCGTTGATGGCAGTTTGGAATTATGATAAATTTTTGATTTCATTCGATTCCATCTGGAACGATTTATAGAGAAATGAATTTTTATATTAATCTGATCAATTGGCGAATTTATTGTGGCGAATTAATTAATTTTATTTTGTTCTGTTCTGATGATAGAGGTGAGGCTGAGTTATCTGGTTCGGCTGTAGCTATTGTTGTACGAGTTTCTTTTACTCACGACTCAGTAAAACCCAATTTGAGTTTAGGACTTGTCTGTTGGTTGTTATTAATTTATTTAATCGTTATTTTATATAATTTATTATTCACTAGCTTCTGCCAGTGCGGCTTGCCTGCGTGGGCAGTTAGTAAGTAACCGCATTGGGCCAAACAGTATCTCATTCGTTGCATATTAGTAGAACCTAGAAACAAAACAACTCAATTATAAAACACCAATCCATACTAATATTATAAATACAAACGTGACTCTGTTACCTTTCAAGCCTAAACCAATGAACCTATTTTTTACCTTTGTATCAAACTAAAAACAATAAAAAACAACAAAATGCAAGTCAAATTCAGATTCAAACTGCCGACGGCGTTCTAAAACAAACAGCGGGCGTTCCGTAACTCGCGCTATTTTCGTACCCTGTGGGAGCACGTTCTATTTCCACACCTGCATGATTAACTCTTCGTGTGTTCTGGCAGCCTGGTACATTCGGGGCGGGAACGATGCGGTGACGTAACGGACATGCTGTCTGTCATGGTTGTCACTGTCAACGTCATGATAACTGAAACCTGAAAAGCTGATCAACTAACTATATTCACTTGTTGACAGTTTGGGTCAAAGCGTGAATACCACCAATCGATTGATCTGAAATTTTGAGAAATGTTTGGTGTATAAGGAATATAAAAAATAAAATTTGAAAAATATCGTTTATAACATAATTTTCTCGTTATTTACTGCAGGATATTTATGATAAATCCATCTTGGACACTTTATTTAGTATATTCATATAAAACAAAATCCCTTCGCTAATTTAGTCTAAATTGAAAAAAACTCGATTAGGGATCTTGCTAGTAGGCTAGTAGTTGAAATCAGTAAAATACATCTCGTTATAGTTATATTTTTAGAGGAATAATGAAGTTACAATTTTTGACCCTTAACACATAGATTATAAAAAAATGCTTTATTTCTACTAGACCTTACAAGTATAATTTCTGATCTCGAATTCTTAACAATTTCAAGAAAATAAATCGATTCTCTATAATGTACCGATAAAAGTAATACGGATAATTCCCAGTGTCCGGAGTTCCGGGTGCCTTGAAACTTCAGTAATAAGGTTATGAGTACCGGGCGAGCATACGATAAAGGATATCGTTTGTCCGGTTTTAGTAAACACCTGAAATTTGTGGCTGTGTGCGTGAGTTTGGGTGTGTGTAACAACCTGTGCGATTGACGGCCATACCATAAACTTGTTAACAGTGATGGTTATTCATTAGAAATAGTTAATATAACTGGTTGTTACTCAGATTGCAATTAACGTAAATAGATGTAGTGTTGGTTAAAATGTTTGGTGGTTTATTAATAAACTTTTGTTTGGAAATAAGTTTGTTTGAACGATTTGGATTGTGTTTTCATTATCATCATTCATTGCTTACATTAATTATTTTTTTTAAGAGCAGTAGAACTCTCGGCAAGTTCGGCCGGGTAAGTACTGCCACCATGCCCTTTTCTGCCGCCAAGCAGTAACGCATTCGCGTTACTATGTTCCGGTTTGAAAGGTGTGGTTTCCGGTGAAATTACAGGCACATGAGACATTCCACCTTCACGTCTCACAGTTACGGGCGCATACGATGCGACTTTGGTCTTGTCATACCTAGTATGGGAGGACCCAAGTCGCATCGGCTGTTATGGGCCGAGGTTACCACTTAACACCAGGTGGGCCGTCGGCTCGTTCCGTAAATGTATTACATAAAAATAAAAAAAAACATTTCCAATAATTTTCCAAAATGGTCAGGCTGTAGAACAAACGTTCTGATCACACAAAATGGTTGTTCCGACTGGGCATCGATCCCAAGTAATCGCTTAGTTCGCTGGGTTAGTATCAACTTATCTATGAAACATATAAATGTTATAAAACTTCTGTATGCACTGTTATAAAACAGTGCATACTTTATTCGTTTCTAGCTCGACTATTTTGATTTATTGCTTTAGGTCGTATACAAAAATACATATTGTAAGTATATTCAGTTCAAACCATTATTACTTATACAAAGCCTGCAAGTACTAGCTAATATTTTCGAGATATCTCGTTAAGTCCTATTCTTTTATTCAAACGTTATTCAATGGATATCACATTTACGTTAGTTTTAACTTATGACATTTAAATTAAAATTCAAAACTTTTTTTACAATACATGTAATTTCTCCATTTTACAGAAATAATACATCTGTTAAATTTACTACGATCCGAAAATTAGAGTAATTGAAAATGCTAATCTCTTAAACTAAGAACGTTACAACATCAAAATTGAACCGTAACCTAGTTCACAGAACTGCATAAAAAGTAAGTATATTATATAACACAGCTTTAGATTCATATTTACAAATTTCAGTATCTTATTCAAAGCTACTTTCTCTACCGACACGTCTAATACTCACATCGAAAATTACAAACTAAATCCATCTTGTGTGAGTGCACTCACACTAGGTAACATTTTCAGACTGCTTGACGCTTCCCGATATAACTTTATCACGTTCACTACCCTATTTTCGGCGTGCATCTATCCCTTTCCCACCTGCAGCTTTCCACAAGCTTTCCCCATTGTCGGGGAGCATGCGCAGTGCGTCCCGGCGCACGTGGCGCGATATCTCCTCGGCGTCGCTGGTTGCCTGGTACGAGACGCGCTTAGGGCGGCAGCGTAGCGCCGCCGTCGCCCATCAATGCCGCCCAGCGCCCGCCCGCCCAGAAGCACAGACGTCAGCCTGCGAAACGGTCCGTTCTTGGGCAGGGCGGAAACACTCGTGCACGTGGATGAGTTAGGCGCGAAATTTGAATCTTGCAAACTTCCGACGTTTCCATCAGACTTCCGACGTTCCCTTTTCCTATATTTCCTAAATCCCATAGAATTGTTTTGTATTTTTTTTAATCCAAATTTAACTGCATTTATATTGATTATAATTTGTAAGTGTTTTGAACAGGTGTTTATAGTGCAGTGTGTGTCACAAGTGTCCAGACTGCTGATGTTCTTCTCATACTGAGCCGAGACATCCGTTCCCGATATGAAGCGTTATACTGCAGTACCAGGTAATTTAAAGATTACCTATATATTGTATTAAGGAAATTAAAAACATAGTATATTAAGAATAATTATGTTATACCGTAGGAAATTCAGATTAAAAACATTAATTTAATGCCAATATTTGAACTCCATGTTTTGTATTTTTATGAATTAATGCACAATATTATGTAGACTGTAGCGCTGATAAGACGAAGTTACCAAAGAAGCCCTTTAATAAAATGTTTAATTATTTATTTCATGTTATTACTTGTTCAGAAAAATAATGATACAAAAAAGCGATGTAAATATCGAGTTCTAAATCAATTTGAAATAAAATTTAGAATATACTTATTTCAAAATTTTGTACCTAACCATTTTGTTTCGATCATTATTCGGTCAAAGATCATTTGTCAATTTCACCCAATATACTTAACAGCTTGTTAATCAAATTTTTTAATTCGATAAGTGCTTCATACAATAAAGGGAAACATTGAATTCAGAAATTTCAAATAATTGCAGAAATATCCTAAAACTTTCACATGGAATTTTTAACTATTAAGTTGGTTTATGGAGAAATTTTCAAAGGTTTAATACGAGGTGACTTCGAGCACAGGTGAGCTTTACGTCATAACCGCACCCTTTCGTATCCACCACTTTGTTTTATCTGTGGCTGCGTTTTTACAGGTACCCGCATAACGTTTATAAGGGCCATCTGATGCTAATGGCCCGACCTGTCATTAAGTAGGTACCTATCTCTCGGCTTAGGGCCACTTAGCTAAGTAAACCTACGAGTAGAGAAGAACTTTAAGTGAGCGATACTCTATGTCTATACCAAGATATGTATTTAAATAGCTACACTGGATTTAGGGATTTTTTCAGCATTGAGAATACTTTATTTTACTTACTTTTACTTTATTCTGATTGTTTTTGTGACAATCTAAGCAAACTTTTGCAAATTATTAGCCGTGTTAGTGTGGTTTACACAAAAACTTGGGTAAATTTTTGAAGGCGTAAATAATTACAATTGTACAACATTGTAAAGTTTCATTCACACCTATAATATTGTACAATTTAACATTAATAAATCCACATATTAAATAACTTTGCATATTCACAATTAAACGTGATATAGTTTCGTCAATTTACAAACCATGTTACTCTTCCATTTTTCAACTTCGAATTTCCCAAATGAAGTACGCTTTATTTGAATATCGAATTTGAATGTGGCCGCCTCTGTGCAATCGCTTTTGCTAAGAGCGTGGCAGCATTCAAATTTGCCATTCAAATTTTGTGACTTGATAATTTCAATTCAAACTGGATCCACCTGAAAGGAATTGCTAAGAGAACAATTGCCAGGAAAAATGTTTTTGCTATATTATGGCAAAACTTGGAGTAAAATAAAAAATTTAAGACTTCAATGTAGATCCACTCTTACACTTCTTTCACGGCTGGTGCTGTGGTCTTTCGGGGAAGTACTGCTGTCATACCTTTTTCTGCCACCAAGCAGTAACGTATACGCATAACTGTAATCTGATTTTAACAGTGTGGTTGCCAGTGAAATTACAAGCATATTTACGAGTATAAAATATTTTTCTCTGTTTCTTCATATAATACGTAGCATAGTATAAGAATTGGTAAAAATATCTAGTCCACTAGACTCTTCGAATGATCTGTTGGAGAGTAGAGGGGACATTTCTTCCCATTGTCCTTTGTTCGATAGTCTTGTCTTTTTTGTGCCTCCATGCTACAGGGAGTACTAGCTAGAGCAGGGTAAATCTTATTTAAGATAATCAGCTGACGAGTTTTTGAACGGATAAAAAAATATGCTTTTGGTGTTATGAAAGAAAGTTTTTTTTTTTTGTCTACATAGACCACGAAACATACACAGTAGGTACAATAAATAACAATACAAAATAGATTTCAAATTCCGTACCGCATGCAGGTAATAATAATAATAGTTGTGGACACTTCACACAGCGCCATCTAGCCCCAAACTTAGCATAGCTTGTACTATGGGAACCAGACAACTGATAGAATACATATATACTTTTATCATAAATACATACATATAATACATATTAACACCATTATTATTAATTACATATAATGTAATGTAAACTTTTTTTTTACTATTAACATCGAAGCGTTTGACTACATAATCACTCGATGTTTTGGACATCAGATAAATGCAAAACAAACAAAAATAAAAATAAATGTTTTTAATAAATTAATATGCAGCTGATGAAGGCGCCACAACGCCTGGATTGAGATCTTTCAAGTGAGGCTACCGCAGCACGTGCAAATTTTCATTTAGAGGGTAGCAGCTAGCTTGCCGGAAATTCTCCCTATCACTACGCTATGGTTTCCTCAAGACTTATTCCTTATTTATTTATTTAAATCAGGTAACACCGAAAATATAATAAAAAAAAGACATTTCTAATTTTGTAACAGAAGTTTGGCTTCAGTTTACTTGTATGGAACTACAAACCGCTGCAACGGAGGTGGGTGTTGATGCCTGCGACATAGTTTTGTTACTTTTGCAGACATCATCGTTTCTCAATGATTGTACTTTTCTTTTGTTTGTTCTTTTTTTTGGTAATGGTCATGCAGGACCATAGAAATATATACCTTAAAACTAAAACGAATGAAATATTTATACACTTAAATATCGCGTATTGGCTGCGACGTAAGGCACGACGTCGCCAGTAAGGCGGGGGATTAACCTTCCTTCTTAGGTTTCCTGAACCGGAGGCACGAACCGACGACCCACAGATCGTATGTCGAAATCACCACAAACTAAGTCACGTCAATAGCTCATCACCCCACGAAGACACGTATCGAAAAGCGAAAACGGTGTTAAAAAAGTACAAACTATGGCAACATTAAAAATATTCTGAACATAGTCATCAAATATAAAATTGAAAATTGTATGTTTCCAATGGATTTCAGTGCTGATCGATGCGTCCCATCATTAATCAGAGTTCATTTACTAAACTGTGTTGTAGTCGGACCGAGTTATTTGACCTTAATCATACATTGTAGTACGAATACCAAAAGGCAAACCTAACTGTACTTAATAATGTTAAATTAATTATCTATCTTATGTTATGAGCTCAATACTGCTCATGAAAACGATTACTCTGTGAAGTCTAAGCTTAAGCTTAAGTAAATTGCCGTTTTTCAGATATTCAGAAATTATGTTGAATAGTGGAACGTTCAACAATACCTTATGAAGTGATGTAGGAGATCTCCGATCATAAAAAATGAAACTAACATCCTATTAAATAAAATATATTGACAGATGCTGGCGCTGGCTTATGGATGGGTAAATAACACGATCATTTTCAGACAGGATTTTCAACTCAGCGTAAATAGTTAACAGGCATCGAACACATTTGTGTAGTTATATACATATTGCTAGCGGACCGGAATAAATTGCGCCAACAAATGAAATAAAAAAACCAGGAACCGTAGCGCCACCTATCGGGTCCGATTGTGAATCTGAACCATCCATCTAAATCATCAAAATATGGTATAGGAGTTCAGTGACATAAACACTTACAGAAGAATTATAATTATTGTAGACGTTACGCGTAACATCGACTGAATGAATGGAAAAAAACGATTGTGTCACTAGCATGAGATATGGACACTGTGTATGTATTACTAATGTTTCATATGAAAGTTAAATTATGAATCCATAATTGGTTTTACGTTTAGAACGACAGGATCTTAATAACTTCTACAAAATGTGGGTTATTTAAATTAATAAAAATATATTAAGACGAATATCAAATATACTGGTAAAACTTAACGTGAAATACATATTTAATCTCCATTCACAATCGTTCTAGGGTTGTTAAGATTTCATTGCATTTCTGTGGTATTCACGTACCTAATTAACATTATTCCATTTCGTATTACAGGCGTTCACAAGGCGACGACACCCTATGAATTCACACCATTATTGCCTTTACATACTCAGCCATAACTAAATGGGATTGAAAACGTGGTCTGACTGTACGTATAATTATGATAGATTCCGATCAGCACAGACGCGAACTATATTGATTCGTGATGAATGAAACACCAATTTTCACCATACACTTAACGGAATTGAATTGGACGATGTTTTAATGACATACAATCGGTGAAATTACAGGCAAACGAGACATTCTACCCACACTTCTCAGATTTACGGGCGCATACGATACGACTTGGGTCTTGTCGTACCTAGTAGGGGAGAACCCAAGCGCATCGGTTGTTATAGGCAGGGTTACAACTTAACACCAGGTGGGCCGTCGGCTCTTTCCGTAACTGTATAACATAAAAAAGTACAATCACTCATTTTCCTTTGAATGTAGGCAGTTTCAAAATAAATGTTACATCTTTTTCTCCTTGGATTTTTCCTATATTTGGATACTTGGGCGTATTGATAATTTAATTTTCACGAAAGGTGAACGTTTTGCTACTTTATTTTGACTGATAGAATCAGACCGTGAATTTCGAATTTGCCCACGCTGCCACATGTAATTTACAGTATTTCGACAGAACAATTAATTGGTTATCGAAATTCATCGTAAAATAATTATCGACCATACGATATTTCACTCCCGATCGCTCGGTTCCGCGGATTAGTGAAACTCGAAATTCACCGTTAAAACGAAACGTTCGGAAAGTTTGTTTATTAAAGTTTGAGAACCTAGTTATTAAAGTTTGTTTTATTTGCAACTCAAAAGGCAGAACTTTGTTAATCTGCCTGTCAGGGCTGATTTGGAGCTGGGTGGACTTTAACGTGTCAAGGCAAATATAGAGGCGTAGTGATTACGTAGGAGAAAATAAAACTGGATACTTGATCTAAAATTATCCTGTTTTTTTTTGTGTGGTGTACGAGATAGAACGAGCTGACGGCCCACCTGATATTAAGTGGTAACCGCCGCCCATGTACAACAACAGTACGACTCAAATCCTCTCCAAAAAAGTAAGTGATGACTCAAGTCGCATTGCGTTGCGTCCATCACCCCGAGACGGGGATGTTACGTCTCATGCGCCTGTAATTTCGTCAGCTCGTTCCGCCACCAAAATATCGTAAAAAAATCTAAACAATGACACTTTTCATATCTAGTATTCAAAAGTCTTTTTGAATTCTACTTGATTACTTTTTTTTTTATTACTAAGTTCGATTACTATTACTAATCCTGCTACTAGCTCTCTGGAATCAGTGTGGGTAAGGATTAATGTCCGCCCCAGTGAAGCTCGTTTCGCGCACGTGACACAATTTCTTTAATTTTGTTTCGGCTCTGGGAAATACTTTGATATTGGACCCGAACATTTTTCAAGTGATAACCTAATTGGTGCTTTGGATAAGGACTACCGACATCTGGTTCAAACTTAGGGTCGGTACCAATGGCGCACAACACTTTGAAATCTGAAATAATATAACGCGTTGGAGTGAAACGTACGTGTCACGTTTTGATGTGATTATGTGCACTACAAATTTACATGTAAGTGAAATGAGGCAAGCAGGTTGCCCAGGCGATGTTAAGCGACCTCATCTACAAATAACAACAGCAAAGGGAAGTAGGTCTTAAAGCAAAAGTCAGCCATACTTTAAAAAAATTTAAATACATACGTCTAGAATAAAGCAATTTTAAAGTGGCTCAAACTTGTCAACGACACACAAGTTATTACGAATTTAGTTATTGCGTTTTTCCAGCGCAAGTTTACAGCAGTGAGCATGAGCGATCATTATACGCAGCTTTAATAAAATATGTCTCGTCATAGTCTCTATATTTCAGTATAGCCCAGTATTTGTACGGTTTAGTATGGCCGAGGCATGTTCGTAAAATATTAATGCTCTGGCAACGAAAGATCTTGCTATTCAGTCGCTTTTGTGTGAGATATTTCGGGGCCATAATGTTTTGTCTGGTATTTGTTTTGAATTTTGATTTCATGCATATCATTTTATAAAAGATGGAATAAATATTCAGTGATGCCATAAAGAATGCTAATATAAAAAGAAAATTGAAAAATTAGGATTGAGAAGTCCAGCCAGCTAAATCACTAAAAAGGATACTTATTATAAGTTATCTTCGGTCCGCAGCGATCGTTGTACGGGATTCATCGAGTGAAAAGACTGGAAATCCTGAACGAGAAATTTATTGGTTTTCGATTTTCTTCGTGAAAAAGTGCTTCAGTGGAGGTAGTAACGAAAAGTAACGCAGTAGCGTAAGTATCCAAACGTCGTAAATTACATTGCCTTAACTCTTTATAGAGGATCATGCGTAAATTCTTTATCATGGGACATTAAAATAGACCTCTAAAATAGTCAAAATCGCATGGTGACGAAAAAACTTTTTATGTGAATAAGCTACGGAACGTGTAGATGCATGTTCATCATGATATTGATAGGTAAACTCTGTCCTTAACAAAAGAAATACGACTTGGGTTTTCCCTTGTATAGGAATGACAAGACCGAAGTTGCTTCGTGTTGCTTCCGTTACTCTGATAAGTGAAGGTTTTGTCTCATTGGCCTGTATTTTTTTTTACCGAAAAAAAACAACGAATGCGTTACTGCTTGGCGGCAGATATGAAAGTAATTGAAAATATGTTATATAATTAACTAGGATGGAAGGAAAAATTATTATTCTGTCAAATTCAGTCAGACGCAACTCTGTTAAATACAAGACATTTTATTAGTAGTGACTATTCTGCAACTAAGTTTGAACCTTTTAAAGCGGCATGCAAAACAAACCCGGTTTGAATCCCGGCCGGTGCAAAACGTGTGCTCAGCAAAAACTTTGTTCTGCTTCGGATGTCTGTTTGCTCTTTCGTTTAATTCCATTTACATGTATAACATAGTAATTTCATCACCCAATTTCTCACTGAATTAATTAATACCAATTACATTATTCGAATGAATTCGTAATGTAAATATTATTCAGAATTGAAATTAATCATTATTTTCTTTGATATTCACGGAAAAACAGGCCTTTTACCATTTTGTTTATATTAAATGTAAACATTTATTACTTAATGATTTCCTCGCAGCAGTTGAATCACTGAATTATGTGTAATTAAATGTTTATTTAGAAGATCAAAAGCGTTTATAAACGGCTGCAAAGAATTGATGTTGAGAAAATTTAATAATGTTTATTTTACAAATTTTACGCAAACGAAAACTTTTAATATGTATACTACAACACTGCTACCATTCCTATTTCTTGCAACAAACAGTAAAGCATTTGCATCAATGTGCTTTGAAAGGTATGATTGTCGATGAAATTACATGTACAGAGTCGCGCTTTCTCGTCACGGAGTTACGGGCATAACAGAATACGATTTGGCTCTTGCCATAACAAAGAAGGGGAGAAGTAAAGTCGTATTGCTTTACATGGACAGAGGTTAGAATCAGGTGTGCCATCTGCTCGTTCCATATCTCATCCACATAAAATAACGTCCCATGCAAATATTTTAATGCCCAGGCGACTATCCGCACGTCAAACTGTCTGAGCAATAAAGGGCAAACGACCACTAAAATCCTAAGTACTAGCGAATTGATTGCCTTAGTGGTCTGTCGGAATATTTTTATGAGCCCACTCCAGCATCACTGAGATTATGCGCGAATATGTTTTATGATATATACGCACCCAAACCTACTGTTCGTATTATTCGTGGCTGTCTCTCTAAGCCAGTGTGCTGAAAGGATTTACGTGCACCTATTAGAGGCTCCTTTAGTGCACTTGGTACCACTTTCTACTTACATGCGATTCATCGACATTTTGGTACTCGAACATGCCAGGAGAAATATTCTAGGAGAATATTTTTCCTTAAAAGCCTTTTTAATTTATTAGTAAATAGTGCAGCTTGGAGAAAATATTGTAGCTGTAGATCATTTTTTGATTTTCCATCGAAATTTGTTCTCTAATGAAAACTTCACTGAAGCACGCCTGCTTCATATTCCAAATTGAAGCTTAAGTGAGCGCGTGAGAGTTCGAATTCCTTTGGCGCTTTTTCTCTTTGGACTTCTCCAAATGAACGTGTGACATAATTAATTTACAACTACTGTGATAGAGCTCTATTTCCAACACATTCCTTTGACAGCTTTAGAGTGAGGCTACCGTGCTTTTAGAGCTACGGGTTTACAGCTTTCATGTTCCAACCATATCAAACTCATCAAAAGCATATCCATGTTCCAAAAGCACAGAGAATACAGAATTGAGCTATTGCACCCTCATCCTCCACTTAGCACGACAGTTATGTCATTTGCTCACAAAACATTCGATCATATTTCACTACATATTATTTAACATAAAAATGTAGAAAAATAAGTAAATAAATGTTGACATCTTCAATATATATATAAAAAACAAACGACAGAATGCGCACTTCCGGCTATGAAGCCGTTATTCAGTTTAATTTTGTGGGCTATTGTAATTTTATATTTAAATTATGTATTTAATTGAATTAAAATAGGAAAATATTGAGCGCATATATTGACTGTACAAGTATTTGCTAATATATTGTTTATTCGTCAGGCGCTTAAGAACTCTATATAGCGCCTTATAAAAAAAGTTTATCAAAACACAAACACGAACTTGCAACTAAATAATTCAGGCGCGCGTAATTCTCGCCCGAAGATAACGTATTATTAGATTGTGAGAATAAGTTTCAACACATTATAATTATGATCCACTACACTGTACCTCCTCTGACGATATTCTATATTAAACTATATACTCCATCTATCCACTCAACAAACTGCATCATGTTGCTGGCCTACATAGCTCGTAACAGTGTAAGTACCTCCTCACAGTAGTGGCATCTACTTGTATTCCCTTGATGTACTTAGGTGCAAAGGAAATTAACTGAACAACTTCTGTTTGAGCAAGTTATGAAGTAGATATCGTTTATGAAATTGGCCTGTTGACTTTGCACGTAAGTTTAGTGGTACAAGCTTTAAAATAACAAATTATAGGAAAGGTATATATAGTTATATATACTATATATTGTATATTTATATAGTATATTTAAAATATCGTATATAGTATATATTTTTGTATATATATGCGTATGTATATACTTATATATTGTATATACTTCGGTACAGTTGAATATTTTATTTAAACATGCATATCAATATAATTTTAAATAAATTTTTATTCAATTTCGATCATCTAATCTTTGCATTAAGCCCAAAAACGAAAATATTTGTTTCCACTTAATTCCTCAAATTAAAGTACAAACACTTTATAATTGTTTTATTTGCAAAGGTTACCATTTAACACCAGGTGGGCCATCGACTCAATCCGTTACATTATCAGATATAAAAACCTGTCGGGTAAAAATACATTGTAATTTATTGTATACAATCCCATGTAACTTAGACCACTCGCTCAGGAACGACGTCGTTTAAACGATGAGCTATCAGATAATTGCCAGCAGGCACTGCGACAAAACGAACGCGAACGATAAAACTAGTACCTACTAACTTGTCATATTTTCCGGAGGATCCATCTTGAATAATAATTAATAACTTAGTAATAAGTAGGTACGCGTGAAGTAATAAATTTTAATTTGATTGACCTTTCCAAGGCTTACCTGGATTCAATGGACATAAAGTTTTGTCTATTGTTTATTTCGTTATAGCTGCACGCTGCAGGATAAAAATAATAAATTAGCTGAAGTATAGAACCTGTAACTATAACGATGATTGCATAATTTGTTTAGTGTCAGGCGAAATTCATATCATTTTAGGGGGACCAAGTTGCTCGCGTCCGTATGCGATTACCCTTTGAATCCATACACGTGTCTCCCGGGTGATGCAAAAGGAGCAACCCTAAGTAGCTATAGAACTTGTGCCAAGTTCTCCCAAGAAGTACTGCCACCACACCTGGCAATTTTCCGCCAAGCAGTGATGCACTCGTGTTGCTGTGTTCCGGGGGTGGGTGCCGGCGAAATTGCAGGCGCATGAGACGTAACATCCCCGTCTCGGGGTGATGGACGCAACACATTGCGGCTTAAGCCACCTCGTACTTTGGTGGAGAGGACTTGAGTCGTCTTGCTGTTGTCTATGGGCGGCGGTTACCACTTAACATCAGGTGGGCCGTTAGCTCGTTCCGTGAAATCAATTACATAAAAAAAAATACGTTTGTAATCTGTAGTATGTAACACTACTTAGATAAATGGGTTCCGCGTGAAACTAAGTTACCACTACCACAAATTTAAATTCTCAAAAATGTTCTTATTCCTCGTTGATTTCTTAGTGTTATTTTTGACTCGTTTAAATGTTATTTATCTATCTTACGTATTAATATAAATACTGAATTTCGATATTAGATAGCTGGTATAGATTATTTCGATACATTTATGAAGCAGCGCACCGATTAATGTGGGCGTTAGTATAAGAGGGTTCTATAGGACGTGATACAACGAAAAGGCGTTCGTTATTTATCGAAAAAAGTAGACGAGATTCCATTAGGCCACATTTTTTTTATAGTACAGCTGAATCACTCACATCATCTCGGACCTATCTAAATGGCTACCATCTTTTCGATGGGCGATCATTAGTGGCATTCAGGAATGTAATATTTAGAACAGGGGCGCCAACTTTCAGAAAACATCTGAGAGCTCATAGGTACTCGGTTCGTTTTATGACACAGATATAACCAAGGAGAATTTTGAGAAGACAGAATTCATTGCGGATCGACTTAAAATATCAACTTCATAGAGAAAAATCTGATGTTTGACTTTAAATCTTCGTCTGAGTTTGAGCATACAGAGAACCTTTACAATAATAGTTTAGATATGTAATGCTCATGGGTGCTCAACACCCAAACACCCATGGATTCAGCGCCTTTGATTTTGAATCTGTGATTTTCATACCAGGTGTAGGCACATTTGTAATTATCTGAGGGTCTAACCACTACCTCAAGGAGTAACATACCACTTTTTCACTCCGTACATTCAGAGCAAGCTGCTAAGTCTACAGTTTCTTACAGATGAGTGCAATATCTCCAGCAGTCGTTCCTAACCCAACTCGTTATAAGGGAGATTACGTTGCGCATTTGTATCAGCGGGTACATCGCAACAAAAAGCCTGGTTTATTGTGAGGCGACGTTGGAGATGTTAAATTGATGGCGTCTCATTCTTTTTATCTGTAACTCGTGGTTCAAGTGTTTTTAACCAACTTCAGACAAAGGAGGAGGTTCTCAATTCGGTTGTATTTTTATAGTTTTTACTTCAGATCTCTGTAATCTGTAATTTAGATATTTGATTTAGATTTTTGTATTAATTAACTTCAAAAAATATTAACCTTTTTCGTGAAAATATCAAAATAAAAATAAAACTTTAGTTATGTAAATCCGTATAGTGTTTTATTTCTTTTTTCTTTTTGTTTTACAGACAGACAGGAAGACAGAAAATCGCGGCGGGGATTTAAATTTATATTTCTTGTTATATTTTCTTAAAATAACAACAGAAACAAAAACAATCTTGCTGCATGTTTGTGTCACACAACTTATAACTTCCCCAAACACTCCCCAAGTGCGTATTTTATAAATGGTCTACTTTGCCCCCATTTGTTATTCTGACATTAACAAGATAAAAAGTTTGTTTTCAATTTTAATCTCTTGTTCCAACAGCTTACAAGGTTGTGGCTACACAATTTAGAGTTTACGAGTTGAATTGACAATTAGAACGAAGTTGAAAAAGGTTTAAATTATAACGACATTTTGCCCGCGATTTTTTAGGCTTAGTAACATCTTCAGCTGCCGCCATCTTAGCGAGAGACATGTTACATCAAAATTAGTCCAACAGTTTTGGGTGGATGCTCGACTAAACGAACAGACAATCAGTTTCATAATCTATGGCGAATAAAGCTGCCATGTATTGTCTAGAGTAGGCGATAGCAATAAAGGAGTCTTAGGACTAATGAAGGGACCCATTTCAGCTGTAAAGCACTGACAATAATGTGCCGGTTCGAAAGGAATGGGTGGCGGTGAAATAAACGGGCACATGAGTCATTCCACCTTAGAGTTAAAGCTAGAGTTAAGCAGTGCCTAATAAGCACTATATTAAGAGCACTATATCGATATCGATATGTCGATATTATTCGATATATTGATATCGATATTAAGTTAATAATCCACATAAAATGTGCGGACATCCTAGTTTTGTTTCCGCTACAAGGTGACCACTATAGACGCAACTAGTGATAGTGAATAAGTACATCAAGGGAGCTTAGGGTAGTTATTGGTTCTGGTATATTATATCATGAAGTTATTCTTTCATCACTGGGTGGTTGCAACTAATCGCTATTATGTCATCGTTTGAATGAAGTTTCATCATCAGCTTATTCAGTTGCTGTACTTTGGTCTCTCACATGCTCCACTCAGCCCGTTCTTCGTCTCCGCAACCATTTTCTGCAATCTGCGTTCTGCGATTAGATGGAACTGAAAAAAAACTCTTTTTTTCTGGCTGCTGTGGATCTGAATCCGTTAATATCGGAGTTAAAGTAATGGAACATCCTATTTGTCTATTTCACGCTGAATAATAGTCGGGAATTAATAATAGATTTGAAAGCATTGATCGAGTGCGGTCGCCTCTATTTCTAAGTAATCAAGTGTACTTTGCTAACCCCGGCGTCTGTTCATACACTCTCCGACCCTCTAAACTCTAATGGGTATAACATGATTGATGCCCCCCGAAAGTTATATCCGATAATTGTTACGATGTGATGTTACATCTAGACATAGCAACTATCAGTAGAGCGGAAATGTTATAATAACAAAAACAAAATAGGCGTGATATAAGATAAAATATAACCAACCTTAACACATAAATATACTGTGTCACAGGTGGCATATACGCAAGTATTATGATAATAATATTTATTACAAAACAAAGTTCACATATTAAAAAACTTTTTTACAGAGTTGTCAAATAATGTATCGAATTATATACACTTCGGCATCGCAGAAATGTTGACACGCTCGAACATGAGTGTCGTTGCTTCATTTAATTTAGTCTATATATATATAATACAAAAACTAACCAATATGCAGATTGCAAATGGCCACATTACAATTTTTTTTTTCATCATCTGGAGCATCAAGTATCAGATATTATATATACACTATAATTTGTCAGTTGGTCTGTCTTATTGTTAAACTCTGAACAGGCTGTTCGACCAGAAGAGGAATCCCACAAGATATTATTATAGTTTGGAAGCTGTGCTTCTGTGAAGTTGAGAGTTCTGTATGCTTTGGCATGATTAAATTTAAACGTGGAAATTGAGCTAAATATATTTTGTTAGGGCAGACTGTCCTACTTTACAAGGCTTGTTTATGAACACTTTCAAAGACATGCACAACTATAGCGGTTTAGATACAAAATTTTAAATAAAAGGCTAATAGAGTTTTGTTGTTAATACAGGTTTACTAAACCAATGTAACAAAACTAGTTTGTTTTGTATTGAACATGAATAAATAAATAATAAAATGAAAGGAGCATGAAACGAGTTTATTCATTGTTTTTGTATACGCTCTATTTTAATAACGGTAAAATATTAAAGAGAACATCTTGTTCAGTTTTTATGAGGAGAAAACAAATAGCAATCATAGAAGTGTCAAAAGTAATGTCAGTTTTGCTTCGTATTACTTTACTATACTTAATACTTAAATACCATGTTACGAAGTGACAAGCCAAAACATAAGCTTTACAAATAAATAAAATTGGAGTGTCTGTTTGTAATATTAAAATAACCGCTTTTTTTTTAATGTAATACATTTACGGAACGAGCCGACGGCCCACCTGGTGTTAAGTGGTAACCTCGGCCCATAACAGCCGATGCGACTTGGGTCCTCCCAAAGTAGGTATGACAAGACCCAAGTCGCATCGTATGCGCCCGTAAATGTGAGACGTGAAGGTGGAAAGTCTCATGTGCCTGTAATTTCACCGGCAACCACACCTTTCAAACCGGAACACAGTAACGCGAATGCGTCACTGCTTGGCGGCAGGAATGGGCATGGTGGCAGTACTTCCCCGGACGAACTTGGCGAGAGTTCTACTGCTCTTAAAAGTGCATATGGATGTATACACGGTACATATACCAAAACAATATCTTTAACAATTTTGGTCTGTCTGTCTGTTTGTTTCGGCTAATCTCTGAAATGGCTGGACCGATTTTGACGGGACTTTCACTGGCAGATAACTGATGTAACAAGGAGTAACTTAGGCTACTTTTCCGAGTGGTAAAATAGGGGTGCGTGATAAAACCGAATTCCACGCGGACGAAGTCGCGGGCAACAGCTAGTTATTTCTAAATTAACTACCAGTCATTTTCCTCGGAAATTCAAAATCACATAAACTAATTTAGAGATACGAGAACCCGAAATGTATGCTCGTAATATAAACAGACAAAGGTACAAAAGACGTCTAATTTAATTTATATTCGTAAAAAGGAGAGGTTGAACAAGAAGGTTGACAAGATTGGGAACTTATCGACTTTATTTCCTGAGTCTCGTATTGTGGATTTTGATGATATAAAAGGTGTGTAATTGCGAAAACAGGCATCACTCAAATTGCATCAGCCGACGTAGTCGCAACAACAGAAATCCTTCAAAATGGTTGCGAAGGTGAGTTATTTATTTAAAACAATTCCTGATTCATTATTGTACTGGTGCAAATGAGCATAATTTCACATTTATTATAACCAGATATACATATGCAAATATATATTGGCAATCACTTTGATTAAAACGAGAACACATAAACGTAATGTATTTTTGATACGTTTTACAGTTTTTTTATTTCACTATCAACCTTTATAGATTATGTTTCCTGATTTTGTATCGTAAATACCAACAATATTTGGCATGACAAATAATCTTCATATGCATGAAGATTATTTGTCATGCTGAAGTTGTTTAGGAACTAAAATCGAAATGGCCAGGTCTAAAAATATTGGTTTTTCTGTTACTTTTTGTGAAATGGTTAGGAGATATTAGTTAAGTTTGACATCAACATAAAGCAAACTGAAAGAAAAAAACCGATGGTTTATCTGCTTGCTCAACACGCACTATGAAAGAGTTTAAACATTTGAAATAAAGTCAAGCCACTGTTGCAGTTCGTTGCTCTCCTCGCCCTGGTGGCCGTTGCGTCCGCCTCGGACTACTCGAGCTTCGCGTACAGCGTAGCGGACCCCTACACCGGTGACTTCAAGAACCAGATCGAGGCGCGCGCCGGCGGCAACGTACAGGGCCAGTACTCCCTGCTGGAGGCGGACGGCACGCGGCGCACTGTCGACTACGCCGCGGGCGCTGGCGGCTTCAACGCCGTCGTGCGCAAGGACCCCGCCCTCATCGCCGCCGCGCCTGTCGCCACCGCCTTCGCTGCCCCCATCGCCCCCATCGCCCCCCTCGCCCCCGTCGCTCGCCTCGGAGCCATCGCCCCCATCGCCAGATTGGGAGGTCTCTACTCCCCTTACCCTTACGCTCGCTACTACTGAATTACTCGATCCCTTGACCTGTAAATAAATGACCTGTAAATAAAACTTACAAATTATTACCACCTTTTTTATCTCACTCCCCGCTACTAGAAAATATTTCTCCTGAGTGAGAATCGAACCCACAACCTACCACGCAGCAGATAGAGAGACTACATCAACTGAGCTGTGAGGCCAGTCAATTGAAACGCTCTTCCCATAAACGTGAAGCTTATACCAAAATAATTTAAATTATTAAGGATCAGAGGTATTAAGTTGTCTATGTATTCGCCAATCAAATTAGTCGCTTTGATCCCTCGTTTCCGGGTGCAGAGAAGTCAGCTTTGAACCTTCGACAGGTATATAAAATAATTCCTGGAAATCAAAATCGAATCAAATTGGATTTGTAGAAACCAGTCAAGGTCAAAATAAAAAAAACGCCCTCAGGGAAACGGTCGAAAAGTTAACATACAATCAAACAACATCACCAAAGCTAATATTCATTCGTCTTTTACGGTTCAATGACGTAAAAACGGTAATAAACTGGTTGTAGATTCGATTACAGAACTAAGAAATAAGTTTGCACAAGTTATAAGGGGCTATACTTATGCGCCATACGCAATAATCAGGTACGCGTGACTTAGTAATTCTAAATGTGACTTATTATAATTTTCAATGCAATTAAATCTATAGTTAATCTAAAGTTTACTATAATTCTTGGACTCAGTGATAGGTACTCTTAGGACACAATTATCTGGCAAATAATCTTAAAAAATCAATCTTATTGAACCACAATGCTTAAACTAGGTACTAATTTTACTTATTAGTACGAGTATAATGATTGTACTAAGTACTTCGCAGCGCCCTGACAGGGTACATGTTGTAATACCTAGCATTCTATTTGTATACGCTATTGTATAATATATGTAAGCAATATTGTGCATTAACATATTACTTAATAAATACAATGAAACAATATTTAAATAATCGTTCGCCAAAAACTACTTTCTCATTTTTAATCTGAGTAGTTTAGAAATTACTTTCCCGCTCGTCTCAAAGCAGGTATTTATTCCTTTAACCCAATAAATCTCACGAATACTCTAGCTATATTAAACAGAGATTTGTCTATATTTTTCATTCTGTGACGGGCAATTTTGAATGCAATCAATTATCTGAGGCAAAATTATCTGAATTTAGCCTGATTATTTGTGATGGCACAAATCAGATGAATGCAAATTATCAAACGCACACGTAGAGATTAATTAGAGGTATAATAGACTCAATATAGCACAGTGTTTGAACAGACGCCAGGTTTGTCATGTTATAGTTTTTAAGTTGACGTTTCCAAGCTATTTCTTAAAAATTTCAATGGAAATTAAGTTATTGCCATTGTGTTTTTTTTATTTGCGCAGTCAAGCACCCATCTGAACTGGCTCTAAAATAATTTAAATACTACTATAATACAATATAAATATAGTTATACATAATTAGTATAATTATATTGGTCACGCATTAAAACAGCGTCTCTTATCACAATCTTTGTTATAATATTTTCCCCTACGGTAACTCCATTCAAGTGATCAATTATTTTTGAGATATAACAGAGCAAAGTGAAAGGAGGTTGTGGCAAACAGATCAGCTATGAAGTTTATTTACGAAACGAGAAGAAAAACTAAAAGAAAAATAGCCATTAATGTATTACGGTACTATATAGTGATTGCTAGTGAAGACAAACATGAGATATTTTCATGTTCATGTCAAATGGGGCATTCATGGTAGAGTGAAGAGCGCAGGTGAAGGTACTTGGAATCATGTCATATCTAGGGGGAGACCTCAGTGCACATTTATTAGACTGGCCTCATAGCTCAGTTGGTAGTAACCCTGCCTTCTGCGCTGTAGTTTGCGGGTTCGATTCCCATCCAGGACAAACATTTGTGTGATGAACATAGGTGTTTGTTCTGTGTCTGAGTTTTAATATATTTTTTTTTATTATAAAAATAAGTATTATATCGGTTGTCTGGTTCCCATGATACAAACTATTTACTTAGCTTATTTTGGAGCTAGATGGCACTTTGTGAAATGTCCACCAATTATTTATTTATTTATATTTTTACTGCGTTATGGGCAATAGTTTCGTAACATCAGATTGTCCATCAGCTCATTCCGTTCTTTAAACCTTTCTGAAATCGTAACGTCGGACAAATAAAACTCACACAAATCATTGTCGACGTCGCTCGAAATTATCACATAAAACCGATAACCTTAGCACTGAACTCTGGAGGAACTTTGCTGATATTTTAAGACAAAACTCATTCGTGTTGGAAGTTCTCCTGTTAAGTATTCTTATCCGAGTTATCGATATGATGTCAGAATAAGTTTGTTTACTAAGTGTGGCATCTGTCGAAAATACGGGTACATGAGAGATGCCATCTTTGTCTCAGATGGCGTAACTCCAAATTGGTTTTTTTTTTAATACTGTATGACGAAGTTAACATAAGTTCTACTGCTGCTAAAATCAAATAATTAATTTTTCAAAACTTGGTTGATTTATGGAAATTACGCTTTGTTTCATTACAGAGCTCTGATTACCTTGCAAGTTCTTACAGATCTCATGCTTTTACGATACTAGGGACTCAAAGGCATCCAATTCAGGCCCACTAGTCTTACGAAAACCAGACATAATCGGGTTAGTTGTTGGCTAGATAATTACCGTTTATCTTGTGACGGCTGCTGTATCTCCAGGGTTACTGATCGGACGAGACACGGCCTGAAAATGTCTTTCAACTCTCGTAATTTTTAGTGAAGTCTCGGTTAAGGGTGTTTTGTGCTTGTCCTCTGTCCCATCCTACTCTTTCAAACATCGGATTCGGACCCAGGTTTTGCTGGCAGAATTTTCTCAGTTCGCCTCAGAGGCCTGATAAACATATGCCTTCTGTAAATACAAATATAATTTGTAAATACAATATACTTAAAATTTAACATTACATACGTAGATTCCAAAAATCTAAGAATTCTTTTTTAAGAACTTACAATATACAAAGGAAGGACTTTGCCATGAGTGTAGATAATGGTTATTGTTAAGAAAACAGCCAGAACATTATAATACTTGTCAACAGGACAGGCAATTTAAAACTGTGTTACCAACTTAATAAACCCCCAAAATCCGAGTATGTGTACTTTATCACAGCAAAAGAATGGCAACCCTGAACGCTCCAGTTGACTACGTGCAGAGACAATATTGCCTGTGTTCGCTTCAAACTGATAAATAAAAAAACTTTTCTCACAAACCACTTTTTATGGGAAACGATTTCACTTGGAGTGGAAAATTGTGTAGGGATAGAATAGGCTGAGGACGTGTAGAACTTTGTCTTTGTTTAGAAATGGTATTGGTTTTATATTGTGTATTGGGTTGTTGAAACCTGGTTCAAGGATATAGGTACGTTTTGGGCAAATCAAAGGGACTGCTGGTATCATGTACCCCGAAATGAGCTCTTCAACCTGGAAAAAACCAAATATTGGCCTTTTGTTTACGACAGAAGAAGGATAGGTAACTGGAAAGATGAACAACACAGAAAAAATAATTTGGTAATTCCTTTTGAATTACCAGTCTTTCAACTTTTGTTAAATAAGCATACTAGAGGACACGCCTGTGACTTCAATATAATGGATCGAGTAAAACGGGTTCTTAAAAACGGATCCTTCGTCATCTGGTTTCTGGACAAGAAATTCAAAATATTAACAGATGAATGTCAAAAATCAATAAAAGTGAAAAATATGCAATCTTCTCGCCATAGTTGCTGTTATTAAACCATTGAAATATGTGAGTGTATTCATTCGAATCATGATGATCAGTTAAAGTCGTCAACTTCAGCAAAAACGGCGATAGATGGCGCTACTAGTAGCGATTGAACCTATGGCCAGACTTCTGACAGACCATAACAAGCGAATATAAAAACAAAATGTTAACATATATTTCAATTATCAATAGCTCTGTATAACAAAAATCGTCTACCATCCACTATCTCCAAAATAAACTCAACAAAACCAATCAATATTACCCAAAACTTAATAACAGCCATTAAAACACGCTAACACCCATTACCAAGCAAACGACGATTTTATCCCAGCTTATACTTTATTAAAAGTTAATAAAGTGAGCCGTAAAGTAAATGAAATGGCCCGCTGCCCTAAATCATAATTTTCCATTCTATCAAGCGCGTAAAATCGACGTGAAATAAATAGACCGAGATATAAATAGATATATCCAATATCTGACCTCTGAAAGCCTCTTCAAGAGCCAGCATAAGGGTTTGGTCCGAGCCAGTGATGCAGTGGGGAACGTAGCAATTAGTGCGCTTTATTTCATCTCCACTCATTCCTTTCTATTCTGAACTGAAATGGTCATAGTGAAGGCACTTTTTTATGATATTAGTTTACTTTCTCCGTACAGCTTTCAGTAAAAACAATATCTACTTCTTTAAAAGAAAAATATTGTCCGTGTCAGTTCCGACGCGCGACTTTAGTTTAATCATTAAGTGCGACTGTCATTGTCAAAAACAACGCTTTTTGTTCGCTGATGTGACTGTGACTACCAATCGAATTTTCATACCGAGGGCTTTAAATGAAATCGATTCTTATGGAGTGAACTCCAATAAAACTGCACATATGCGATGTCATTTATGATTGTCGGACGTAATAGGTACCACACGCATGCCTAAAGTAGGTTTATGTCCCAGTATATATTTTAGGCTGATGCCGTTACCCAGAACATTTTTTCCATTGTTATTAGAGAAGCTTGGTTCTTAGTTTTTTAGCTAATATAGATAAATGGTATGTGTGAGAAGATGCACCTGCAACACTCGAGGAGCGCGGAGCCCATCAGCTAAAAAGCGATATCAGATGCAAGTTGAGTCTCTTTAACCTTATTTTGCCATGTCAGTTTCCGAATCGTTTGTATAAAATCCATTGTATATAGACAATCAAGTCAAGTTATTCAAGTCATTTCACTACTTTCATAAAAATTAAAGAAAATATTTTGAAATAGTCGCTCCCACTCATATCCTGCCTTATGGAATGCACATACGAACTCTATTGTAGGTCGTATTGGCCTGCCTACTACAGACTATCTTACGTCTGATATCTCGCATTTTCCTATTGTGGCGGCAACGAGGGATTTTATTGTGGTGTGTGAAATGTAGCTATTGCTTTTTGTTTGTTCAGTGGCATTTCTGATTTGAATTTCTAGTTGGATATACAGAAGTAGAACTCATGGTCCACCAAGTCTGATTCCAATAAACATTTTCACATTTATACCCGTCTCTTGAATTATCATATGACATATCGAATTCGATATTATATCGTGAGTGCTCCTGTTTTCCGTTCTGATTAAGGATATGTTCAGATGGTTGCGATTTTTAAGCGACTACGCAATGAAATTCAAAAGAGTCAATATAATCGTTCGTTATCATCGTTATTATATTATGCGAATCAATAGGAAGCCATAGAGTTGAAATAGCTTTTCCAGCATGTTCTAAATATTCAATAGCCAGTAAATTTCGTAAGCGAATTGTTCGGCTATAATTTATTACACATTAATTAAGCGCTGAAATTTGAAATTTTGAGTTCAAATGACTTCGTTGGTCTTTGTTGAATGCCAATCATTTGAAAGGACTATCTGAGTTCGTGCTGCGACCAGGTGAAACTCTTTTGTGACAAGAATTAATTCACTTAAAACGAAATTTCAGGCGCATGAGACGTAACCTCCCCGTCTCGGGGTGATGGATGCAACGCAATGCGAACTGAGTCATCTCGTACTTTGATAGAGAGGACTTGAGTCGTATTGCTGTTGTCCATGGGCGGCGGTTACCATTTAACACCAGATGGGCCGTCAGCTCGTTCTATCACCCAAATCATATAAAAAAACTTGGACGTATCAGCTACACAGAGAATTAATGCTGGCATGTGATGAATATAACATTTACACTAATTCCAAATGCAATCGATAAAAGATTTTCATTCGACTAATGGAAATGACGTATAGATTGAAAACGATATAAAACGTCCAAAAATAAAACAAATATATTCAAGTGGTTAATCCATAAAAATCCAATTCCAAGGATTTATTCATAAATGTCCATTAGATTTTATGGCATGATATTACTCCTCCACTCGGAGTCAGGATCGTGAGGCATCAAGTAAGCCCTACGTGACCAGAAATCCAACTTCTAATGCCACGGTCATGGAACAGTTTAATGTTGTACCTACTTATATTGTATAGTGTTATATTTTTGACAGGCCCGACAGCTCAGTTGGTAGCAACTCTGCCTTCTGAGCTGTATGTCGTGTGTTTGATTCCCACCCAGGACAAGCATTTGTTGAAGAGCATTGATGTTTGTTCAGTATCTGCGTGTTAATATGTATTTATGTGTATGTATTTACGAATAAAGTATATATATATCCTATCAGTCATCTGGTTCATCTGGTTCTGGTTAATGCTACGCTTAGTTTGGGGCTTGATGGCGGTGTGAAAAATGTTCACCAACATTTGTTTATTTATTATTATTTATTTATGACTAACAATTGGAATAGAAGTATACCCAAAAAATATACAGACTTAGAAACATATTTTTGACCTGAAAAGATTTTGAGATGATTGATGAACTACTTACTACTGCCAATATGATATATCATATATGTATCTGTGATAAGACTCCAAGCTACAATCAGAATGTCGCTGTTTTAAATACAGAAGCATCATCTTATACATTTTTAAAGAGAATTTATTTGCAGAATAATTCGTTTTTCATAAGGGAAAAAATCGTGTTGAAACAGGCATGCTCTAGAACCATAGATTCGTAGACATGATGAAGATAGTCCTAGAGACACTAGCGATTGTCTACTAAGAGCTTACAGGCTGTGTTACTCGTAAGCAAGATATACATTCACTACCCCAATGCAAAATTGAGACATAGGTCCCAATTTTCCTACAATTTTTAAAAAGGATCCTTTAGAATAATTCACCATTCCATCTCGGAAAAATAATGAAAAATGTATGAAATACAATGTTAAAGATATTTTATTGCATAACTTAGTGTATAAAAAGAAAAACATATTTATTTTTTAGCTTATGGTGAAAATTTTCTAAGATACGAAAATTTTGGTAGTTCAACTTATCTATTAAATATTAATTTTTACGGATATATTTTACAATAAAAATATTTACGTTGTCTTGTCCGTCTTCGAAACGAAGGATTTTGTAGTATTTAGTCTCGTATAGTTTAATTTAATAAGTCACTAAACCCAATAATAAGTTTTAGGTTGTATTTCTGACCCAAAACTTATTACTAACTAATAAAGTAGATTCATAAAATATGATATCTTTACTAACCTTAGCATGGCACTAAAACTGGATTAATAGAACTACGCGCAAAGCCAAAAAAATGCCTGAATCGTAAAACGTCGAGGTGGGTGTTATTAAAATTCATTTATTGCCACATTATGCTGTTGAGGCTATAAATTTCTCACGAAGATTCCAGGCTTAGGGGGGATATTCACAGGCTTGTCTTACCAATAAAATGTATAATCTCGAATAAAAACCAGGACAGCTCCAATACCCCAAACTTGGATCTTAGAGACAGCTTCGATACATTAATTAAAATAGTCCACCTGATTTGTTCTGTACCTGCAAAGCACAAGTTGGGATATACTGGATAGTAAACATTTGTCACACTTATTGTGAAATGTTATATCATCTTTTGAACACGGTTTGTTTGAGAATAAGGTCCTTAGTTGGCGATATGACGCTTCTGGGTTCGGAAAGCAAAATGATTTTCTATTGAGATTTATTATTACGCGAGCCTACCTAATGTTAATTTGTAACGAATATAATAATGAAAATTTTTAGTGTTTCATAATCAAAGGACTTCCTTCCTTAAATTTTCTCTTTATATATCTACATATAACAAATATTCTATTTATAGGATAAAAAAAATAAATCATACATAGTGATTAACTTATATATTCATAGATATTAAAAGTGCATTTATTTGAAGCTATTTTTGTATCAATTAGGGTGAGAGCATTATTCCGGCCTACTGACACTCCATCAAAGTGTTTGTGCGAAAGTCTGTTGAATACTTACTTAAGCAAAGCACAACGTATTTGTAAAGGCAATTAATTTCGTTATCACGACCACAAATTGTAAAGAAACCCAAAGACGGAAAGAAACATCCTAACTTAATTTCAGCAAAAATACTGTGATCAAAAATACTTCGACTTTACTAGATATTCAATTTTGTACGTAAACATGAAAGCTAGTTTAATTCCGAATTTTTTAAAGCATGTGAAAAACTTTTTCCTTTCATTCCCTCACATCCTTTTGCTTGATCAAAATACATTTTCAAATTAGCCGGCTGAAAATAAGCTAGTCTTTTGCTTGTATGCGGAATTTTCTTTGAAGTAAGCTGGATTTTAGTTTTGTACAGGAAAGCTTCATAGGATTATTAGCTCTTTCATTTATTGAGTCAGTTTGTGTTCAGTGGGGTTTACAATTTATTTTTATTTAAGAAGCTTTGACGCTCATTCTAAGGAGAGCTTTTTATTGTCTCTATTTTTCTTTCTAACATTGGATCTTTGTTACACTGACTAGTTTTTTAACTCTGCCCATAACAAAAGACGCGATTTGGATCCTCCCCTACTAGGTGCGATAAGACCCATAACTCAGAGACGGTAGATGGAATGTCTGATGTGCCTGCAATTTCATCGGCAACCACATTTTTCAAACCAGAAAAAGTAACGCGAATGCTTTACTGCTTGGCAGCAGAAATGTGCACGATGGCAGTACTTCCCCGGAAGAACTTGATGCGAGTTTTAACCTTAGTTAAGTGGTAACCTCGGCCCTCTTTCCGTAACTGTACCACATAAAAAAAACACTCAAATAACATAAACAACTTTTACAAGTAATTCACTATTTCTCACAGTTATTATTCATAAATAAATTCTTTATAGCAAAGAGGTAAGAAATTTATTCATTAAAAATATATTGAATGGGTCCTTGAATGTAGGATGCCGCCAGTGAGCGAAGATATTGCCTAAGCTATTGTTATTAAGGCCAATTGCCCCTCGGTATAGAGCTTAATAGATACAACTAGGATAGGGCATGTATTTTTTCATCCTTACTTTTATTTTTATGTAATTCAGTTACATAACGAGCCGATGGCCCACCTGGTGTTAAGTGGTAACCTCGGCCCATAACAACCGATGCGACTTGGGTCCTCCCCTACTAGGTACGACAAGAACCAGTGGGCCGTCAGCTCGTTCTATCACCAACAACACATAAAAAAAAGTATGCGCCCTTCGTATATATAATATGATACCAGTATTATAACAATACACGCGTTAAAGAGGCATGACGTTACACAGTAGCATTCTCCAGTAAGTCGGCGTGGCGGTGTAATTGCGTCCGGTGGCACAATAAACCCCTAACAATGGGACGAATCTCCCGGTAATGACGTGGAAATATCTCGACAGTCACGCATAGTTGACGGTATTCAATATCTGAATGTCTATTTTAGCGGTGTAATAGTCCCAATTTCGCAATTTGTGTAAATGGGTTTTTGTTTGGTGGAGTTTTTACATAGCGCCATCTAAGCATAGCTTTTATCATGGAAACCAGACAACAGATATAATACTTAGGTATATAGAAATAAAGAAAGAAGAAGAATCGAGAGGGAATCGAACCCACGATCTACAGCGTAGAAGGCAGATTACAACCAACTGAGCTGTGAGGCAGTCAGACAAAGTACTTAAGGTGCTGCTCGCTTATATATTTTCGTAATTTTTGGAGCCGATATTATGCAGTCAAGGGTTATGATTATTGAATTATATTCGTGTTTTAAGAGAATTCGTTGCAATTTTTGCATCTAAAAAAGTATATTTATAACTGAGGCCCTATCAATAATTCTTGGGATGAGTTTTGAAACTTGTAACTGTACCTTCAAGCGAAGGTTTTTCTCTGAAGCCCAATGCTAGCAAAAGTAATATTTTTCCAATCTCCATTATAAGCTGCCCTAGTTTCAATTATTTGTCAGACAAGTCCGTGCGGCTAACGAATTAAAGAACTAACTTTTGTACTAGCATAGTGTAGTTTGCTCCACAACTAACTCGAAGAATATATTCCCCCCTAGGGGGTTTCTTGCTGTTCTTCGATTTGTTTGAATAGGAACTTAGTAATAATTATGTATGCCCTTGTGTTCTGATATTTGTATTTGACATCTCCAACCCATTTCTTTCGCAATTCAAATTAAATAATGTTTTTTGACAAAACGCTTAGGAATCATACAATTTCCATGATAAAAGCAACCATTATCACTCTTTAGTCCACCTGGAGTTAAGGTACCCCCTTAAACCCCATAAAAAATGCTACTTGGGTCCTCCCCTACTTAAGTACAACAAGACCCAAGTTGCATCGCATGCGCCCGTAACTCTGAGACGAGAAAGTGGAATGTCTCACGTGCTTGTAATATCCACATCTTCAAATCGGAACACAGTAACGCGACACGAGTACATTACTGCTTGGTGGCATATATTGGTATGGTAGCAGTACCTACTGGCTTGGACGAAATTGTAAGTTCTAGTGCTCTCAACACAATATTAAAAACTGCCTCCTCAATCATATTTCATATTTCATATTTATTTATTCACACAAAGATATTACATGGGGTTGATTACTGGTGGACCCTGCACTAGGCGTAGCCTGTATCGCGGGGCCCGAATTACAAATTGAATTAACAGGTTAATTATGCGTCACACAGTAACATGGTGAATGGGTGAGGGGCGAGATAACACTCCGCCGAAGAATAACTTAACTACTAGTGATTACAAAAAAACAAAACTAATTATAAAATATAAAATACAAGAGAACTAACAAAATATCCACACTTAAGAATTTAGAATGTGTGTGTGTGTGTGTGTGTGTGTGTGTGTGTGTGTGTGTGTGTGTGTGTGTGTGTGTGTGTGTGTGTGTGTGTGTGTGTGTGTGTGAGTGGGAGGGAAGGGGATGGGGCAGTTCTGAAAGAATTTAATAATTAATTAATTTCAAACCTGAACTTCCAGAAGCCTTTCGGTGCCATTGTAGTCAAGAGTGAGCAGCCACTTGCGAATCTTAATCCATATGGACACAACTCCTAACACATCTACGTGTTTAAATTTCAAAAATGCTTATTAAATTAATAGAAAAGAACGAGTCCAAATTAAAAAAAAAATGTCATTGATGTTATTTTGCCTATATCCTTTCACAGCAAATTTATGTCCTCGAAACATGGCAAAGGTTGTCCCGGCGACCAGTGGGCTAGGCTTACCGGGGCGGGTACACTCAGCAAGAGTTTTACTATTTTAGTTTACGACTGATAACGAACTGACCCGACACTTAACAACTTCGGACCGCTCAGAATCGATAAATGTTGTGTTTACTTATTAGCCGAATCAATTTCAGTTTAATTTATCCAGAGGAAATATGGCTTTTAAATAATAAAAAAATCATGAAAATCACATCAGCCGTTTTTCCAAAAATCAACTTTTTGTACAAAAGTACGGCTTGAGTCTATTCAGTTGCACGCGAGTGTAGTACCTTTAAATGTACATTTAAATCTCATTTATATGCAGTAATTTAGTTTGTAACATTATGCCGATGGTTTCTCTAAAATAAATAAATAAACTGTTTCTGAGTGTACATCACTTCAGCTTGATAACACAGGCTGCAGCGAGGCGGTTTTTGCAGCTTTAGAGGTTGCTTTGTAAACGTCGGGGGGGGAGGAAACTTCGCTTTTAGAATTACGAGAGCTGATTAGTTTTCTCTAAGTGAGTACGTTTGAAAGCTTTAATAATATAATAAAAGAAACAGCTAATACCTACAACCTGCTTTGGTTTGGGCACAATGAACATGGCTGTCCAATTTAAACAAATCAATTGGTTCCTAATCTATTTTGCGAATATCTATTTATGTACCTATTTCACACGCCCAGCAAAGTGGAGGGAGAATCCATCTTAAGCGACGAGTCAGAAAAACTACTACTAGAATAATAAAATGTTATATTTAGTTTCACATATTTTTACCATTTTTTGTTATAATTCGAAACTCATTAAAAATTGACTTTTTACTTTGCGGAGGGAGGCAAGAAAAATTTCCGGTCGCCAGTCAAACGAATTCTTCAGTTAATTAACTTGGCCGTTTAATTATTGAAAAGTTATTTCGTAATATATTTTAATTATTTGAGAACGCAGTCACTGAGTGGTGTTCTGACTTTTAATTTCTGTGTCGCAAAATGAGTAAAGAGTAAGTAAGGCGCAGGTATAGCTGTGTTTTGGGTTCAATCTATTATTTTATTATGATAGCTTTTTACTTGTTTTAGTTGTAGTGTTTCAGTATAGGAGATAAATACCTCATACCACTACTGGATTAAAAGATTTTAATGAACTCACAATATTATGTTTGTTTTTGACTCCGCAGTCAAAACTCTCGCACTTTTGAGTGAGAGTTTGTGATTTAAATGTTAATCCAACATCATCTACAATCTACAATAAGAATCAACAACTTTTTGCGATTCAGACAAATTAATCTTTGTCTGCACAATAGAGCGAGAGCCGACGATTCATTGAATCCTGAACTATTCGTGATTTTAAATATCACATCCATTAAAATTGCGAAGCTATCCTATTGGTGTAATTTGTTCATAAAATATACATGTACGCCTTTAATTACGATATGACAGCACGATATGATAGCGATCCGTTACGTATAACCTAATGAAATTATTGTTTTTTTTTTTCAGTACATGCCAAAGATTCCGTTGCCTGGCTCAAAATTAAGTAGTTTCACATTCCCTTATATTCCATATTGTAGAAAAGCACAATTTTCTTTGACGGACCTTTTTTCTTAGCTGAGGTTTGTTAAGGTAAACGAGTCATTCACTCTACTTCACTCAATCTAAATTTAAACGTTGTCTTCTCATTCTCATCAACAAATGCAGGACTCTCTCATTCCGCCAATTGCCAATTCATCTGTTTTTATGCGAATTCTTTCGTTTAAAACCAGCGCAGTCTCCTACACCATCGTCCTTTTATTCCGTGATTAATGTTACCGACGTTCGTTCATGGACCTCCTTTGATTAATTGTATTACTGTGGGTGAATGGATCTGAGACGCTGTGGTCACTGCGGATTGGAGCAAGGTGCATCAAGATGAACATGTGAGAAATTTTCCCTACTTGTAGTGCGCGTTAATAATAGCTGGAACTATCGGTACATACATACCAGACGTACGTCCAGACGTACAGCATCGCGTCACCCTTTCTTGGTCAAATTACCTCACATCCGTACGAAACGTTTTGCTTCCACTTTCATAATGCGGACAGCCCAAGAGTGGAACTCCTTGCCTGCGTCTGTATTTCCCGAGAACTATAATCTGGAGGTCTTCAAGAGTAGAATGAATAGGTATTTTCTAGGCAAGCATGCTACATCGTAGACCGCATCGTCACTTAACATCAGGTGAGATTGCGGTCAAATGTGAGCCTATTATATATATAATATATATATATATATATATATATATATATATATATATATATATGTATATATATACATATACACACCCGGCCTGACTTGCTTGCCCTGGTTCGTTATTACTGAATTAAATAGATCTGATGTTGTCTAGGCTTTGAAACTTCGTTCAGGATCAATTCCGCT
Organism: Chesias legatella; assembly: GCA_947359385.1. Lineage (NCBI taxonomy): Eukaryota > Metazoa > Arthropoda > Insecta > Lepidoptera > Geometridae > Chesias > Chesias legatella. The sequence continues at coordinate 2,428,396 of OX375783.1, forward strand.
GAGTAATTTTAGATATTTGATGAGGATAATTAAATGACTGAACTGCTCGGAATGTGATTTAATCGATGATTTGTACCATATTTTACTGGTGTATGTACGACGTAGCCAAAATTAAGTCATTCAGAACACTAAAAAGCATTTGCAAACACCCTTCTGAGCGTCGTAGCAGAACGGGTGGATGGTCCAATCCTAAGCCACTGGACCAAAATGCATGTGTTGCCATGCAATTCAATGCGGTGCGCCAAATAATTGTAACTGTTTTAACTATTTATATTTTTAACTTTTAATTTTTAAGTTTTTGACATGTATAGTTATTAATATGGATTTAATCTGAAATAAAATGATAAATAAAAAAATAAAAAATAAATTTGCCTTAATGAAACAAGCACATATAGTTCTTGTTTAGCAAAACCTAGGTTGAAATTAACAGAACGTTTAAGAAAATATTTTAAGAATAACCGAAAAGCTTCATAAGTCTTAAAGTATCCAGCAAAGGTAGATTTCATTGTAAATTATTTAATCATTTATAAATAAATGAATATAATATAAAGTTTTGAATTATATTATTGATAATTTCCAGGTGTTGATCACATGCTGCAGACTACAGGATCCTGCACTTCAGAGTGGTACACGAAGCTATATTTTTAGAAATACAATGTAACAAGACAGAAGAGAAATGTACTAAATATTACTTCATTTCCAGAACATAACATTTATAAGTCATAATCCAACTTGGACTTGGACTTGGGTCAACTTGGAAGAAAACATGCACTGACATCGTAAAATGAATCCACACATGATATTCAACACAAGGAATTCAGAAATATTCTCCTTGAAATCAATTAATTCATTATCATCACACTTTTTTCCTTTCTTCTCAGCCGTCACTCATAATTCTTAAAGATCACCTGAACTTAATTTATAAATAGCCCCATTAATATACGTAATAATGACGCAGTAATTTACCCCAGCCCACCTCGCACCCGGTAATTATCTTACGGCCATATAACTTTTAATGAGCTGCATCTCACTAATTAGGCGAGGACTTGACTTCCGACATTAGCAGTTATATGCGGTAATACAATTCTGTAGAATGAAATTTGAAAAGGCTTTGCGGTTTTTCTCGCAGAGCCGATAAAAGAACATGATTCAGGCAATACTGACGACGAGCATTGGAGTGGCTGAGTCCATCCAATCAAGAATAAGTATATGCACATATGGGCCCAGTAAATCGTGAAAGCCATAAAGGTAACATTGACTGGCCTCATAGCTCAGTTGGTTAGTAACCCTACCTTCTGCGCTGTAGGTCGTGGTTTCGATCTCCACTCAGGACAAACATTTGTGTGACATTTGTAATATTGATGTTTTATCTGTGTCTGGGTGTTAATATGTATTATATGAATGTATTTACAAAATAAATGTATATAAGTACTATATTAGTTGTCTGGTTCCCATGATACAAGCTATGCTTAGCTTACTTTGGGGCTAGATGACGCTGTGTGAAATGCCCACCAATATTATTAATAATAATAAAAATATTATTATTATTATTGCGAAAAACCGAAATGTAACCAAAAATTCGAAAGCAAAGTGACATCTTACAATCCCGATCGGCCTCCGTGTATTGGAAATGTCATCTTCATATTATTTATATCTCAGAAGGACAAGGGTACCACGATACGACCAGGTTTTTGACTCCTATTGCTTGCCTTGCAGAAAATACTGCTGCTTAACAATACAGAAATATCACTAAATAATAATATCCGTAAACTGTTAATTATTGACACCCGCGCCATACATTCTACTCTCTCTTCGTCATAATTTGTCTCTGGCCAGGTATTTCCCCCTCATCATTTTGGCGGCTTATTAAAATGCAAGGCTTCATTTTATTACGCTCTTATAAATAATTAAAGAAGCTTTACGTTCAAATTCTTGGTGATGATTATGATTTGATGAAATACCGTGACTTGGAAATAATAATAATATAATAATATTAGTGGACATTTCACACAGCGCCATCTAGCCCCAAAGTAAGTTAAGCTTTTTCCTATCATGGGAACCAGACAATTGATATAATACTTACATTTATTTTTGTAAATACATACATATAATACATATTAACACCCAGACACAAAATAAACATCTATGTTCTTATCAGTTATCTATTTGACATAGTACAAGATATGCTTAATTATAGATAAGCTATAGATATGCTGTTTGAAATCGGCATCATCTTCAACATTGAGTCGTTCCGTCCCACTGAAGGACAAAGACCGGTTCTTTCCTTCTACTCCTCTGTATTCAAGGCACTGAAGTGTCCACCAATATTTATTTATTTATTTTTCATGTTCTGTGTGCTATTTTATTAGCGTATTACGCTACGAATATTTTTATAGCGTTTCGTAGCGGCAATTAAGTTACATAACTTATATTTGGTTTCAACTCAATCCACCCTGCACAGTTCTAGAATACGTAACGGCGCAAATATTTGGAGACAAACACTCGAAGAACCCCTTCATACAGAGACGGCCTAAAATGCCCGTAATGAAATTCCGAGCAGATTCATACCGCTACAGCACCCTTTTAGCGGAGAATTCGTTTATTGGCGAATAAATGACTCCATTTATTATGGATCTTTGTCTTTTGAGTAACATTGAACCCGCCTGGAAGAAATTGACGCCTGATGTGCGCCTCGCTTGCAGCTAGCTAGCGGAGACCTGCAATTTAACGTTACGGAGAGGTTTGGACGCTTTTGTATTTCTAACTTCATTTGCATTATTATTATTTACATTTGCATTTATTATTTATATTATATATGTATTGCTGGCCCCATGTCGTGGTAAATTAAAATATATATCAGTTTATAAGTCTAATTATATACCTTAAAAGATTTATTTGGTATCTACGAGTATATCCGGTTTTTGCATATGCTCCTAATTTCATCTTGGTGGCAATAGTCAAATGAACTAGTACTGACTGGATATAAAGACGACTAATAAATAAAAAAACCTAACCATAATTACTGTATACACTGAAAAAATAATTGAATGAATTCCTCTGTTTATATAACTGAAAATATATTGAACCGCGTCGTTTTGTGGTTAGCAAAATTAATGAAAATTATGTTAAGTTTGTGGTATTTGCTGAAATTTTAATGTTATTTGTTATTAATTCATAATTTTGTTATAAAATATTGTCAGATCTTATTACCATTTTAATATTTTGTTTGCTTAGAAGAACTTTAAAATTGAAGTTTTTGTTGTATCGTACGTTTATAGAATTATCTTATTTCTGATAAACTACCATTTGGCAGCAATCGGGGGCCCCACGTTGCTCGCGTTCGACGGTGATTATCCTTTTAATCCCTACCGTGTCCCCTGGGTAATGAAATTATAGGCCCATGAGACGTAACAACTCCGTCTCGGGGAGATGGACGCAACGCTATGCGACTTGAGTCATCTGGTACTTTTGTAGGAGACTTGAGTCGTATTGCAGTTGTCTATATGCGGCTGTTACCACATAACATCTGGTCAGGTTTCAGCTGTTTCCGTCACTTATATCACTTAAAAAAACATACCTGGTTTAAGTGAATATGCTGTCAACGGTGTAACACGTCTAGGTAAGAGTAACATCTCCACTCTCGTCGTGAAGACTCCTAGACTATTTCTTTTCATGGTCATTCAGTACGTCAGTCAACCTTACTAAAGTTTATTGTAATTGACTGACATCAAAGCTCAGTTGGTGGTAGCGCTGCCTGCTGCGCGGTAGGTTGTGGGTTCGATTCTCACCCAGGACAATCGTTTTTGTGACGAACACAGAATATAATATTTGTTCTGTGTAAGACACAGAAAAAACATCTTTGTTCACACTCTGGTGTTTAATATGTATTGTATGTATGTGTTTACAAAAAAGTAAGTATTTTATAATTTTTTCGGTTCCCATGATATAAACTATGCTTAGCATACTTTGGAGCTTGATGGCGCTGTGTGAAATGTCCAAAAATATTTTAGATAGTTACGATTATTCTCCACTTTATCATATTACACTATTTTTCTATCCACGAATATTATTCCCACCGCATTCAGTAATATTTGCCATATGCGGTAAAATAACTGCACCGGGCTTTTACTAGTCACGAGTATTCATGTGAAGAGCTTTCCAATTAGCAGGTCAGCCTAATGACGCGCGAAGCTTAAGGGCGCTTATCTCTGTGTTCTCGGCACGTGTCACCCTTTGAGATAGTGCTTGGATTTGGACATGCTCGTACGTTTCTGTAAACATTGTGACAAGTAAAGCGAGAAAACGAAAAAGGGATGCTGTAAATAAGAGAAAAAAGCACCTGAATAATTTTGCACCAATTTCAGCGGTTGCATTTTATCCTTAAACCGTTTGTGGGAACGTCGCATGAATACAATTACGTAAAGTTATCTTGGTGTTCTTATGCATGAGGTACCTTGTGTAGTGTGTAATTACTGCATTGAGGAAGATTTAGAAGTACAAATTTAATAACACTACCATTTGCATAGTTTAAACCAGCGATTCATGTGTTAGGTATTTTAATATTATTTATTTTATAAATGCGAAAGTATGGATGGAAGTATGTACGTTACTCAATCACGCCAGAGTAGCTGGATGGATCTGGATAAAATTTGACATATAATAGATTATAGTCTAGATTAGCACACAGGCAACTTTTTATCCCGGAGACATGCAATGTTGCAGTGGGATGAATTACCTATAGCTACACCGGGGTAGCTATTATGACAATAAAGCGGGAAACCAACTAGAATACACGTGTTGTATCATTAATAACAAAATGCTAAAATTTCCATCTTACATACATTCCAATATTTTAATATGAAAATATTCGAATACAATGAAATTAAAACTGATGCCCGGATGAGGCTAATTTGCTGTTTCAACCCGCTACAATACATTTGGCTGTAATCTCATAGTAGTTTCTAAATATTTAAGATATATGCAAATAGATATGGTATAAATATTAATAAAATTTAGTAATAACAATAATTTGCTTAGATAAGTCCATTTAGCAACTTTCAGGGTAATTTGTTCAATATGAATACTATTATGTATTTGTATATATTTGAAATAAGTGTAAAATCTAAATAAGTAAATCTATTATGGATGTAAACAGACAATCCAAAAAATACAGCAACGCTTCAGTTCAAGTTACGAGATTTCTTCACTGTAATTATGAATGCAAACATCTCAGGGGTAAGAATATTTTATGCCAAAGTTTTGAAGCAAGAATGGAAAAATAAATACAGAGTGGTTTGAAAAACATATTTTGCCATAAAAGTAAGACAGTAACATTGGAACAACGAATGTCTAGTCATTCCGAAACTAACTTAAAAATTATTCACAGACTGAATACATTTACTGTGCCTCTTTCGTATTTTGAGGTTATCATAACCGTACAACTTTATGAGCCGAATAAAGATAATAAGCAGGCGCATTTACCGCTACTACAAGCTATACCATTTAGTTGAGTTGTTACCATAGTCACTTAAGGCCACTTTTTAGATTTGTGATATGAGTCGCGGATGGCTCGGATTTTATGCAGTATTCCTGTGCATAACAATAGAAATACGACTCAGATCTTCGGAGACTCAAGTCGTTGTAAGTCGTGTAAGTTGGCGACTAGTACCCGCTACGTTAACATGGAATCTCCCAGCTAAAAGAAAATTACTCTATTAAATATACTTTCCAAGTGAAAGTTGCTTCCTGATAAGGTAATCACGTGATGCTCGCCACGGGACTACGTTCTATAACTAATTATTATTATTAGTATTTATTTATTTATTTATTCAGACAACTTTTTGGTCCATACATGTTACATAACATTAAAATTGAATTAAATCAAAAAATAATGCCAATGCCGCCCAGTTCAGTTCACATTTAATCGAAAGTATGAAATATATTTACAAGACAAACAAAGTAAAAATCCTTGAACGACATCAAACAAAATGTAACTGGAACCTTCGCCTCAAGCTAAAGAAAATTATAAAATGTTTAGTTCGTAATTTGAGGAAAACATCGGGTGCCTCCGACGTAAATCTCGCAATGTCTCGAATTAATGATGCTTCAGCATCAATGTTGTCATATCATATAAGTCATGAGCATGTTATTTATTTGTATGAATGTATGTACATACCTTAGTTTTTTGTCATAATTGTTATCACTGTGACCAAAAACATATTTTGAGTCATGTTTGGCCGTTGGCAGGTATATATTCACATTTTAACAGCAGTACTGGTCACTGCAAACGAGCTGACTTTTTTGAATGACCTGATTGAATTACATTAAATGTGAAAAACCAGCGTACGCAATCACAGAAAGAAAATAAAAATTCATTATACGAGACAAAAGAGGGTGATTTTATCTAATCGTTTCCTGAACATCTCTGAATCACTTAATGCCTTTTATCCAGACCATATTACAAGTCTACGGCAAATGGCTTTTTATTTTGGGGTATTTTGGTTTCACACAATGAAGGGTTAAGTGACCCCCTCTAATCAAGAATTCCTCCCAGTCGATTCTGTGGGGAAAATCGTTTCGGTATGAACTTTAATCTGTGATCTAGTTTCATAGTTGTTTATATTGTGTATCCCACCATGTTATCTGCGATACAGGTGATCCTAGCGCGGGAGTGAGTATTTAAACGTTTTATGCTTAAATATTTTGAACTGTTTAGGTTTTAAGATAGCTCTGTGTCCTAAAAATATTTAACTTGCAAGAACTGTTTTAAAAAAAGATGTGCAAGCCTGGATTTAAAACAGCAACTCGTAGATAACAAATACCTCCGAATTCTAGAAAACAATTATCTAATAAAGTAATTAAACGCAATACTTTTATAGTCGTCTTCAGTTTCACACTTAGCACTCCACACCTCTTGAAGGCGCCACTTTTCCGAAATTACGTTCCGTCGCCTGATTTGTTGTCTTAGGCTGGAAGGGGTCGCTTCGGATAACATTCGGAGGCTTTTACTCTGTGGTTTAAGTGATGCTCAACGTTTACGAATAGAGTTTGATTGCTCATTTTAAATGAAACTTCCCATTTTTTTTCTCTTATGCTTATATACTCAAACTCCAGTATATATCTATACTGGAGTTTGAGTCTAGTTAGTCTAGTCTAGTCTAGTCTAGTTTCTATATTTTTGTTAATTTGATAAATTTCTCGAATAGTGAAATTGGAGGTAAAATAATAAGGATCGTTTTATTTTTATGTACTTACAAAAAAAGTAAATATATGTTCCATCAGTTGTCTGTTTCCCATAGTACAAGCCATGCTTCGTTTGGGGCTAGATAGCGCTGACTGAATTGTCCACCTATTATTATTATTATTATTAATTGGGATTAATATGTATCTGATTTCTGTATGCCTTTGTCTTAACAAAATTGAATAGGCTATATTTGAAAGCAGCTTTTCCCTACCTAACTCCTTCTTAAACTATAAAACGTTGAAATGTCGTATCTTACTTTTGGCACGCCATCGGCATAAAGTGCTAAATTACAATAATACTTTTCTATTGGATGAAGTAAATAACTGATAGATCATCTTTTGCCCATATCAATACCAAAGAAAACATATGTAGCTTTTGAATAATGGGAACATCAAAAACAATAATGTAAACAATAAACATCAGATGGCCCGTCTGCTTATTTGCCTAACTTTCAGATAAAAAAGGTGAGATGGAAGATCACAGGAGAAAAAAATATACGTAAAAAAAATTAAGCCACTCCGTAAGCCAACAATATAACTTTATTTCTTGTTTGTTTCAGGTAAATTACTTCTTCTTAAAAAAATACAATTATCATTGGGCCAGCATTGGGCCTCTGGTAAGAACCACCAAAAATGTCTCAGAACGTTCAACGTGGATATTAAGATAGTCACATCAATATGATAAACAATATATTATTCATTGAAAAGTTGTCTTACATCCGTCTACTACTTAAACAGGCAGAGAAGGGTAACAATTCTCTGTTTATATTAATACTAGGTTCAATCAGGTCAATTCATTGACGACCCTTCTTATACAGAATGTTTATTGATCTCGATATTACTTATACAATATTTGGAATCTCAAATCATCAGTTAAATTTTAAGATTAAAACAATATAATTTTAATTTCTAAATGATTTTCAATGTTTTCTTGGATTAATGGAACTCAGCTTTAATATAAACCAAAAATAATGATGATTATAATCAAAGAATAATTTTATTTGTTTTATGTTTTTAAAGATATAATTTTTTGATTCAAATTTGCTAAATACTCACTAATAATATATCAAAACTGATGACTGCCGACGCGCGTCAAGCTATGGAGAAAAATTTCAGAAGATTGGTGCCGTGTCAAGAACCCCCAGTTCCAAGTTAGTCTCCAAATATATTATTACGCCAAATACTTCAACATCACCTACCTACCAAAGTCAATCCAGTGATACCCCATCCATTAATACTCACTCGATCTTGCTTGAGTCGATTGAGATAAGATGACGGCCATGACATAGCCGCTGAAATGCTTCAAGTAAATTGCGTCAATATTGAATTTTCTGGAAGAGATTATGAGTATATTACTTGGTATAAAGTTATTCTAGTGGACTTATGAATGTTTCGCTTCGTGCTGCATTAAGTTTTGGAGGGACGCCAGCTTTCTTGTGATAGATATTCACTAAAATATATAACGCATGCTGCGTCTTTTTAAAAAAATGTTATATCTATGCTCCAATAAATGGATATTAATGGTATAGAAGCGTCAAAATTATTTATATCGATGTCATCAGGTATATAGAAGCACACTCGGTCCGCCGGAAAACTGAAAAGCAAGTTAAATATTTAAGTTTGTACTTTCGGAACATTCCCACAGAGAAGTGAAGGCAATGAGGCGACGCCCGTTCTCGCCCCTCCGATATCCTGTCGTACCTTAATCACTACATCATATTATAAATTGAACTCATCCGCAATAATCTCTCTTCTCTCTTTGGCAGGCCTCACAGCTCAGTTGGTAGTAACCCTTCTGCGCTGTCGGTCGTGGGTTCAATTACCAACCAGGTGTCTGGTCGTTGATATGTATCATATTTATTTATTTATTTCATTTCACATAAGGACTACTAGTACACACCAAAGCGTCCATATGTACGTATTTATAAAAAAGTATATAAGTATTATATCAGTTATCTGGTTCCCATGATACATGCTATGCTTAGCTTATTTCGGGGCTAGATGGCGCTGTATGAAAGGAAAAAAACAATAATCTTATGGACTAGGTTCGAATTTTAATACGATTTTCATATGTAGATTTATAAAATTTACAAATAGTCTCGCTGTAAATAACTTAACGTTACCGATTCTAAGTGTTTTTTCTAGACTCGAAAAACCAAGCTAATAAGAAGTAAATTATTATTAGAAAAAAGACGGGTCTTAAACACGCAACTATGTTTAATGTTTTATCCGTTCCATCAAACTATTAAATTTTGGCAACACTTTCACGTCTAAAAAGCTATTGTTAAACGCATAGACAACATAACACTGACACTCTTTTTTTTATTCAGTCGTTAGACCTCATTAATGTAGACGCCAAATGTCACTGTCATGTAACATTACAATCTCGCCAACATATGAACCAACATTCAATAACGAGAGCAACGTAGCACTTAAATAGGTATCAATAGTTCTACTATATGTATGTGCAACTAAAAATCTAGTAAAGATAGTCCCCGTGAATTATTCATAGACAATTTTAATCGCGATATTTAATCATGACGACTAAAATATGAATCAAATTATTAGAATTTTTTGCAATAACTAAATTTAGTATGCCGGTTCTAAAATTCAATCCTGGTCTATGTCATCCCCTTTACCTAACCTTTACCCAAAAGGGACAGATGGGCATAACTCCACTTAACAGCTAGTATAGAATATTAAATTTTGTTCATTGTACGTTTTCTGGCGGACCTTTCACACCGCACCCTCTTACCCCAAAAGCGTAGCTTGTGCTATGGGAACCAGACAACTCAAAGATACTTAAATATATCCGTTTCTCGTAAATTATTACTTCTGTAAATACATACATTATTACCCAGACACAGAACAAGCAGTTCGCCACACAAATACACAAGCCCTGGGTGGGAATTGAACACACGACCTAAACGCAGAAGGCAACTATACTACCAATTGAGCTATCAGCAGTCGAGTCTTTTCCATTACAGACATTACTAGGCGATCCAGCACTAATCGCACCGTAATATCCACGTGTGTGAGATTCCCCGGAAGCATTCAATGGGCTCTCAACGACGTCAGGAAAATTTCCGAGATATATATTTGGATTTATGTAGAGATGATTCTATTGCCTCTGATGAATAAGATTCTTTTGATGTTATGTTGTAATGATAATTTAGTGTTAGCTAAATAAATGACCCAAGAACCTTGATAATATCTCTTTGTAAGATGCTTATAAGGCATAATTACATGTTTATGATCTTTACTTGCCTCACAGCTCAGTCGGTAGTAATCTGCCTTCTGCACTGTAGGTCGTGGGATCGATTTTCACCCAGGACAAATATGTGCGTGCTGAGAATAGGTGTTATGTGTTGGGTGTTAATGTGTATGTATTTACAAAAAAGTATATAAGTTAAATATCAGTTCTCTATTTCCCATTGTACAAGCTATGCTTATTTAAGGGCTAGATGGCACGCTAGGAAATTTCTACCAATATTTATTTATTAAGTAGGAATTATATTCTGATACAGATTTTTGAACCGCTCGTGTTAACCAAAGTCTTAAGTCTTGAGCCAAGTTATTCTATAAAAGAATACGAGATACACTCGCAGAAAATTCATAAGTTAGACGTTCGGGGCTGTACTTTATTCTATCAATATTCAATTTATGTTCATTTTGTTCGTATCAATATTCCATTACCAGAATTGAGGAGATCTCTGGCTCGGTGGCTTAGTGGGTAGTAAGCTTACCTGCGAAGTTGGATTTCCTGATTCGAACCCCGGCTGGAGTAAAGTGTGTTCAGAATAAAGTTTGTATTCAGATCTTATATCAGAGATTATATTTATCACTGCTTACAAGCGAATTTCAGTTTTAATGTAGACTTTAATTTTATACTTATGCACGTTTAATATTTCAATATCACCGTTGGAAAGATATAGCGCGCCAGTCGCACATTTCCGCATATCAGAGAGATTCCAGGAACTGCTCAATGGGCTTCCGTGATGTAAGGAAAATTGCCGGGGCGCGTGTTTAAGTGGGCGCTTTATTCAACTGGATTTATTTGTTTGATGTATGATATTCCTAATATATTACACCATACGGTTTATGAAGTACATAAACACAAGAACAGTCATTACAACGTTTGCTAAGTTCACGTGGTAAAAAGCTGTAAAAAAACAATTGGAAATCTGTCTTGCAACAAATTAAAAACACCGGGCAAATATTAAGGATAAGTTAAGTGAAAAAAGCCGCTGATAAATTTTCCCAACATAATTGTGACATCACAAACTTCCGTTTGTACGTTCAAATAAACCCATCGAGTTTTCGAGCGCCAGTGAAAAATGGATCTGCATTTCGTTTCGCAATTCACTGGTTCGTATAATAATACTACGCAAAAATAATATTTTTACAGGCCTCGATTTATATATAGACTTGTCAAAAAAACTTATCTGAACGAAATTGAATTCAGCTGTCATGGGTAGTTGAAATGATTTCCTTGTGGCTCGACTGGGTTTTGTTTGTGAATTTTGGAGTTTACTGCCTAAGAATCGAATATAGACCGCGGCATTATTAGCTAGGTCAAAAATTATGGCAAAATCGAGTGTTAACAAAAAGTGAAGAGACCATTTTTTTAACTAGGCGACGGACCCTGGCTTATCTTCAAGTGGACACAATTTTCTTTGTTTGTGATTCATGTGTTTCATTTGTGACGCTGGTTCAGTTACTATCTAGGCGACTACCACAATACAAATTATGTGGGAGACTCGCAAATACCTAAAATTAAGATCCATGTTAATTATAATTTCTATTATCATTTCCTTCGTTCAAATCATCTGTTTATCATGCAAATCAAGTAATTCATAATTCATTAGGTATTCTTTCGGGTCGTCACTGATTATAAATTATGATGTTCACTGAAGATAACTACATTTTGGGACTAGGTATCTCAACTAAGATTCAGATGGAAATATAAATTCTCACTGAGAGTGACATGCCTGAAATCAGCAGTGTCAATGTGACAAACGTCAATGTTGGCGGTACTTCTCTGGAATACGTGTAAGAATCTAGCACAATACCTATATAAAAATATATAAAAGCCTATATATAAAAGCCTTTCCTACTGCCACATTATATCGTCAGGAAATGAAGCAGGTAAATGCAATTTCACTTTCAGAAATTTTAATTTCCTCATAACGAAGAAGGTATCTCCATAATCGCTTTGAGATGGTTTGCATTCATAAGCGATTATTGTAGAAAGATGAGTAAGAGACTTTTAAAAGATTACTATTATGTCTCATTTTCAACAAAACTGTTTCACCCATCTTGTAATAATCACATGCAATACATAATTAACTTAAAAAAGACTTGCTGACTAAAGAATGGGCATTAATCTACTAAGGAAGTAGAACAATAAATATATCTCTAAAACATAGATAGATCTCACACGATTTTGAATATTTGTTTTTAGGTATTACTAAAGTTCATATAATTCACTATTACAGGCATATTGGTAATATGTTAACAGCCTCTTAACTTCTTTACATCATAATTTGTTTATTTTTTACGATTTTTGTATATTTCTCGTTATTCTGATGGTAAACCTTAAGATTTATATCTCAAACGCCAAATAAATAATTGCACTTTGATAATTTATGAACAAAATCGTTTGGTACAATTTTCAGCTTTCAAAATCGTGTAATATGTTGTTCGTTGCAGAAGTTACTCTTATGCCTCAGTAACCATAATATATAATATACATAGGTATGCATTAATAATACAATAAAACAATTATCTCATAACATTCACGGTCTAGGGCACTTCCTAAGATTTGTACTAAGAATATATTTTCCTTTAAACTTAATACAGAAATAGCAAAATAATTAAGCTGAAAATTAAAGAACACATTGGATATTCATTAAGATTTCATCTTAATAGAATCTCAGCGTATTTGACGATGAGATAAATTAACTGTTCATTTTTGCCGGTTCCTTTAACAAAAATAATTACAATGAAGTTCAGTGAAGTAGAAACAATATTACTAAGTTTTTTTATATAACTTAAAAAGTGACGTATATACTGCCTACTTTTTTTTTCATACCGACCTTTATTTTTCATACTAGAGGAACACAGACGAAGATTCACTGGGCTCACAGCTCAGTCAACTGAAAAAGAAATAGCTATAAAAAACCTGCCTCCCGCACTGTAGGTCATGGGTTCGATTCCCACCCAGAACAAACAATTGTGACGCATATAGATGTTTAGTCCGGTGTTATCATGTATTTTAAGTATGTATTTACGAAAAACTGTGAGTTGTCTGCTTCCGATACAAGCTATGCTTAGCTTACTTTGAGGCTAGATGGCGCGTCTGAAATGTCCACCATTATTTATTTCATATTAATTTATTTTTGTTTTACAGGGATAAAGGGATTTTCAGCCACTTTAATCTGTACAAAAAGCCTGAGACTGTGATGTTGATAACAGACGTTTTGAAGAAATCCTTCAAAACGCTCGTTTCCTAAATGCCTCTTCAAGTAACGGCTTGACGGCTATAAAAAAAAGGTTATAACTTTATATTTTAACTTTTTTATAACATTATCCTTAATTTAAAATTGTATCATTAGGGGTAACAGATGTTTTAAATTATGATCCTTGATTTCGTTATGAAGTCATTCGACAACATCAAACAAGCACTTAAATTTTGCTAGATTTTATTCATCATAATGAAATCTTCCATTAGGATTTTTAAGTTTTTCTCTTTCGCACAATTCAGGACGCTTTAAGGTAAACTAATTTTATATTATTTTATAATTCAAATACTAATACTGATTACTTGATACTCTCATCAATATTTATTTATGTATTTTAGAGAAACGGCACAATGTGACAAACTCAATCACTGCATAGAAATGAGATTGCCATATAAAGCTCCCTAATATAATACACTCTCAATTAAGTGTATATCATATTAAGTTTCAATATTGAGTTTTTCTTATTGACTACAGATTTCAATTGAGTGTTCGGTGAAATAAACCAATTTATAACAATATCAATCTTTTTGATGTGTATATTATATTACGGAACGAGCCCATTATAAAAGTAAAAGTAATAACATCTGTGGTCTTTTCCTACAAAGGATGTGAAGACCAAAGTTACATAGCATTGCGCTCTTAACTTTGAAACGTGAAGGTGGAATTTCTCAAGTAACGTATTTCAATTTCTCTTGAAAAATTAATATGCGTAAAATTGCATTCCCAAAACGATAAAGGAAACATCGTGGGGGAACGGACTGAGACATGTTTCAAGGGCAGTTAAGGAGTATTTTTGAGGTGCACTTTAATCCTTACTAGCGAGAAAGAACCAGTTCACGTGAAGCAGTAGAATTAGTTGTGTAACTAGTGCAGGGTTTATTTTTACGTTAAAAACAAGCAAATATATTAGTTTTGTACGCTGTAGTAAACAATTTGGCATTATTTGGGTTATTTCATACCGTTATTTATTTGTCATTTTTCAGCAAGAGTATTACTGTCTATAATAATATCGGTGGACATTTCACTCAGCGCCATCTAGCCCCAAAGTAAGCTAAGCGTAACTTGTATCATGGGAACCAGATAACTACACTACTATACATACATATAATACATAACACCTAGACATAGACCAAATATCTGTGTTCGTTACACAAAATGTTTGTCCTGGGTGGGAATCGAATCCACGACCTACAGCACACAAATCAGCATCTATTTTTTATTTGTCTAATTTTATATCTGTCTATATCTGTATCTTGTAATTTACATGACCGGTCAAAAGGCCACGTCCCGGCCTTTCCGGTGCCATTCGGAAAAGGCCGGACTTCGAGATTTCCGCTTAATATTCGGGTCGTCCTGTATTGCCTCTCCCATTTGTGAAGTCAGTGTGTGTGAAATTGTTCTCGTAATAAATCCTTGCTTGGACTTTGCTAGTTATTTGCAAGGAGGTCGTGAATTTCATTTTCTAATGAGTTCTGCGAATTAAGTGCAGTGAGTTTAATGGATACCCCAAAACCGAGCAATTTATTATTAATATTATTATTTGTGTTATGTCTTAGAGAGTTGCCTTTGACTGGCTTCACAGCTAAGTTGGTAGTAACTCTATTTTCTGCGCTGTAGGTCGTGGGTTCGACTCCCACCAAGAGTTGACCTTCGGTGACAAACATAGATCTTTGTTCTGTGTGTAAATGTAAATTATGTATTTTTGTGTAGGCATTTACAAAAATTAAAGTATATCAGAGGATAACATAACCGAATTTTGCGTGTCAGTTTCCATATGCGGCTGGAGTTTACTCGTTTTTTTTTAATATACTAATACGGCTTTCGTAGCGAGGTCTTTATGAAATGAAATCGATTTTTAAGGAGTAAATTAGTTTTTCGGTTATTTAACTGTTTTTATTTTTAATTTATCTATTTATAAATATTAATTCAGACTTTACATCTATTTGTGTTGGTATACGAATTTGATGACATAAAAATCATCTCGTTTCGTTATACTCCGAATACATGAAAATTAATAGAAATGTCAAAAAAATATTAATTGTGTTTGCCTGTGGAAAATGTGTGTGCCTCTTTGAAGCCAGTACCGTCTATTCGGCTAGCAGCACACTTCTATTTGCTGCATTGTATCGTTATGCGATTACTGAAGCCTGCGTACGTTCTATTCTGCCTGCAAATACGGTGAAAATCCTGTAGTCAGGTTTGAATACACGATGACGGGGATGCCTCGGGTCGACCGGCTGTATCGAGCGTGTTCGGTGCTCATTCGATCGTGAAATGAATTGGAGAATCGAAAAATTCGACTTGTTCTACGAGACTTCATTATTCTTATTTAAACATATTGTATGGTAAAAATAAATCTCGATCTTGATACATAGTATAAAAAAATGTCACCCACGCTGTCTGTACGCTTAGATCTATTAAACTACGCAACGGATTTTAATGCAGTTTTCAGCATAGATAGATTGATTCAAGAGGAAGTTTATAAGTAATTTTTTTTTTGAGTTTATGAAATATAACGATAATTGTTCAAGATATTGAAAGAAATCAAGCTGACTGGGAGCTTTACTGGCGTATACCGCGTATACTGGCGTAAACCAATAGAGTTGTATATCCTTATTAGATTATATTAGACAATCGTCTTCTTTTTTAGGCGTATAATATTCTGCAAACAGTTTATCCAATGTATGTTGTGTTGTGCCATACTATTATAATAAGGAAGCTTGTCGTAACCAATGTATTCCAAAATTACATGAAAAATATATTGTTCTTAGAAATTTTCCTCCGACATTTCTGATAAAAATAGAAATTACCAAAAGTGTTTTTATAGGTAGCCACCTTATTTGAAAGAAGATATTTCAATATCAAGCTAAAACACGCTGTTATATTAAAAGTAATAGCCACTTAGTCCTGGTAATCAGAGTTTGTTTGGACCTTAATGACGTTGACACAATTCCATTAACCTGGGATCATGTTTAGAACCAAAGTTTTGCTTCTTCAAATCAATACAAACGTGCCTCCGAAATTGGGATTACTACTACTAATATTCGAGCCACTGGTTCCTTTTCTGCAGTCGAAACATGTTTTCCAAGATTTAGTTCTAGGCCATTTCGGTTTCCTCACTATGTTTTCCTTTACCGTTTTGAGAACGCACACATAAATCTTTCAAGCGAAAAAACTTACTAGTTCACGTCGGAATTTGAACCAGCCTCCAGATTGAAACTTGGAGTCAGTACCACGCTCTTTAAGTTATTGGGATAAATTTATATTTTGGACACAATTATCAGCTAGATTTGATCACCACGGATTTGACTGTGTATTTACAACAGTGTTTAATATTACAGTTTCCAATCCATGTTGTGATTATATTAGTCGGGTGATTAGGCCCCGACTTTCGATCCTGATAATGTGTAACGGCGTATCGGCGTGAACTTGCCGCATGACCACATGCGCGTCGCAGGTACAAATCCAGACGAGAAACCACATTTACGAACTAGTGAAGAAAAGCATCATCAAGAAACCGACTTAGTGTATACCCGTATAAGCGACATCGATTTTGAAACCAAAAATTGCCTGACAGATGTATTGCTCAGGTTAGAGCCAATTCAGACCCTACCCAGCTTTCATGGAGAAGAAAATCAGAAGGTTTTGGATGGTGTTGATCTTATAGAAGCCCGACATTGTAGTGTAGTGAATTCTAGAAACTTCGAGTGCTCGAGCACAACATAGCACTTGACATACAAAAACTGTACTGAAGTCTGCCCCTAGACAAAAGATAGTAAATCTTTCATAGTTTACGACGTGTGAGCACTCCGTCTAACGATGATATACGATATTACCGTTGCACAAACACAAACTTTCCTATACTCCTTCATCACGCTAAAACAGACTTTTGCTCTCAAGGAACTCGGTTCAGAAGATATGTAGCAAAAAATTGTCTCGCTAACGACTCCTTTATACGACGTGTGAAGGATCTATATTGGATAATTACTGGAAGAAAGCTTTTGAATGGGTCATTAAAAGTAATGCCGGGTTAGATTATCGTTATTTTAATGGGCGCGTATCAATTGAAAGCTTTATTTATTGCGAACACAGTGACTTATTGAAACAAATACATTTTGTATTAGGTTATAAAACACACATACGTCATATCAAGAATTTGCTGTGCCAAGATGGCATGGACACAAAAATGGAAGCAGTTAGCTTTAGCTGATAAACTTTTGACTCTGACTGTATCAGAAATGATGAAAATCTACGTTATATTTGAGCATGAAAAATGACGGTGACATCAAAACGCGCATCTAACGACCGCTTACGACACATTTTATGGCGCGTGACTATCGATTACGCGAAATTTATGACGTGCGTCATTGACGGGTCGACGTTGAAAAATAGCTAATTACACCGGAAACGGAAATGCTCACGGCAGCTTATTTAAAGGATTCACGAGTAACGCCGTAATAATCTTGCTTAGACCCTAAAAAACTAGCGCTCTGTAACTTCCTTATCTAGATTTTTATCATCTTACATATATATATTTTTTGTAAAAAAAATGCGGAAAGGTACGGATACAGATAATCACACGATGTTTTTCAGTCACAACGGGTCTCATTTCACAGTAAGTTGTTAGTTGTAATAAGTGCTGTTAAACCGTGGGAACGTGTCCGACGCATTGTCTCACCGACGAATAAATCTGAAGCTTTCAGTGAATAATTCCACAATAAATAAAAATCCATCCATCCATCGAAATAAAACCGTCAAAACTGGGCAAATTTAGGTCACCAGGTTAGGTTCAGTTACTCGAATCACAAGAGAATAAATAGCTCTTTTACAAGAGCCAATGGACTGAAACCTATTTTTGTTTATTTTATCGTTTCGGAATAAAATAGAAATATTTTAAGCCTACAAGGGCCACCGGGATTTACTCGTCCCAAACTGACTCAATCTCTTTGTCAGATAGGATAACATTTGAAGGTTCTCGCCTTTACCGTAGGATCATCTTCTAAGTAAACTGAGGAAATAGGCAATTTTGTGAGAGTAATGTGTGAAATCCACATCAAGGGCTTTTAGGAATATAGATAAATCGGTTTGAGAATATATTTTTTTTTTATTTATATCTGCATTTATGCAAATTTTAATGCTAGTTTCGCGGTTGTGCGGGTTTCGTTAACCCCGTCTTATAAAGCATCTACGTCTGGAAATAATCATTAAAATTGTAATTTCAAAGATTTTGTGATCAAGTCACAGACTACCTACCCCATGCATTAAACCCACTGAAGAAAAATGTGCTACTGAATATTCTTAGTAGCTATAATGAGTTGTTTCGAATCTACGTGGAAGGTTAAAGCGTCCATAACACTTTCGCAAATAATATTAATGTTACTTGAACGAAAAATATTTTTTACCTTCGGCAAACGAATTTATTTTCGTGTCAAACGATATTAAAACAAAGAAACTTAGAAGTGCAATTTCAGATCCAAAACGGGTGGAAATTCACAAACTCAATTACACGTAAATTACAGCATAGCTCAATCCCCGTCTGCCAGTTAATATTCGAATATAATCTACAGTTTAATTAAGAGGGTCATTAACTGTAATGAGACCGAGTTAGTGGGTTGTACTTGGCACGCCCTGCGGCCACACCGCTATTTTTCAATTCTAGAATCTCATTTGAAAATACGGAGCAGAAACTTAATATGTATGTCGCAACTAAAGTGTATAATCTGCTATAAAAAAATGGCTAATTACTTTAGAAAATAACGCTGTTTTAATAGTACCCGTCGTCGCTAGACTCAGCTGGAAAATGCCCTTCGCTACGTTTGCTTACTCGTGGCCACTCAAAACTCTACCAGAGCATTTTTACTTGTTAATTCGGTATGTCGATTTCTTTCATCCTCTGTTGGAAATTCTCTTTACGGTTTATCCTTCAGAGTTACAGGGAGTAAAGTCCGTTCCATAGCTCGCTGAGATTATTTAATTAGCGGACTAGTCACATCGTGAATTTCCACGTTTAAGCACCTTAAGTTATGCAGGTAGAACATACTGAAAACTATTGATTTCAGGTATTATGATAGAGGCGATTAAAAGATTTCACATATTATTCCGAAAGTGAATTGCATTCGGAAAATACGACATATCTGTTCCAAACTGAATCCTTCGTTTGGCTTCCTTCTTGCAGTTTTTATCACCTAATTGCAATATGCCCAAGGTACACAATAATCCTTAATGAATTTGGTGGAATGGAATTGTGATGATTTTGCAGCCATGCTACATATTTTTCTCCTACTTGTGTAATAAATTAAGTTTTATCAATATCCATAGTTACCATTAAAGTCTGTTACCATCTATAGACCACAAAAATGAATCAAATTCATGAAACCAATTTATTGCAATTACAAGGTCGTGCCTTGCAATTTCGTAAATAACCTTTGTTTGTTTGTTCGACGACATGAATGACGATTGGTTCCAGGTTTATATGTATTTAGTTTTGACATGTTCACCCGTTGACCAATATGTTTAGGTGAACCGAAACATTACTGTGTCACGGTTTAAAGAAAACTATTCATAAGTTCATTTGGATTGGGCTGCAGTCTGACAATTATGTCAAGTTTCAAGTGCATCCTTGGTCATGGTCACTCTCGGCTCGGCTAGTCCACCAGCTCTAAGTCACTCAGCGACCTATGGATATTCTAATAGAGGACCAAAGTATAAATGGAGACACCACAGATGATTAAATATTCAAAGGTATTATGTCAATAGTAGCAAAACTTGCAAGTTATTCAACAGGTAAGATCGAAACATACGCCATAACTCAAAGTTACCCCAATGGGGGCCCTTATGGTAATTTTATTAGCAAACTTATGTTATTACGGATCGTGTGTTTTCTCTCCAACTATGTGATGAAGTATTTTACATGTAATCTTCAGGGACCCGGTCTTTTGTGGAGCGTTCCTGTATGTTTGAAAACTATTAAGGCTGGTTCAGATGGGCGTTATAACCTTATGGAGTTATCTGACAGAAAATATGGATTTATTTTTCATTTATAAGGCACTTAATTATTATAAGTAGTTTGCGTCTGGAACTAAGGAATATCTTTGATGGTAATTGAGAATGAATCTTTTTTTATATCTATTTATCTTTAGAAGTAACATAATACATTATTGTTGTATAAATTTCGCTGGCATGTGAAGTTTGTTGGTATTCTGAATTACTCTTATTAGAAAATGCCTACACGAAATTCTTTTATAGGTAATTAGGACGTACGTAGTAAACCTATAAACCTAAAAAGAGATCTAAAACATAGCCGTTCCAATTGAAAAAAAACAAGAGAGTGTTGGCTCAGTGATCCAGTCTCCGAGTGAAAGCGTGATAGCCCAGAGGTACCAACACCGCGTTTCAATCCAGAGGTCGCTGGGTCAGTATCTGCATCTTTTAAGTTCACCGATGAGATTATCTCGTGAATATTTCTACACAATACCTACCACGTTTAAAACAGTGAATAAATTACATTAAAAAAATTACTTGCAAGTTGAAGAACCAAAAGTTCGATGATTGACACATATCAAGTGAGTGCACGAAAGGAATCTCATTGGGGCACACTTTCATTACTTTAAAGGAAAATTATTTTGTAAAATCTGGACATAGGTCTTGCAATCTGATAATGCACCTTTAATGGTGGGTTCTGAACAAATAGTCACAGTAAATCCTGTCTTCCTAGTTTCGGCTGATGCAATGCGGATTTTCATGATGTTGCATCCATACGTAGATTAACGGAGCACTTTGCTAATGATATTTGAGAATTCAATTCAATTTTATATAAATTTTATGTAGTTTAAAATAGTTTATTTTTAATTTTTTTATGGAATAAAGTGTTTATGCATTTCATACTAATAACAATTTAAATTTTAATGTTCTTAGATTTTTGCTAGATGATACTAATGACCAATATGTATTTAATTTTTATTATTCTTTACCGGAAGAAGTTAAAATTATAATTTAACGCTTTAGGCAATAGTTTTACTCGGATTTAGCAATTCAAAAGCATTTCATCTTTTTCTATGATAGGTTTCTTTGTATTCAGTCAAAAAAGACAAAACAATATTTAACTAATCAATTGTCGGGTAATTTTTTCGAGTAAAGCCAGTTGGCAAAAAAATTTAGGTCAGTTTATCGGCTAAACAATTTTGTGCCATATACACAAATACTTCACAAAAATATCATAAAAAGTAAAGGTTCAGTAAAATAGAGATAAATTTGCGACCAAACACGAATGAGGTATCACCATTTAATCCCATGGGCAATGAAAAATAAACACTAAATGTATCGTGATAAAGTTTAGAATGGACGTGGTTGAGGAATCGATTCATTATTTTCTTCGGTTGCGTTGTTAGGTCGACCCCCAAGGTTCATGTAAAAAACGTACCGAAAAATGATAGGGTATTCAATAACTTATTTCCACACGACTTTACTGACAGATTTCACTTCTTTATACTGATACAGATTTTTTTCTATTGTATTTGCTCAATATAATAACTAGGATTAAACACTAGGTTCCTAAGGTTTCAACACGTATGGTATTTGTCCTGGTTAAAGTTTTATTTATGGTTGATTAATTTGCAGAAAGAAAATAACTGAATTATTCGTAGATAGAAATGGTGCCAATGAGCTCACATTCTATTTTCCCATGTAAATGTAACCCACAGGGAAAATAAGTCCAATATTACTTTTCCATCCCTCCCGGGACATGACTGTAAGTTTATGTTATTTAATTGCAAGGCTGAATAGATAAAATATCTTTATAAGGTTAAGTTGTATCGCTGCAATTTTTACAATTTTTGACGCCAGTCTGTTGTCAACGAATATAATATTACTTTTTGTGAGAAACATAGGGCTGAAATAACAGTACACCAATAATTAAATTATCTGTCTGTTTTTAGAAGTAGCTAACAGCTAATTTATAATAATATAACACATAATAATATATACAAAAAAGCATAATAACACATCTTTAATCTGATTGACCAAAATTAAAGTGAAAAATGAAACACGTTAACTGGCTATATACCAAAACTGCACTCAGTATTTGGTACTACACTGCATTTAAAATTAATTTAATTTTCTCTTTCAGCACATATGACTGTAAGTATGAGTATAAAGAGATTTAGTTAGTTCGTAGCAGACTCCGCATTCATGAAGCTTGTTTGCAGTTATGTAGCCGTGTTTAGGAATAATTCTATGTTGAAGGGTATTTCACTGGCTTCACAGCTCAGTTGATAATAGCTCTGCATTCTGCGCTTCGTTGTGGGTTCGATTCCTGTCCAGGATTGAAGAAACATACTATGTGATCACGTAAAAGGTACAAAATATGTAATTGAATTATACATAATCCTCTTGACTTGCGTATTTGATTCAGGATTGAAGTTTAAATAACTACTAAAATAATAATTTTTACATTCCATCATTTTAGCGTAATAAATATTAGTTAAATATAAACAGGTATATAAGTTTAGCTATAAACTTTTTACCGTAAAAAGTCTCATCAAAATCCAGTTATGATTGCTTGATGTTAAAACCAACCAAACAATATCAATGTAGATTTTCTATCAATAGTCATACATTTTACATGTAATATTTTTATGTATAAATTATTTAATTAACGAGTTTAAATTTTTACAATGTTTTGTTCAACTTGCAATGTAGGTATGTTTGTTAGGGTCAAATCTTGCAACTGAATTTTATATCAGTTTCCCTCAACCGATCGAGCTGAAATTTTGCATTCACGTTTAGTTTAATGACAATAAGTGACGTCATTTCAAAACCAATACGGCGAACAGCCCAAGACGACAGAATAGTTTATTACATGCACTCCAGTGATATAGATATCAAATGAAAGGGTTTGCTGAGAAAAATACGAATAATAGAATGACGTCAATCTAATTCAATATTGCGGGCCGCCCTAGATGTCGGAATAACTGGTCGTGTTTGAACTCGATATATTTGTCTTGAACATTGCTATGGGCCTCAAATTATAGAAGCATGTTTTGAAAAATATATTTTTCAACAAAAATCTTTTAAACTGTCTTTTTACACTAATATTTCATACACTAATATATAATATTTAATACGTATAATCCAACTTGTAACCTTTAACTTGTATCGTGGAATGCAGTGATAATATGTATACTCAGTTATAACAAAAAAATGTAATAGCAAAATATATTTTCAATGCCATATTTCTTACCCTTACCTACCCTTTAAATTCCATCGTCGATAAGCTCGCGTTTTATCGCGGCTCGGAATATTATTTCAGAGTTGTTTTTTTATTTTCACTTCCCGACCAGATAATTCAATTTTATTTCCTTGGATTTCACGCTCCGTCCAAAACGAGCGAACGGTCTTACATTCTGTTGCACATTATGAGTCAATTTGTATTTTATCTTTATTTTTCCGGTATGTAAGTTTCTGTAGGCAGTAACACGGGCGGAAAAGCGAGGGTTGGTTTCCCTCTGTGGGATAAAAGTTTTTCTTGGTATCGTTTTGTACCACCTGCGAAGTGTAGAAAGTGCGTTACACAAAATAAAATATTTCAATTATTAAATAAATTAAATAAATCTCTGAATATAATTCTGTTGTTTTACAGTCAAACAATCCCAGACTTGATAAACATTTATTATATTCCTTTTTTGATTTACAGGAAAGATAGTTGAACCAATGTAAGTGATATTTACAATTAGATATTGTCCATTCAACAGTTATTTTGATCATTGTAATATATATCAAGTACGAAACCAGTGAGTACTTTTATAGATTTAATTTGTAAACTCTAAAATTCTGTCTACTTTTGGTCGAAGAAACTTACCTTTCCTCACTAGGCTGATTATTTTTATTGATTGATTGAGTAACAACAGTTTGTTTTTTCTTTAAATAAAATTGTAATATTTTGTTGGTTTGTTTCAGAATTACGCAGAAACAAATTATTGAGGAAATTGTTTCATTTGCTATGATATGACAAACAGTAGCAGTAACGCGAACAAGTCGCGGGCAAAAGATAGTTTTGTGTATTTTTTCACATAGTATTCATGTGCAATATAAATAGTCTTAGCGGTACAAAAAATCACTATTATATAGATAAATTCATGTTGTACTATTCCAAGTCTTATGGGTACATTTGATGACCTAAAATGGTTCATTCTGAATCATCATTCTTGAAAAAGACCATTTCGTTCGGTTTGCCTCTCCGCTTAATGCTGAGCATACTTAAGTATTTACTTGGTATGTAATATTGGGTAAATACTTTTGAGGTAGTCTAATCTGTTGATTCATTATTAAGGAGATTTCTTCATAATTTTGAGATACCAACGTGATGAGTTTTTGACAAAATATGTGTAGGAACGCGGCTAGCTCCTGGGATGCTGACATAAAAGTCTAGTATATAAAACAATAGCTATATTGTATAAAACTACGACTAATATGATATTAATGAGTGCGGTTTGGATGATTTCTGTTGATGTAATGAGTTCCGTAGGCACCCGGAAGGTCTTAGGTAGGTACTAATTAAGTAGTTACTAATTAGATAGTTAGGTCAAAGTACCGATAATGCTAAATACCTACGTAATCAACGTATCGAACAGCATGAATGTTTGTCTGCCAATGAGGGCTTTTTACCGCCGTAAAGAAATGGGTATGGCAGCAGAACTATCTTGACAAACATTCTTCATACAATAGTAGTATAAAGTAGTATTGGTACACTTTGAAATAGTCATGAGGGCTAACCCCACCATAAATACTGCATTTCACAGGCCGATCAAATCCAGTCCCCGCAGACTTTTCACTAATGGAAAATTTATTGTCGCGCACAATATTGGGAATTCCCGAGAACAGCGAAGGAGGAATTGTCTCGATTGGATGGCTCTTGAATTTAGGAGCCTCATTCAATTCAATGGGATATTTTGAGACGAAGGAATGAGGATTTACGACGATGGATGTTTCTGTGTCGTCACCAGGTTTAGTGTGATTGAAAGCTGGCCCCGTGGAACAAGCACGAGACTAGACCTGGTCACTGCTGAATACCTTAGGAGTGTTTCCGCTCTTTTTACCACACCAGTCGAACCTCTCTCTAAGACTCGGGCCTGTTGAACAGAATTAGGGAGTACGTTTATAAGTGTATCATGCAAGCAAAAGAACTTCTATCTGCTCCCTTTGTGATAACCGTTCTGGGAAATCTTAAACAGAAATCTGGCGTATGTGTCATGCTACGCAGTGGAAATACCCTCCGAAGCTCAGGAGAGCTCAGTTGCAAATGCTACTGAGCTCATCTAAGCCTAAACTGAGGTCATCCATCCAAATAATCACTGCTTTTTACATATTTGCAATTCAGTACCTATGTGACCAGTTACCATCTCGTATTGATCATAAAAGTTACGCGCATGTATTTTGCTTTCGAAACATGTTTACCATAAAACAAAATTCAACCAAATAGAGAACACGCCAACTGAAAACTTCTGGAGTAAGCCATCCGCTTTCTGGCATCGCTTAAATACTTACAAACGGACTGGCCAA
Organism: Chesias legatella; assembly: GCA_947359385.1. Classification (NCBI taxonomy): domain Eukaryota; kingdom Metazoa; phylum Arthropoda; class Insecta; order Lepidoptera; family Geometridae; genus Chesias; species Chesias legatella. The sequence continues at coordinate 2,454,717 of OX375783.1, forward strand.
TGCACGAGCGGCCCAAAGGGCGAAATTTAATTTGTCCACCACTCTCGGTACATTGCAGCCTAAACATAATGGCTGGTACAATAAAATTCAGCAACGATAAAATGGTTTCCCCAGGATAGTTAAAAAATATATATTGACTGATGACTTAGGAATATTGGACACTGCATGGAAGCTTGACTTACATTATTTCAGAGAATGCTAAAGGGCCGATGTGCTCATCACTTTCATGTTAAGATATCCACGAAAATATTGCCCATAGTTTCAAGGCGTAACCGGGTATTTAAGTCATTTATACCTATATGAAATTCAAAGAAATACATTAATTTGTTTCTTTGACATATTTATCGATGAATATGCCACTGTACTCGTAACATCGTTGAAAATTTGGAAAACTTGCAAACGCAACAGAACTAGTTAACCAAACTAGAATGTATATATTGGATTCCCCGATATTGACTGTACCTGTTGTATGTATATCAAAGTTTAGTTTTTGTTATCTGCACTTATACTACGGTGCCTTGACTGAAACCTTCACTGAAAATATTACCTAGATTATTAAGGTTCCCATAAAAGTGAAATGTAAATTTCCTAAGAGGCAATAAAAACTTAAACCTAGAAAGGTTTTTAATGTAAGTATTTAAGATAGTCAAATTAGATAGTTTACATAATAATAGGAAAAAACTAATAGATTGTTTGAACCAGCTATTTCACTCGTGATGAGCTGTCCTACATGCCGCGTGTTCGCTAGCTGGCAAACAATTAGCGTGGTAAAGTTGTACACAATTGGGGACAGCGCTTCAAATGTACCCAAACATTCCTACAATGATCAAAGTATTGGAACCAGTTTATTTAACTGCCTCGTTTCAACTCTGAATAAAGACAAACTTCTTTAGAACTAAATCTATTTTTTGAACTTTTGAGGCACTATTATTGTAAATTATGTATATAAGTATGATTCGAAATGTATTGGTTTATATAGGTTAATATTAACTTCGTATGTTTTAAGCACTATTTATGTTTTGGTTTTCAAGTGTTAAACTAATATGTTTTATATACTCGTATGATTTTCTAGTTTCAGTCTTAATAATTGAGTTTCTACTCTTGATTTTGAATAACAAACACTACTCACCAAGATAAAAAAACTGTAATAGTTTAATAACATTTATCAAAAAATACATAAATACCTCTAATTAAATTGTCTACAATTATTTTTCTTACTTTATCATTTGCAATAACGTCACATTGCGGTCACGCTGTACTTTCACAGAGATATGTATTTTACATCGCACTTATTTTATGGCATTTTCAGGCCATAAAATGGATTTGGCCAAGCCCACTTCGATTACTCATTTTAACGTCTCATACTGCCTATAATAAGTAATACGTTGTCTGGTCATACACTTGTACCCATGCACTAGGCTTCCCTGTTGTACCTAATATACCTAAATATACAGGAACAACCAAGACCCAGGAACAATCTGTATGCCACATAAAGCCTGCCCCGGATGGGGATTACATTAATATACCTACCACTGCCCATAAACAACAGCAATACGACTCAAGTCCTCTCCGCCAAAATACGAGATGTCTCAATCTCATTTTGCACTCATAGATTTTTATCAGTCGCGCAAAAATTACTTCCCGATTGAAACTCAGATTCAGTACCTATATAGTACCGGCATAGTTATCAGTTAAGTATATCCATAGAAACGTAATCCTACTTTCTACTAATATTATAAACGTGACTTTGTATGTATGGATGTTTGTTACTCTTTCGCGCTCAAACGGCTGAATGAATTTTAATGAAATTTGGTATATTTGGTATATAGCTTATATCCTGGCTTAACACATAGGCTACTTTGATCCCGGAAAAGTGCAGTGGTCCCGTGCGTACTTACCGCGGGGAATACCACGGGGCGCAGCCAGTATGTACATACAAATGGCAACTAATGATAAAAAAACAAACTGTTGGGTAAAATAGTTTGTTTTCTGCTGCAAATACATTTTAAAATTATTCTGAAAATTCTTTTGTCCTATATAATAGCCAAAAATAAACAACAACAAAAGTGAGGTTTTGTTAAGCTTCCCCTAACGACTTTTACGCATTCTCAAGTATTCATTACGAGGACAATGATCTTGAGACATCGTTAGGAAACAATTCTGTCGAAGTATTAACGAACTAGGAAGAACTCTGTGAAAGTTTGCAGAGTATGAGCGTATTAAATAAATAATATAACAAATATTGGTGGACATTTCACACAGTGCGATCTAGCTTTAAACTAAGCAAAGCTTGTTCTATAGGAACCAGACATCTGATAGAATACTCAAGTACTTTTTAAAATATTATTTAATAAAGTGATGACATGTTATTGGGCTATTGTAATGAGACTCCTCACTAAATAGTCAAATGTAATCTAGTGATACAAAAGCCTATTTTGAAATAAAAATCACAAATTAAATATAAAGGTTTTGGATCAAAAATGTCTGGCATTCCGAAACCTATACGAATTGCTTCATTTACAATATAATTTGAATACGTTAAAACCACGCTTTGATGCCTGTAAATTGCACTCTGTAATTGTAGTACAGATTTTGTTTTCCGCAACACTTTACTGATGACCGTGATGGTTTACATTTATTTTGTTTATTTAATTTTTCTCTGTTATTATACCGAAATCAAATAACTAATGAAATCAAGAGTTGAATAAATCTACTTCATAACAGTCACTTACAAAAAATGAATAAAAATTATATCATGTCAAGAACAAATTTAATATTTCTTTATAATTGTTATTAGATTTAGTATTATTGTATCATACTAATAAGATTTCAATAAGTTTTACATTTGGATCAGTAGTTTTCGGGATGTAATAGTTAAAGTTAGTAGCAGTTAAATTTATGAGATCTGTCTTTGATACTAGGGATTATTATAATTATATCTCTGATTTTGAGGCAAGAGCTAGCGAAGAATGTTATAAATGGGCGTGCACTGGTAATATCTTCGCTCTCATGTCAAACACAAATTTTCACGTTATATATTTGATATTAGAAAATCGGATTTGACAAGAAGCGTTAGAATTGTTTTTTTTTATTTATTAAAATTTTAGGTTAATTTTGACCAGTATTTTATCTTCCTAAGGTGCTACGACATCTCACGTACGAATCCCTTTTGTTATGTGTAAGAAGGTTGCTGTGAAATGGAAACATAAGAAACGTTTTTCTTTTCATTTACATATTATCATGTGTGCAAGCGTTTACTGGTTCGAAATCTGAAAACACTTTTATTATTGATCTACTTTTAATTCTTGAGCATTGCAGTTGATGGAAAGATCATTGACTTGCATAACGTGGGCTGCATTATACTTGCATAATAAATTAAAGCCTGAACAATTTTTGCATCTCACCATCTAGCGCAAAGCTATTCGTAGTACAAATAGAAGCATATAACTGATCGAATACATAAATACCTTTTTCGTAAATAAACACTTTCAATAGGTACATAATACCACAAGACACAAGACTGGTTTGAGAAAGCTAGCAACACGAGTGTGGTAAGCAGCGATGAGTAGATGTACTAACTACGCCCTAGGGCGAAATGTGATGTAAATTTGATGTTGCTGATTTACTAGGAAAACATTAAGTCAAATAAATATTTCGGGACAGATGATGCTGCTAAACATCAGATAAGGGTAAAAAAAGGTAGAACGTCTGATTTTCACTTCTTTAGTAAACAAACATGTAACTTAAAACTATTCAATGAACAAGAACAAAAATATGATACGAACAAATTTTCTGGAAGTAAAAGTATTTCCCAAAAGAAATAAATTGGCTGGAATTGTTACATGGTCCCCTGTCCGAAAAGGACAAGTTGAGAATTCTACTGGGGATAGTCTGAGGTTCAAAATCGGATAAATTTTTACGAGGAACTTCTGCATTATGTTCTGCTTTTAGATTTTTCATAAATAACTAATACACGAACTTAATATAATGTGTCATTATTTCTGTAGAAAATGCTTTTACTATTACACTACTGTTATTTTATTAGGGAAAATATATTCCTTATATAGCCAAGCCCTCACCAACCAAGCGCGGTTCGGAGCAGCTCATTTTAAGTATAACGATTTGTAACGGCACCGTAATCGGTGTGTGGATTTCGTAAACCTTAATAAAGGCGAAGAAAAACAAATATACTACTACTACGAAACTAATAGTGGGCCACGCAATGCTTGCTTTAGAAGCATGATGCTGGAACACATTGGAACCAGATTTGCAACTTGTGATTATTTCTTATTTCTGTTATCGTTAACATTTTATGGTTTTCTGGCTAACACAGCGGAAACTCAGTCTCATTTCTATTTCTAGATAAAATCGCTATTAAAACAGGATAATTCATTTACACCATTTAAAAACTACTACTACTAATAAAATAATTCTTTCAGTATACAGAACATATAATAAACAATTAAAGAAGTAAGGTAAGAAAATATGACCAAATAAATATACTTTCTAAATAGAAAGACATCTGAGGTATTATTGGTTCATGTCACGCACATTCATAGAGCAATTAGTGAGTTGTCATAATTTGAATTAATTGATACAACTCGATTACTTACCACTAAATACTGACTAGATTTTGAGGTTTGACTATCACTTGGAATTTACATAATGATATTTCTGCATGAATGGATTAACGGTTGTTTTGCAGTTAAGATAAAGAAGATGGCTTAGTGGTCCGAGTTAATTGATTTTTTTGTAAATAATTATTTTGGAGGACCAAGTTGCTCGCGTCCGTATGCGATTACCCTTTGAATCCATACACATGTCTCCCGGGTGGTGCCAAAGGAACAACCCAAAGTAGCAGTAGAACTTGTCCTAAGTTCGCCCGGAGAAGAACCGCCACCACACCTGGTAATCTGCCGCCAAGCAGTGATGCACTCGTGTTGCTGTGTTGCAGTGGAAGCGAGTGGGTGCCGGCGAAATTGCAGGCGCATGAGACGTCTGGAGGTGATGGACGCAACGCAGCGCGACTTGGGTCATTTCGTCATTTCGTACTATGGATAGGACTTGAGTCGTATTGCTGTTGGCGGCGGTTACCCCTTAACATAAGGTGGACCGTTCCGTGACTTCAATTATATACAAAAAACTACCATAATAATTGTACCTACATACGTGACCAATGATTAAATCAGTAGTTAGGTAGCACCTAAATTAAACTGAAATGTTTTAAACATTAAAACCACCGCACGTTCGCAACTAGGTATTTATTAATCTATTGCTGAATATGTGAGCTACAGAACAGCAAACTGCGTGCAAATTTGCATTTATTTAAATCACCAATCGATATAAAATGACTAAGTAATGAATGAATGAAATGAATAACGAAAACATGAAAGTTTATGTTTCACAGATAAAAATACACGAAACTTCGTTTCAAGCTTCATTCGCAGAACATTGCTTCATAATTTCCTCTCACTCTCTTCACGGGACGCCATCATAATTGGCAAAACGAGCACGTAATTTCTCATAGATCGACTCACATTCTTCACGTCTTGATTAACACACACCCATAATATAAAGTATAGTGTGAGATACAAAAACTTCAATGTATGCAACTTTGACAGGTCTCATATCTCAGTAGGTAGTAACCATGCCTTCTACGCTGTAGGTCGTGGGTTCGATTCCCACCCAGGACAAATATTTGTGTGAGGAACATAGATGTTTGTTCTGTGTCCGGGTGTTATGTATTATATATATGTGTTTACAAAAATAGTATATAAGTAGTATATCAGTTGTCTGATTCCCATAATACAAGCTATGCTAAGCTTACTTTGGGGCTAGATGGCGCTGTGTGACATGTCCACCAATATTTATTATTTATTTTATTTATTTAACTTAAACCCGCGATTCAAACCAGTCTAGCTAAACGTGGAAAGCGCCCAGGGTCATGAAGCTCAATTTAATTTCTCAGTTAGGGGCGATTTAGATTCATTGATAATATCTAATTATAAACAAGATCACCGAAAAATTGACATAGCAGGGAAAGCGGGAAATAATTGAAATATTAATATTAAATAAAATCTTCACATCGATGAAAAACTTTGTCATTTTAAGATTTTTAACACCCCTGCTGTTTGATGTATAATAAGTTCAGTTGCTTCACATTTCATTTCCCAGTAAAGTATTCACAAATCATTTTTTCATTTCACCTTTCATTAGAAATGACTGGCACGTCCTTAGTTCCAGTCAGAATATCAATGAACTAGAAAAAATTCGATTCTATTTCAGAACGCTATTTAATATTGTATGTGAAAATATTTTCACAATGGATCTTTGAATCTGTTGGAACTTGATATTATGTGTATGTCGAAATCAAAAATATTTCCTTTGAATAATTTGTTGTAGTTACCGGCTCTAATTTTTCTCCTATCTACTCTTGATATGTGAGAGTGAATGAGCACAGGTGTGCCCAGAACGGTTTGATAGACATATCATATTTCTTCGAATTTTTGGTTTTATGACGTGCCGGTTCCCTCACGATGCTTTCCTTCACACTTTTCGTAAAGTGGTATTGAGCACACACATATTTCAAGGGAAAATATTGTGGGTGTTTGTTCCAACGCGCGACTGGAGTTTACTCTGTAAGTGAGATTGTCTTTGCGTAAATTAACGAGTCAATGAGTTAACCAAAAAGCGTAACGTTAAAAAAAATAACCTTTTTGTTAACCCTCTATATTATAATACATCAATTTTTCGTTTTTTTTTAAGTTCAAGCATGCCTGAATTTTAACCAGTGACATCCGGTCATACCGTTAGGAATATTTAGTAAAAAAAATTCATCATTTATGTCCCATTTCATCCACTATAAACGTTAATCATCTCCGTTGCATAATGTCAAGTGAATGCAGTCTGATGGATGGTGATAAATATTCAGCGGTTGGTACGAGCGAGCTACTAACCCAAGTTATTTAAGGTCAAGAGCTCATTCAGCGAGCTTAAAAGTGATGAATTTGTAATTAAGTAATACTTGAGTAACGTAGCTGGTAAGGTTACGGGAATATACTCCAGAGGGTAAAAGCTCGAGTCAGTAATATTGCTGGTAATAAAAAGGGGTATCGACTCGGCTTGAAGTTCGAAAGATAGAGTTAAGTGTTTTTAAGGCTTCGATGACGAAGTGATTTCATTTAACGAGAGAGATAAGTTGCTATCTTTGTTCCTTAGGCCAAGTTTAGCTGGTTAGAATTAAACAATATTTCACTTTAACAGTGTTAAAAAAAAGACAGTCTAGCTGCAAATACATCTAAAAATAGTATGACTGTGTGTGTCAGTTCCAACGAGTGGCTGGAGTTTACTTTTTTGTTTCTAAAAACAACGCTTTTTAACGCTCAATATTACTACCCATTAAATTTACGTACCAGGTATGTTTTAAATGAAATCGATTATCAAGGAGTACATCCCAAAAAATTTTATTATTTAAACAATGGAATAAGCAATTGAAGATGAAAGTCATACCTGTATTGTGTCACGGTATCAGGGGATTAAATATGGGTCAGTCTGTACCATGGTTAGTACTGGCTGATAGTAATGGTGGTAAAATAAAGTTAGTGGAATATGCCGCAACAAACGAGGCATACGCTTAGCCAGACGTATCCACGTAGAAGAGAGGCGCGCTGCGCAACAATGAAAGAATCTTATCGTGACTAGACCAGCATTATATTCTGTGTGATGCCTCTGGCTATAAAGCAACATTGTGTTTTATCTCAGTTTTGAGTCACTGGATATTGAGCGACTCTCTTGCTTTTACTTAGTAAAATGCTTCACAGCTACGAGCATTTTTATGAGCTACTACTGGAATGATCTTGGATGAAGTATATTCTCCGTGGGTAGAGATGTAATTTTGAATTATGTATCCGTAGATAAATTTATAGTAACCTGTAAAACAGATGTGTAGTACAGTCAGCAGCAGATGTCGATGAACAAAAACAAAGTTCTCTATTTTGGTACATGCTCCAGTAGTACTTGCTGATGAATTTTGTGCAGTTATTTTGAAAAATAATATTGCTTATATTTAAATGAACTTATTGTGCGAAATTTGTAAAATTTATGAAATTGTGATATTGTTAGTCTTGCCGAGTGTACCTTTAGTATCAAAAAGTAATAAATAAATTAACTGATCTGGTGTGTATGCATCAAAAGTCGCAGATCTATTCTGGCTACATAACTGTTCTACAAAAGGCATTACAAATCAGAAACTGTTCAATTACGACAAATATTGCCTTGATCAAAATACGACCCGATCAAATCCAGGATTTCAATTTTATAACAATTTGTTTGAGGAAAACGCTAGTTAATTATAAAATATTCGCATTTTGAATGGTGCCGGGACCTCAGTTTCTTGTAGTTATTGAAAATAGGTTATTTAGGTTATAACACATGAAGTTTATTTTGTATAGTTTATTTGTTAGGATCTGCACCATTTTTCGTAAGATTCTGTGTCATTTTAGCCTCCCAAAATTGCTAGGGCCTACTTAGGTTCTGTCTAATCCTTAAAAGATAACGGCATGGTGTATATAAATATATTGTATAGAAAAACCTAGATTCGAGGTAGGTTGCGGGTGAAAAATGAAATGAATTATATTTTTGATCCTTCATTTGGGATTTGTTTATACACCAACCTCGTTATTTTGGATATTGAATCACATTTGTGCCAACGATGATGACCACCGCGTTGCGTTGGGTCGGAATTTATTTGAATAAATTACAACTGGCAAACAACCGAAATGAATAAAACTGTTTTGGACAAAAGATAATCTTGAAAATTAATTTGAAATCAGGTCTCACCGCGGTTTCTGGTGGAAAGAGGTATTTCATTTGAGGTCGGTTTAACACTGCGGTAACCCTGCAAGTTAAAAAGGCTTAATTTGAAATTGCAGTTTCATTCGAAAAGGTATTTTAATTAAGGTTGTGTTAACACTCCGGTAAATAAATAATATAATAATAAAAATTTAAATAACAAGTTAATGGCTTAATTTTAAATTTCATTTTCGTTATAAATGTTGAAATACTTCTACTCTTCTACTCTTTGAACTGGAAAATAAACTGCTAAAAAGCTGTCCTAATGCTAGAAAACCGTTATTCAATTTCCCATTTCTTCTCTTTTATCGACCTATTTTATTCAATCGTTATTTTGTTATAATAAGAAATGGATAATACTTTGGTCTAATTACTTTGAATATTCATTATTTTGCTTTCTTAAAAGCAGCATGTATTTCATCAATGTTATATTTTTAATTTTATGTTTGAAAATATACACAGATCATACAAAAAATAAAGTATAGCTACATATAAAATCAACTTGTATCTAGTCTCAGACTAATATTAACCTACACAGCAAAACATGTCAAATTATTTTAAACTTGCTTACTTAGTAAGCTTACCACTTTATAAAGGACTTGTAAGCGCTACTGCAATGCGTAAATTGGTCGTATCCAAGATGAATTTATTCCGAGATCGCAGAATTAATAAAGACTCTCGTTTAATTAAAACATTCTGTGGAATCCGCTTCAATTTTGTGATAAAATGATCACGAATCGATGGGTTCATTAATTAAGGATTAAGAAATATCACCGATGTAGGATTTACGGATTATCTAGGTAATTACATTTTTCAATTTTGGAAACAGTAACATCAACATATATATTTATGGCTCGTCTTTATAAAATAGTGATAGGGGCACGTTTTGCAGTCGTTAAAATTTCATAAGTAATTGTTTTCTAGTAGAAAATCACACACATACACAACACACACACACACATATATATATGTATATCATTATGACCAATTACTTTACATAAATGAAATTAAAGAGGACTGAGAGGACTGAGTTGCCATTATAAAACTGTTGAAAATAAAAAAAACATGTTGATGAATGATTACTTTGTTTGTCATAAAGATCGGAACATATTGCTACGCACCGGAACGCACACTGATTCTAAGAAAATGAGTGTTGAAACTTTCTTTTCAATTATAAGCTACACACAAATTTGTGGACAGCTACGTCATTGAATAAAAGGCAGCGTATGCGTAGAAGAGGGGCCCAATCTAAATATCTAGAAATGTTACAAAATAAATAAAATAAATAAATTGGTTTACATACATACATTGGTTACATAAATTATAAAGCTTACACGCTTATATTATTTGATGATGGTAACAAATTATGTCAAACGGAAGTGTACTGAACGACGACATAATAACCTACTGTCTAACCAGTTTGTAGATCTTAATAGCGCTCATGAAATATGAGTATAGACTTCATTAAATACTAGTATTTGTGTATTTAAGGCGTAAGGAACATTTTTGTGTGGCAGGTAAAATTTGGAAGCTGTATTTGCTCCGGTAATGTGATTAATGAGGTGAAGTTTCAAAGCTGCGTGCTATTGTACAATTGATCAATATTCATATTCATTGTACAATTGATCAATATTCATTTGGGATCAAAATTATTCGTAAATTATGGAATTACAATAATATTTATTTATTATTATGCTTAGTAATTATAGGCTGTGGTGTTAAAGTGTTACGGAATGGAACAAAACATTTCAGAGAGGTATTACTTTGAAAAATTATTTCTTGGTAAAAAACAAATAATATTGGTAAATAAATAAGTATCACACCTGTTGACCAGAAGGGGAGGGCAGGGAGCACGGTTTTCCAGCTGCTACGATCCTGACATTTCTCTTTGCTTTATTTACTCTTATCAAATTCTTCCTGCTCATAGGTTTTGATACTCTTGATCTGGCCTTTTTCAGTACGTACGCCAAAGTCTGCCCCTCCCTACAGTTTTATTCGGCCTTATGCACTTGTTTCATCATTATTTTTTCATGTTTTCTCACGCTGATGATGTTGAGTGATGAGTCTCTTAATGCAGCGTTAAGTTATGTCTATAATTGTGTGCAGCTGTTTTGTAATGGCTATTAATCGTGACAATAGACTAATTAATCCTATCTATCCAAGGTCGTCAAAGAAAAGTCAAAAGCGAAACTATAATAACCTACATCTTTCCTTTGCCAGCTAAAACACTGAAACAGCTCGTTCTCAATTCCAAGTAATTATTCATCGCTATTTTAAGCCCCCAATAAACCAACAAGTGCGCCCCTCAAGAATTCAATTAGCGATAAAACGACGAACGTAATTATTTTCTCGAATGGCAATATTTAAGGCTTTTTGACGTTCGGGGTTTATCTGAATGAATCTATGAGTACTGTGGGGTATTATCTTTAAAGCAATAATATTTTGCTGAATGTAAATGGTATATATATATTTTTCAAGGATAAAACTCATTTGTGCATGTCTGGTTTTGAACCATGTGACCTACGGTTTGAAATGCTCGGTCACCACGCTATCCATCTTCTCCATTGCTCCATTAGGCTTTACGAATACTCGCTCTCTAAGTATCCACTCAGTAATGTATATGTAACAACGTTTCACTCGACAAATGAAAGGGATTTTATTTGAAGGGCGTTCCGTGGGAATTGCCACAAGACATGTGAGTTACACGGGCTAAGTTGAATTCATTTGTTGCCGGCTTATGCCTTATATACAAAACAATGCTATTGAGTAAAATATATGTATTTTAACCATTTAAATTTTATGTGGGTGGTAGAACCTATGCCATGCTCATTTTGGGAATTACTGCCTATTTATATATCAGCCACCATACCTATTTATATCGCCAGCAGTATCTAACGCTTTCGCATTACTGTGTTATGGTTTGAAAGTTGAAGTTTCCGGTTACCGAATTCCACGCGGACGAAGTCGCGGGCAACAGCTAGTAATATATATTAACACCTAGATATACAAACATCTATATTCGTCACACGAATGTTTGTCCTCGGAATCGACGACCTACAGCGTAGCAGGCAGGGTTACTACCATCTGAGCTGTGGGGCCAGCCAGCAATAGCACAGATGGCTAATCTGAAAGGAAGATAGATATACCTAGATGATGTTGGAATTTGAATTTAACTGGACAGACAACATTGCGTGGCAATTTGCCATCAAATGCCACGAAACTCATTCCAACGCGGGAATACCAATGTACCGTGTCGTTCCTATGAAAATTATTCATATTTTCCATGCATCACGAATTAAGCTAGGTATAGTTAGCGACAAAAGGTAATGAAAAATTTAAAGCTCAATAACTCATTAAGGACTTACAAATGAAAATTGGTGATCAAATGGAAAATTATGGCATATCATCAAAGAAATTATTCTTTTTATAAAATTGTCTTCTAAATATTTCATAAACATGACATCACAGCAGATCAAATATAGTAAAAATAATATTAAGATGTGTTTTTCTCGAAATTACCATTTTTGTGTAACGATAGTTATCTTAGCGGATGTGCGAATATTCGCATTATAGATATATATCTGTGAAGATATCATTATATTGCTTTATTGTGACATTCGTAGAATATGATCCGATCAATCCATCCATCAGCAATTTGTGATTTATTAAATACTAACGAAATACGAAACTTTGGACGTTTTTATCCACTTTTGTCGCTGAATGTACCTGCTTCGTACGATGATCCCACCGGGCTAATATTCGCCCTGGGGGTATTTAATTTATTCGCTAATGCTGTGCACAATTTCTCAATGTATTCTCGTCATAATAGCTTATGTTGCGTCTTTTGGAATTGAAAAGGAAATTTTGATTAAGGTTTAAATGTTTACATGACTTCATTACATGTACTTGTTGCAATATCGCAAATGGCATGGTAGCATTTACAGATACAAAACAGAAATTTAAAATTCGATAGTTAATTTCTGAGTATTGGGTATATTTATGTGGTAGATTAAAGTTCGTTTACTCCCGCTAGTCGAGAATAGACCTGTCTGTCCTTACGTTAGAAATAATATAAACTAGAATATTATTAGCTTGCGCACTACTCAGTATATAAAAATCGTTTAGATTTTTACGCATGGTATAATTATTTTACGAAGCACAACAAAAAACCTACTTCATCGCTGACGAACGAGAATGATTCCTCGTTATCCCGTATTTGGATGACATTATTTTCCCAGTTATTTTGATTTAATAACCAAACAAATAAACCAACTTTGATGGAATTTCAATGGGACCATTCTGAAAGTTGTAAATTTTCTAATAAAAAATAATTTTCTAAATCAGTATATAAAGGACTGAGATCTGAGGTAACAAACCTTAAAAAAGAAATAACTGAATTGAGAACCTCCTCCTTTTTCTAAAATCGGTCAGAAAGATAGTGCACAACCAAGTTACATTTAAACATGATGGTATTTTTTCTGTGACGAAGTTACGGAAGGAGCGCACCTATTTGCGATACTCCCATACTTAAGTACAACCAGACCCAAGTGGCATGCGCCCGTTACTCTGGATGTGAAGGTTTTTGAAGAGTACATGAGCTTAAGCAACAAATTAATCAGATAAGAAGAGCCAGCAAGCGATGTCATTATTTAGATAGGCTAGCCTAGTGACGCCAGACCATTTCAGAGCCACTTAATGGTAGTCGTAAGCGCGTTCTCACGGACAGTGGGAGGGGCTCGATAGTTAGGTTGATGGGACAAAATGGAGGACAGAAGCCTACTTATCTTAGACTGGCTTCACAGCTGAGTTGGTAGGAACCCTGCCTTCTGCGCTGTGTTTGTTTGCCCCGGCCGAGAATCAAACATGCGACCACCGCGTTGAAGATAAAGTTATTAAAATAGTAAGGAAACATTAAATAAAAATTCGAAAATATTATTCTTAATTTAAATTGCTCAGGCAGTTAAAACATCCCGATTTAATTAGTTAACACCCACCGGCTCATTAAGCAAGCAAGATAATTGAATATGAAATTTGAGCATGAAACTCAGTAGCACACAATATATATATACAGAATATTTTTTTATGGCTGGAGGCGAACTATTAACTAAGCCCTCTGCGTCTCACTTACAAGCCGCCTGCACCCTTCTAGAGATCTAGAGATCTAACCGCCGCCGCCCATTCTCTGTAAGTGTCAAAGTCAAGTCTTAAAGTGACAGACTTGATTTTTTATATTAGTTATTCTCTCTGGGGACGTTACTGACCTGGACTATATTATAATACAAAATGAAGTGTAAAGGGTTGAATTTAATAAATTTAAATTATGTCGTCATAAACTGGCAACTATTTTTAAGTTCAAAACTTCGAACACAAAATTCCACTCTTGAGTTCTAAAATATACAGCCAATACAAGTTGAAGTCGGTTACCCTCACTTAGTAAGTTACCCTGAAATTTAATAAAGTTGTATTATTTAACAACTTGTTGCTCGCTTTCATGTTTTGAACAGGACCAAGATTAGTGGGATTAGAACTTAATACCATTTTGCTTGTGACCTCATTTATTTTGCACAAAGTATATTATGAAATGAAAAGAATATTGTACAGGTTCAGCATGCATTTCCTTGGGTTGGTTGACAAAAAAATAATAATGTAACTGTTTTTTTTTTTTACAATAAACACGTTTTAAAAATAATTTCAAAGTCCCTGATCGAAGCGACACCTAACTCAAAAGCTGTCATATTTCTGGCATCATCAGTTACGCTAGTGTTTTGGGCACATAGCCTGGTTTTGAATAGCTTCAGTCAAGCTATCGGAAATGGTTTGATATAGTTTTGTAAATATTTTATTTTTTATTATTTTTCGTCAATGTAAAGTAAATAAATAAATAAATGCTTATGAGATTCAACATAAAATATTTGACTTAAATTTTCGAGGATTTGGCTGAAACCAAATTGTATAGAATTTTATCGAGTAATGTGCTCGCTCCATTACATTATTCACACAAATGAGAAAAATCTACTTAGTGAAATTTAAAAGTTTTCAGCATTTACCTGTTAGAACATCAAGCGGTCGAAATTTGGGACCGCTTTGCATGATTTATTACAACCATTTTTGTTTATCACGATGATGGTGATGGATTAATGTTTTTTTTCCTGAAATTGTGGTAAGAAGAATCCAGATATGTCACATTTATTATAATTAGACATAACAGATATAATAGATAATAGATATAATATATCACATGTATAAATCCCGTTATCTGGGGGTTTATACAGCGCCATCTGTTGTGTAGCTATGGAAACTCGTTCTCGTATGCCGCACTGACTGTATTTCAGTGTGGTGGAATAAAAATGTTCGCGATGGATATTTTGGTTATGACAAATATTAACAGATGGCGTTGTTATGTAATTTCTGAAGTACTGTTAAAGTTCTCACAATTTCGAGTAATTTAACAGTTCTCGCACTGAATATGGTTGAAGTTATTTTAAAAACATCAAGGGACATTATTTCGAATGCATGAAATAATTCATTGTACTTGTATAGAAAATTGACGCTGATATGGTGACGTGCTCATCTTACATGTCGTAAGATCAGTAGATCGAATCCTAAAATGAGCTAGAATTTCTGGTGAAGGAAATTATACTGAAGAAACCATGTCGTGCAGGAGGCCAAATGAACGGCGGGCTAGCTATTATCACCATCTAGATGAAAATCTATTACCAAACAGCTATAGCTGCTTTCTGGTAGCTTCCCTGAGAGCTAGTTTCCAATCCAGGCGTTGTATGGTTCCACCGCTGGCTATATTATCACTTAACTACAGTTTATATGTAAAACAAACCTGTAATTAAAATAAAAATAATCACTACCATAATCTAACATTCACATAAAACAAACTAAGTGAATGTGTTTGCCACTGCGGTTATATTACTCCTGCTTTATTATTGAAAATAAATATTAATTAAAGTAAAAGAGAGAGTATTTTTTGTCACAAAACTTAAAACAACTTTGCTTGTTATCACACATGGCAACCAAAGTGATGTTATCACAGTTAAACGTTTAGATTAGAAAGTTCGCCATTGCGCATGCGGGAAATAGCTCCGCCCCTCAATATTCGCTTTCCTTATCTAACACTTATCTAACCCTCGATTGCAAGTTCACCAAACTTCTGCAAGCTCATGTTCGCCTGGTACAAAGTAGACATTTTCCGCTCTAATCGGGATTTCTATAAATCCTATCCACTTTCATCCATTTTATAGAAGCGCTTCAAATCTTCTCTTTTTCCGTGCTCTTCCTGAAAAATTTTCACCAATTTCCGTACACTTTCTGTCTTGTTATGCTACCCTGGTACAATTTTCCGCATCTACGAAGCCTTCCGCTACGCGGCGTAGCGGCTACGACCCTTACGTAGGTGTACTACGAATGATCGTAGCTTTGTAGCTTTTAGCGAATTCCAGAATTAAACCAGTGAGCCGTTACATCAGTTGATTATACTAAAATTAATGGATATAACATAAAACTCAACCATTATGATATTTTTAAATTTTAATGGTAATTTTGAACCGGTATACATCGATTGCAAATGTATAAATATACCTGATAATTTTTCTTCAGTAAGTTATATTTTTAAACTTTTAACGATAATTAGGTGTAACAATTTGGACCTCGATGTATAAAAAAGACGATAGCCATTGTGATCTTAATTTTCCTAAGATCTTTATATGACAGGGCAACTCTTGTGGCTCCCTGGGGTCATGTAGACTCCAGCTTATATTTGGATGAAGTTTTACGATACAGTTGTATAGTGTATATTATGAATCTTCGTCGAACCTTTACATTTTCTCTAGAGATCGGTAAGACTATCATTTTTATCTTATATCTTTCTTAAATGTCAGCTATCAGCCAAGTACATGTATATACTATTATATTAAAAATCTGTAATTTAGCTTGTATGTATCATGAGCTTGGATAAGCTATTCAGTCGATATATGTTTTTTTTTTATATATCACAGTTAGTATTCAAAATTAGTTTTTTTATGTCAGATGATGATGCGAGCCGGTGACATAACAAAATGCCGACAGTCACGGGAAAAATTACTACTTGATATAGATTACAATCGTCTTGTTTTTTGTTGCAACAAATTACCTAAAGATAATATATAGCATTCATCTGTTACAAGTAATATGTACAGTTCTTGCGGTGGATTTTGGCTCCGAAGTTACTTGTTAAAGGCCAAAATGTATTATTATTTCTGTCCATATAATTTGCACAGTAATAGAAAAAGCTTTTGGAACTAGCTTTGGACTTCAACTTCCGTCGCTAGAGAGTAGGTAAGTTATGAGCATCGACCCCAGTCAACCAAAGAGAAACAAAGGACAAATATGACAAAATACAGCTTTTTGAATGGCCTCACAGCTAAGATGTGAGCTCTGCCTTCTGCACTGTAGGACGTGGGTTCGATTGCCACCCACGACAAACATTTCTATGTTGAACATAGATGTCTATTCTGTGGCTGCGTTTCTAAATAGTACTTTGTATGTATTTACAAAAATTATATAAATATTATATCAGATTTCAGGTTCCCATGATACTGGCTATGCTCAGCTTATTTAAGGCTGTGTGAAATGTCCACCGATTTTTGTTTTAATTAAATAATAAAATATTATTTCTGTACAGTCGACATGATCCAAATGAAAGACGAACCTCAATATTAATGTAATGCGGTTTTGCGCAAGTCGACTGACAAAAGCGTATAACCAGTCATCATGTTTCATTTATTTTTTTATTATATGTTTTAATTTCATTGTGTTACTTTTAATATTAATATATAGGTATATGTTCGATAAACAATATCATTCATAACCGAAGGGTAAAGCTAATTTGGGTTTACCCACAGCAAATTGGCGGATTGCTTTTAAAAATTACTTTACTATTTAACATCGGATGACCTATCTGCTAGTTCCAATACTTATTAAAATTGAAACAAATTAAAAAATCTAATCATGTCAAGTGGAAAGTTTGTTTATACATAAACAAGCGTATTTCCACACTTCGGTCTCCACACAGGTTTGGGTCCCGAGGGAGGGCACCGTCTTTTGTTTTCTATTGTCCTCTGAGGGATAACGAGATTATGTGTCAAATATTGATATTGAATATTTGTATCGAAGGTAACACGCATTTGCTTTGTTGACTAGTTTGATGTGACTTGTTGGATTGACTAGAATAAGTGTAGGCTGAGTTATTAGAGAGAAAACAATGGCGGCGACAGCTTAACAATTTTAAACACAACGTTTCGACGCTGCTGTAGCCTACACGGTCTTAAGGGCTCTACTTAGCCATAAAAACACCTCTTATCTTACAGTTAGTCTTAGATCATTACGACTTCGAATATACATATAGTAAAAAGCGTGCAATGAAATGAATATGAAATGAAATGAAATATTGTTATTTGCCTGGATGGTTACATGTGGTGTTATTATATTGTTGATAATATATTAGGATCGAGTCGTATTCCGCTACATATACAAATAGCATGCAAAAATTTAAAACAAGTGATTCGTGACTTTTTATTGACTAATTCATAATAAATTAAACAGTGATACTTTCTGCAAAAGCGTACAGGGTTTGTTCACCAGCCGGGACAAACATTAGAGTGAGTTCGTGGTGTTGTGTAGTGTATATAAATATGGGTATGTAAGAGTTTTTGTGATAATACTTTTAAGCTAGAAAAATAAGTTTTTACGAAATTTACTCTAATGCACTCTAGTGAATTTCATGCTAGATAAAGTTTGTGGTAATCACTTTATGCAACGTTGCTCCGTTTAACCAAATGCGACCGAGTCTAACTAAGCTGATCTTGTACGTTGACACCGCAGTCGAGTTAATTTAGAGATAACAAGATTTAACAAAGTTGAATTTGCCAACTGAAAACTTAAAATTTTGTTTTATTTGTTGCTGAAATACGCCCGTGTTTTTGCAGATGATGGCGTGTTATTTTAATTTTTTACGCTTCCTCACACCTATTGTACTGATTTGAAGCTAGCACGTGGGTGAAGCATCGAGTAGAAGCTAAATATTAATAAAGTACAGATTAAAACTATACCTACAATATTAATAGTGTAATATTTTTATAATTTTTTTGTTTAATGTTTTATTAAACACTTGTGGATGTTGGTACTGAAACCAGAATTTCCTTACTTTTCCGAGCACCTCTTATAAGACTTGAGGTTCAAATAATACATATAATTTCTTGTTTTATATTATTATTGTATATACGTGAAGCCTAAGTAGATATTTGTTACTATTACATATCAGCTTATTCTTAATTAACTGCAAACAAAAATCTTAAAGCATCACCGCTATAAAATGGTTTATTGCACTTCGATCACATGGGTGATACCATCTGCACAAAATGGAACTTTTAACAAGAGTTCGCTTTACGCTAGAATATTTCAACTTGAATCTGAATCTCTGAATCACACATATAAGGGTGATTTCAAGTTAAAGCGCCCATATACGATCTATCGTTTCAAATAAAACTGAACGATATATATCGAGAGATGTGTCGGTAAAAACTGCCAGATAAATTGGTTCTTTTTCTGAACAGATGATCATTGCTTATATGAAATTCATTTTTTTCATACGTTTTTCATATGAACGATAGATTGAAGCGTTACCAGTTTATGCACTTCCCCAGTTATCTGGCGCTAGTGAAGTATACTTCGAATTATTGCAGATTGTTATCTGCTGCGAGAAATCTCATGGTTATGCTCAATCTCGCATGCAGTAAAATACTGTTGGCGTCTTGTCTTATACAGAAGTTGACAACAAATGTTTTTGACGTATTCATTTTCGTTCATTCGTAAATAATTTTTAAATGCTCGTGGTTCTAAATTTTAACTCGTATAAAAACCGTTTTCAGATGTGTGTACCATAATTCTTGTTTTTTTTTGTTATTTTGATTGATGCGTAGGTTTTTTGATTGTGGCGACTGTTTTTTAGGGGATATACTATATTTTCATAGCAATACTCGCTAGGTAATATTTTTATACATATTCCGGCCCCCACATCAAACTTTTGTAGCAGAATATCTCTAGAAAATATATCTCTACAAAAGATGAAAACGAAAGTGGTATACACATATATTGCTCTGTATAGATATTGTTGGGATTTAGTATGTTTGTATTTTAGTGTGTATGGTCTTGATCTTGGCAGGCCTTCTACGAAGATGTGTCCAGAATACAAATAGAATATTATAGGAAAATTTATTCAAGCTATGAATGATATTAGTAAAGCAATCTTATGGATAATATTCTAATAGAAAATAATAAAGCACTGGAGTTAATACATATTTTTTTCTTCATATTTTGTTGAAGAGTATGTCACATAACATATAAAGTTAAAATTTATGAAAATTTATGCTCATCAAACTTATGTTTTCCCGGGACGGGTATGGAACTCAACACCCCTCGCTTAGAGGCAGTGTTAAGTTTAGTTAAGTAGTCAATCAATCCCTGAAACAAAGGATTTGCATCTACTTGTACCGAACTGGCTTGTAATTCTGTGATTTCAATTAATAATTTAATTCTAATTTCAACTACAGAAAGTTATTTTACTCTCAACGAGTGCGCCCAATGGGTAATTTATCTGCCGTGGGTGCCTAAGCAGGATAATATATCATATCTTTGAATTTTTGTTTCCAGTACTCGGCGATTTCCTCACGATATCTTACGTCACAGTTTTTAGAACACAGATTTTTGCGCACCATTTTTAAGTCAGTAATTCACTAGCGCTAGACTGGATTTGACCCAGCGACATCAGGAATGGTAGTCAGGGTCTGTTCCACTAAGCTACCACAATTTAGTAATACCTTTTTACTTCATTCTTGATGTGCCTTGAGGCTTTTTTTATGTAATGTAGGGGATAGAACGAGCTGACGGCCCACCTGATGTTAAGTGGTAACCGCCATCCATAGACAACAGCAATACGACTCAAGTCCTCTCCACCAAAGTACGAGATGACTCAAGTCTCATTGCGTTGCGTCCATCACCCCGAGACGAGGTGTCAGTAAAAATACATTTACCGTATCTTCGGATGAATACCACGAAAACACTAATTTGAATATTCACCAAAGAAGGTAAGCGGAGTTATTTAAAGGTAAAACGTGATTTTCATACTAATGTCAACGAAAACAACCTTTGAATCTCAAA
Source organism: Chesias legatella (assembly GCA_947359385.1). Lineage (NCBI taxonomy): Eukaryota > Metazoa > Arthropoda > Insecta > Lepidoptera > Geometridae > Chesias > Chesias legatella. Next base: position 2,475,771 of record OX375783.1, read on the forward strand.
AATAATTATTTTAGAGCAGGTTCTGATTCCGTTATTATTTTACAAGGTTTTTAAGGTATGGTTTCGTAACATTTCGGTAACAGGTATTTCACCAGCACCAATTTGTGGAGCACGTTATTACGTCAATGTTTATGATGGTTGGTGTTTAAAATGAAGTTTATACAACAAGTTTAGGTTTACCAAAAGGATATCAAATTTTTATTTTTAAACATTTATTAACATATTATTTTATTATTTATTTATTTATTAAATAATCTGATTACTAGTCCAGTTACTTAAGCCAAAAAGGGCCAAATCAAAGGTCGTACAAGTTTCCAGTTTATTATCTCTCATTCCGAGGCCAAAATTTGAATTTTACTGGAGTATACTATCAATCATGGATTAGGTAAAAAGCATACTAAATTATGATCACCATATTTTAAAAATAATGTTTAAAATATTTACGGTTAGATATAAATAATTTCTCAGACGTTCCATAGCGATTAGACTCAGGTATACTGAATACGTTCCCTGCTATGAAGCTACGAGCTCGAAATGTCTTAGATTGAGTTACATGCGATGTGTCGACTGCAAAATTGATTTAGAACGTCAGCGAGTAACTCCGAATGTGCAAGTCAATTATATTGAAGTTTGTTTGCAGGAGAACAAATTTCATGAATAAATAAACTTCGAACTTCCAACTTTTTCGAATCGAATTTCGGATTTCTTAACACAAAACAAATTAACTTTCATTGACAATGGGCAAAAACAATTTAGGATAAATGCTCGATATTTAGTGGAAAATACTTTATTTATTTTTGCGTTTTATGATAACTATTCTGGATACATTCCAATTCTTACTCGTTCTATATGGTAACATTCTAGTTTTTTCTCTAAATAATATTCATAAATATGATTGTTTCTGTTTAGGATTTATGGTCATAGGAAATAAAATCATTTGCCAAATTGCCAAACGAAGCCGTTTTTATTTTTCTTGCTATTACACAGAATACCACCACAGACGAAACAAAACACATTGGATTGTTCCCATAATCCACACTACAAATATGTTAAGATCATTAGAGTTACTATAATTGTAATGCCTTTAGGATAATTTATTTCTTCCAAGGAACTCTCTCAAAGCTAAAAGGAGAATGTCTCACGTGCCTGTATTTTCACCGGCAACCACACCTTTCAAACCGAAACACAGTAACGTGAATGCGTTACTGCTTGGCGGCAGATATGAGTATGACAGCACTACCTGAAGAACTTGTCATAAGTTCTACTGCTAATAAAACTTGAGTTTTGTTTAGAACCAAGTAAATTAAACCAAAATGTCTGGATAAAGGGCCCACAGTAATAAAAAAGAAATATCTTACATGGTTATTCCGTGAATCTGTTCCGCAACCTAATGGCCTATTATGAGCTCGGTGTATCCTTGACCGTTATGATACAAGTTACATTAGTTATACCACTATGTTTATAGGCTGATAAACAAAGCAGTGTAATAATCCTGTCGTTCGATGGACAAGAGACTGAAATATTATTACTATGCGTTTTTAAGGCGCTTCAAAATTAAATCTTATTTTTAGGCTGCTGTACTCGCGTTGAGTATTTTTATGAAAAACTTAATATAAATAAAAAAAATATCCGTCATTTTGCGATACAACTTCCATCCTGATGTCGGGCGAGATTAGTCTGACAATAACTATCCACCGCCAGTTCAACAGCGCCCGCAAACACAATTTATTTTCACATTGTTTGGCATGTTCATTTCTTCATTTCATACATTTCATCATATTTCTTTATATATATTTTGGGTTTGTATATATATAAAATAAATAAATATTGGTGGATCTTCACACAGCGCCATCTAGGCTCAAAGTAAGCTAAGCATAGCTTATATTATGGGAACTAGACAACTAATATAATATAATACTTATATACTTTTTTGTACACCCTAACTTTGTGTCACACTAACATTTGCATGCTAATCTTAGTAGAACATAATTGAAAACACACAACTAAAACATAACTAAAAATATTATTTAACATCTGTGTAATCTACATTATGTTCAAGCAAATAAACTATCTTTGACTTTGTCTTTGTCTTTGTAAATATATATATATATATATATAATACGTATTAACACCCAGACACATAACAAACATCTATGTTGCCACACAAATGTTTGTCCTGGGGGGGGAATCGAACCCACGACCTACAGCGCAGAAGGCAGGGTTGCCAATTGAGCTGTGAGGCCAGCCAACTTTATTTATATATACTTAAATTAACTCAACCTAAGTTTAAGAATACGTGTGCAGCTAATTCTTTCACTACACTGTTTCTTGAGAAGCAGTGAATCGAATGGTATTAGCCAACTTACATAAAAAAAGCTAAGCAAAACTGTTGACCATTAGATTAGGTTAGTGTTAGTTTGGAGCTTTGTAGCTAAATATTTCTGCCGCATTTACCTTCATAAAAGCCCGAATGCCGTCCAAGTGATTAATGATTCTTAAAACCAGCAGATCTACTGCATTGCTGAGATAAAGGGTGGATTATTCCACACGGCTTAGTGTGGCAATGTGGCTGAATTATGGACTTAAATTTTCGTGAATTGCTTGATTTATGCGTTCTTGTATTTATATTTAAATTTGAATTAAATTCGGTTGTGTAAGCCGAAATGCTCTGCTGAGTTGTAAACGATTATTCTCTGACTGAAGACATGTTTAAACCTGTTATAAATATACTGTAAAACGAATACTGACGATATGTATGAATAATGACGTTTATTAAGAAAAAAATATTATTTATATTTAAATGGTTTACTTAATGACTTCGCCTTTACAGGTTTTATTTTAAAGTTTGACAAGGATTACTTGTTCTTTTTTCAAATTGAAAAAGGATGCCGGAAAGAATAAATACTGTTTTTATTTTACTTTTTATTTGTAGTTTTTTTTTCGGCGCGCCACTGTGTATATGAATGTGGTGACGGTAATATATGATAAGCGATTGAAATCTATCAAACGTATTCAATCTTATAGCGAACTCCAATCACGACAGGCAAGAATTTATCGCTCATCGGCTTTTCATAAGATACTCGGATCATGGTGTGATAGGTTTTATTGCTTTCCCTATAAAACACCCATAAAATAGTCATAACCGTCTTGGCTTATGAAGCACCAAATTCAGTACTTATGTGATTGCAAAACTTTCGCCCGAAACATGTATGGCAGTACCAAAATATTTATTTGACAAGGATTATTTGTAGAGCAGTAGAACTCAAGCCAAGTTCGTCCGGGGAAGTACTGCCACCATGCCCATTTCTACCGCCAAGCAGTGACGCATTCGCGTTACTGTGTTCCAGTTTGAAAGATGTGGTTGCCGGTGAAATTACAGGCACATGAGACATTCCATCTACACGTCTCAGAGTTACGGTCACATACGATGCGGCTTGGGTCTTGTCGTACCTAGTAGGACCCAAGCCACATCGGTTGTAATGGGCAGAGGTTACCACTTAACACTAGATAAAATAAGGTAGCTAAAATGTGACTACGCAAATGAATCTAAATGCATTTTTCAAGTTGTTCGTAAGGTATGTCATATTACTATTTAGTTAGCGTGAATTTCAAATTTTGGCTACATCCTTATATGAAGAGGAAATTGGTAAAACGACATGCATGAAATCCTTTGAGCATGGTTTTGAAAAATTCATATTCTGAAACAGCTACTCGTTTTTGAATGGGAATGTAAAAAATATCGATTATATGATTTTACAGGTTCACCTTACTGTAGTGAAAAATGTAGAACAAAAATGTGAATTTGAAAGTTCTTTTCAGCAACTGAATTTGAAATTGATACGACAGCAATATTCTCGTAGAAATTCCCAGAAGGAACTTTTAAACTAGCTCAAAAGTTAAAATTTTGATATTTGATCATATGAAGTAAACCGGACAGCAAGAAAACGATACATATAGATTTTTATTTTATATTCAAATGATTGAGAATCTCCCGAGACATTATTTTGGAGTTTAGCATACTATATATTGCAACAGGGTATAGTAAATTTATATATAGAATAGTAAATGTTTAGTATACGTCGAAATAAAAAACTTTATTTCCATTGATTTCATAAAGAAATGGCTTGGAAACGTCAATAATATTTGTCAATAAGGTCACGTATGTTTGACGCCTGTTCAAACCCTATCCGACCCTGCGCTCCTGTCACGGCGTGACAGGAGCGCAGGGGGGTACATGCGATCTTCTGGCAGATCACTAGAGCTTTTTTTTTTACATTGAGCCAAAGAATTGTGTTTCTTTGTATCCTATCCTCTTTCTTTGTTTAGTACTCCGCGGTACCATCAAGCTACTCCAACTGACCAGACATTTATTGGTTTTTAAGTCAACTATACCTGTTCTAGTAGATATTAATTTTTTTTATGATTTAGGGGACGAAACGTGCTAAGGCCCCACCTGTTGTTAAGTGGTAACCGCCACCCATACAAATGACTGCCACCCATAACAGATAACAGCGATATGATTCTTTCAAAGAACGAGATGACTCAAGTCGCATTGCGTTGCGTCCATCACACCGAGACGGAGATGTTACATCACATACGAAAACTCTCACTTAAAAGTTACACGCTTACGAGACGTATAATTTCCCAAGTTGTATAAATTTAGCAAGATAGAGATTAATTTTGTATAAACCCTTCGTTATGAAAAGAGCTGCCAAGGTTTTGCGGCGTGCTTAACTTGACAGGCGCCACAAAGTTGAACCAAACTCTTGAAAATGCACTGAACTGTATATAGCAGGGCTTATTTTCTGTGACAATAGTGTTTCTTTACAGAAAGGTTGCCAACTATTACGAACTCCAGAATTTCCAGTTAATAACACGGATTGCCTTTATGTATTTTCTGATAAAATACAACTACAATTTTATTTCCTGATGTCTTTATTCAAAAAAAGTGGGAAATTGGTGGAATAAAATAAAACAGTATTTTGTAAGTTGCTGAACTATCATGTTGGCTCACCTGCTGTTAAGTGGCAATCACTACCCGTAACAAAAGAAATACGACTTGGGACATCCCATACTTAAGTATGGGACGACCCAAATCACATCCTATGCGTCCGTAACTCTTGAGTTATTTTGGTGGAATGTCTCAAGGGCCTATGCAGATCCATGGCTTGGCGGCAGGAAAGGGTTTGGTAACAGTACTTCTGCGGAACTTAGCACAAGTTTTACTACCTGATGTCATTTACCGTCTATGTAAGCCTCAATGAGTAAAATATAAAGTTTATTCTGCAAGTTTTTATCTTAAGACCTATGTTTAAGTTTCACCGTGCTTGTTTAATATATTACAGTCACGCGATAAATAATCAGAATTCTGCATCAGCAAGGTATTGGTACTAAAATGTTGTCTATGCCGCATTTTCATCGAAGTGGTTTCATCGTATTGATAGGTGAATAAAAATTTCATTGCTTTTAAATCACGAACGGGGTACGCTTACATTATGAGCCCGACCTTAAGGCTTGGTGATAAAAGCCATATTGCACTGAATAATGTACTTTACGTCTTTATAGCATGCCAATATGGTTATCGGTATTATTTACGTTCAAATCGTGTAGCTATTCCGAATGGAATTTTGTTGGAATTTCCAATGTGATTGTTGTTTTAATTTCGTAGACAAAAGAAACGTGAAATACAATATCCAGTTTTTTTTCACCACCTTGAGATTAGAAGGTGCATTGTCTTACGTAGCTCTTACTTCTTCGGCACCTAATCCATTTAAGATGGTAACCATTGGCGGTACTAAATGGGGAAAGTACTTTCACTATACCTACTTTACTACAGCTAACAAAAGTCATAAGAAAAATAGTTTCCAGTCGTAGCAGCGGAGGGTGTTGGGTTTGATCTCCGGCTGGAGCAGACTTGTTGACTTTGTTGACTATTGTAGCATAAGATTTGTTTTCAGGCTTTGAATAATTTAAATTTAATTTTTGTATTGTTATGTTTACATTTCACACAGCGCCATCTAGCCCCAAACTAAGCTAAGCATAGCTTGTATTATGGGAACCATATAACTGATAGAATACTTATATACTTTTTTCTGTAAATACCAACATATTGATACATGTTTGTCCATATTGCGACACAGGGAATCTTCAAGGGAAATGTGTAAATAAATATTTAACTTATTCCAACGAGAGGCTAATAATACCATACCAGATTTGCCTTGCTTCATTAGGTATCTACTGTTTTTATCAGCTACATTTCGAGCCTGGGCATTTCGTAATTAACCTTTTAGTCACGTTTCATTTAAAACGCGGCCCATTCCAAATCTGTGATCTCCACCTATTACTTCCACCAGCCTATTTTTGTATCATGCTTGTAAAATTTAAATTAGCTTTAGTACTCTGTATGAAAGGTATTTCAGCTTATGGATTAAAGTTTATTTACGGAAGCAATGCTACGTTAAATGTTTCAATCATCTGCATATAACTATAAACTGATATATAAAAATATAAGTATATACTGATGTATTAGGATTATCGAGGGATGTATTCCTCGGAGGTGATATTAGTAAGCTGAGTTATTCGTCAGAAAATAATGGCAACACTTTCTTGCCACGTTTACAATCAACAATACTATAGCACAAGGTGAAATGACACGTAGAGAATCTGCATACCCTTTGGGGAGTCAGGCGTGTATATAATAATAATACTGGAGGACAATTCACACAGCGCCATCTAGCCCTAAACCAAGCATAGCTTGGAAACCAGATAACTGACAGAATACATATATACTTTTTGTAAACATACATACATATATAACATTTAGACACATAACAAACATATATATATATGTCTGTAACACAAATGATGGTCCTGGGTTAAAATCAAACCCACGACCTACAGCGTAGAAGGCAGAGTTACTACCAACTGAGCCGTGAGGCCTGTCTAATGTATATACACTACTTCTGAAATAAAATAATTCGATTGAATAATGTTACTATTACTGTTCTTTTTACACATCACTCAATCACGTACCTATTATTTTCACGCTTCGGATATACAAATAAACTACACGAGTGCCTAAATGTAAATGCCATTCAAATATCAACCTTCCCTTCTGAGTAATACTGTTGAGTTTGTGTCAATGTAGGCGCTGGTAGTACGATGATGTGGACTTAGAAACTTTTTAGATCAACGGGTTGGAAGGCGAGAGAGTACAGTCGGCTGACTTATGTACGTTGATCGTCACCCAAAAGTCTTAAGCCAAGAGGATCTTCACTTCTGAGATAAACAAGAATTCGTATGTCGTGTATAATTTGTTCTTGTGAACAATCTTTGTGCAAAGTTTAAAGTATTTCTCAGGCAGTACTTTTGCAACGCTCGTCCGGGGAAGTACAGCTACCATACCTATTTCTGCGGCCAAGTTGTAATGCATACGCATTACTATGTTGCGGTTAGAAACTTATGGTTTCCGGTGATATTAGAGGCCTTTAATGTGTTCCGTCAATTCCGCAAAATCGGTGATATGGGGTAGGTATCTTAATTAGTATAAAAATATGCAGATTGCAGATTATACGGCCAAATCACACACGGTAAATTTGTGATCTGTTCCATTAAACTTCTATGGATATATTATAATATGTTAAAAGAATATACCTGAATCCATCGCTAAATGGAACGGAATCGGAATTGCAATATACTGAACCAAATTCCACGCAGATGAAGCCACAGGTCAATCATATATTTAGCTTTATCATACCATGATAAATAATAAGTACATAAATATACATTAGTGGACATTTAACACAGCGCCATCTAGTCCGAAACTAACCATAGCCTTTACTACGGTGCCAGACAACTGATAGATTACTAATATGTTTTTTTTTTGTATATACATACATATAATACATATTAACCGTCAACAGCCATATACAGAACAAACATCTATGTTCGAAACACAAATGTTTTTTCTGTGTTGGAATCAAACCCACAGCCTACAGTGCAAAAGGCCTACTTACCTGCCAAATGACCTGTGAGGCCTGTCAATATTGTTCTTAACTCAAATTTCGCATCAGAAGATTACGGAACGCACTCTCTAAGTTCGTTTTTCATCTTTATCATTCCAGATTTATTAGTATTTAACTGGAAATCTACGACCAAACGGAACGTATAAGTAAGCCGCGAAGATAATGACGAAACTTCACCAGCACCCTTTCATCAAACTTTCCGAACATACGATTAGTGGTCTGCACGTAAATCGTGTGCGAAAATAACTAGCCAAGAGTGTTCCAAAACTTGGCGATAGTTCCATAGATTTGTTTTTGTATGAGAGGTAAGTGTAATTGTAGTTCGTAGTAAGATTCCTGCCACTGCTCAATCGTGGCTCGGATTACGGTTTCGGCTTGAAAATTTGGTGCCGGTAAAAACACAAGTTTTTTTTAATTATACTATGTGGGTGCAATGTGATAGAACTAAAGACTTCCCATTACTTATTATGAAGATGAATTAAGTCTTGTTGTGACAGTTTTAGGCGTCAATGTTAATTAAGCGATATTTTTTAATCCAGCTTATCTTAAACCTACAAAGATATAGTTAATTAAGCTTCTATTTCAGGGGAAAGGCAATAAGGGGAAAGGAAATAAGTAATTTGACAATACGAATTATTGTGTGACACAAAAACGTGTTTTATATTTATTGCTTAATTTATGCCTACTGCGGAACCCGAATAAAAGTCGAACCAGCTATTTGTACGCTCGGCGGGAGGAGAAACCTTTGAGAGTCTATAAATCCGAACCCTCGTGAACTAAGGCTAGATTAAGTAATACTGGGAGAATAGGTATGTGATTCATTTAGTAAAGCAACGCTTTTTAGAATTCCTTTACCTTCTTTTTATTGGTAAATTGAATAAGTCGGAAAAGGTGAGGTTTTCCAACGTTTTTTACCTTCTATTCTGATGGAAATTTCATTCTTTTTTGCCCGGAAACTAACATTTATATTTTATTTTATCAAGTTTAATTTCGCCTAAGTTACTGTGAAGTGTTTTTTAAAGATTTTGGTTTGAAAGGTATTGCTTAGATATATTTCAAGCAAAACATATTTGAATATGTATTCAATTAAATTCAAATTCACTATTCAGAATGGCGATTGACGATATTGGTAGCGGAGTAGTTTTTAAAATAGGCTAAGGTGCAAGGGTCGCTGGTTCGATGAGTACTCCTCGTCCTGCCACAGGAATACACACAGGAAATACTATATTATAAAGTTAAATAAATATATACATAAATGAATATCGGTGGACATTTTACACAAAGCTATCTAGCCCCAAAAAAAATGCATAGCATGTACTATGGGAAATAGATACTAATAGATTAATTATATGCTTTTCTTTATACATATTAAATCCAGACACAAAACAAACACAAATATGTTTGTCCTGGGTAGGAATCGATCCCACGAATTAAGCCGCAAAAAGAAGATTTACTACCGACTAAGCTGTCAAATACAATAAGGCCATTGTAATGTTGCTAACAACGTCGAAAAAATGACTCCACTTTAAGCTTTCCCTGCGTCTGTCAAAGGAATATAGTACCTCTATACAGTGACATGCTTTTTAAACTAATCTGTTTAATCCCATGGCCGCACCTAATTTATACCAACGCTCCAGCAGATTTTCTTTTCAGTAGCATTTTCGTTTGTATATAAGTGCCAAATTGGTTCACTTGTTTGATATTGCATGTTACCTGAGAATAATACTAAAGATAAACTGCGGATAGCAGTGCGCTATGTGTTAGTGGACACAAGTCCGCGCCACAATTTATGTTCCATCGCTATGGTTTATAGTTACAAAGTGATGAACTGGCAGAAAGCCAATTTGTTAGCTGTTAGATCTAAATCGACAACTGAAATAAACACTCTCTACGGTCATTTTATTCTGCATTGCGTCCTAACGTTAGGTATATGATTACTATTAAAAGTTCAATTATAATGACATAAATTGCTCTGATAAAATAATTATCTAGGTATACGTAACGAACAGTTTCGTAACATATTATAATCATCCCCCTAATTTTAGTAACCCTTCCGGCAAATGAGTTTGATTGGCCAGGCAGATAATTGTGGTGAGCTTAAATTAGTTCTCTGGTATTGGATACTTGTGTTGTGTGTTTGTTTATGTCACCTGCGACGCAGGGAGTTCTAGCGCTTGGTATGAGTGTGTGTTAAGTATAATCGTAATTTATTATACTACTACTACTACTACTACTAGTTCTTTTTAGTTTTTCAACATTCTTTCGGCGAACACTAGTTAATATAATTCAGCATAAATGTAGTTATATTTAGAAACGAAATTTCCTTTAGTTAAAACACGAACCCGACTCGTGAAAGCGGTATCTTTTAACAAAATAAATATTAGTCTTGTAATTTTAACATCAAAAGTCATGCCCCGCCTGAGGCGGCCGGACATGGGCCCTAATCTTGGGGCTCTAATTGGAAACAGTAATCAGAATCCACTGTAGGCACGGTGTCACTGTAATTGGTCTTCTATATAAGTGAAAGGGTTATTATTATACCAAAATAGACTTGAGGGACAAAGGAATTTCTCTTTGTTGCCTTATTCCCAGAAAAAAAGACTGTTCGGTAGTTAAAAATAATGGTTCACATTGGGGTGTGGACCCTGTGCCACCACAATGAAATAAAATTTTTATTTAAGATATATAATGGTTTCAGAAAATATTGATTGAAGAAATACAATATTAAATCATAGACAAGTAGGCAATATGTAAAGCCTTTTCTATATTTAAGAGCAGTAGAACTCACGCTAATTTCGTCCGGGCAAGTACTGCCACCATGCCCATTTCTGACGCCAAGCAGTAATGTATTCGCGTTACTGTGTTCCGGTTTCAAAGGTGTGGTTGCTGGTGAAATGATAGGCACATGAGACATTCCACCTATACGTCTCAGAGTTACGGGCGTATACGATGTGACTTGGTTCTTGTTGTACCTAGTATGGGAGGACCCAAGTCGCATCGTTTGTTATGGGCAAAGGTTACCACTTAACACCAGGTGGGCCGTCGGCTCGTTCCGTAACTATATCACACAAAAATCCCGTTTGTTGAGATAGTATAGCATAAGTAAAGTTACTGAACTGACATCAACCAACCAATTCCTCAGAGCTATACTCGTCTTTGAGTGTACAAATATATAATAGTTGTAGCAGATTACTTTGAAATTTATACACTGATTTCATGTTTTTTTTTTTTTTTTTTTTTTTTTTTATGTAATACATAAAAAAAAAAAAAAATTAATTTAATCATGTTTATTTTGATGGGAAAAGTTTCGAGTTTAATTGGGGTGCGGACGTTTTCTTAAATTACTTGTTACTTGTTTTACATCTGGGTGCTATTAAGTTGCTTTTGACAGGCATGGTAATATGTTAAATACGTACATATCTACATTTAAGACTTTTCTTGTAAACGGGTAGACCAGACGTCTATAGTTTTCATTTAACCTGGAAGGTGGAAACCTAACCGTAAACCGTTACATTGTGCTACTGATGAAAGTTCATCCGCAATTAGTAAAATATAATTAACATATTGTTAGTAAATTTGGTCATAGAGGAATTGTTAAATGAGGGATATAATATAACCCTCACTACGCGTTGCGTACAACACATAGTTAAATGGTTAGGAGTGTCGTCTTTGCATTTAAAGTATAATAGAGCAACGTATATACAGATAGATAAATAGATGATATGATTTGTAATTTATATTTATAAAAAAGATTTGTATTTACAAAAAAGTATTTATGTATTATATCAGTTGTCTGGATCCCATGATACAATCTATGCTTAGCTTAGGGGTTAGGGGTTAGTTGGCGCTGTGTGAAATGTCCAAAAATATTTATATTATATTTATTTATTTATAAACGAACTCTTTATTAAACAGAGAGCATAAAACATACACAAAAGCCAAAATAAATTTACAATCGGCGGTTTTATCGCTTATAGTGATTTCTACCAGACAAACATGCTGAAAAGAAATACCATGTAAATTATAGAATGTATATCCACCGAACCATTCCACAGTTAATAAAAAAAAAAAAAAACACTTTTTATCTTGTACCCGCACTCATTGGGATCGTTAGAAACCGTTAGAAATAATTCGTATCGTATCTCCCTCGCAGTGTAGCTCGTCCTCAATCGTTATTTCATTATGCTTCTCGTCCGATTTGCTCCTGACATTGATATCTTGACAATTAGACGCAGCCCAGGCAAATGGGCAAACACGGGGAGATAATTAGGCCGCCTGTGGTATCGTCTAGGAAACTGCCGGTAATCAAGGAAACAAAAGCTTCTTAAATACATTCTCACTTACAAGATTAATATAAGTAAGATTTGTATTGACACAAGACATTGTTCCAAAGATCGTGCTCGCGAAAAAAGGAAGCCCTTTCTTTCAGGGTCTTTGCTGTTCTTCCCCATTAAGGGTCAGATAGGGTTTGAACAGACGTCAATTTTAGCAATAAGTATGCGTGACCTTATGTATTGAATATTATTGACGTTTCCAAGCCATGTCTTTATGAAGTCTATGGAAATATAATTTTTGACTTAGACTTTGACTTTGATTGAATAGTTTTCTGTTTTACAGGTGTTATGGGCACGTGCAAAAACATATCAAAAACTTCCAAAACGAGTACAAATTTTATGCTCATCACAATATCCAGATCTTCTTGTTAACTTTTCGATTTGCCACATTTTTATTAATTGGTTTGGCACTTTTAATGTACAAATCTTGTTATAATCATAGATTCTTATGGCATTGTAATTGATCAAATAGTTGAAGAAAAGGCTTGATGACCGTCAAATTATCAGAAATAATAAATACAAAACTGCGCATACTCATTGCTAAGTTTGACGTATGCTCAAATTTTAACCCTATCCTTATGATACCTACCTGCAACCTTCCTGTTAGTTTTCATCTAAGATGAAACTATTAATCGCCAGAAATTCTGACCCCTGGCTTTTTCTATTCTGTCCTAGTATTTTGTCAAAGACAAAATGGATACAAGCACCTGTATTGTGACCTGTTGTATGGGTTTTCGGTTTTAAAAGATGAATATATTCAGGAACTTTGTTTTTATGTTTTCCCATATTTAGATGTAGAATTACATCCAAAATTCCTGTAAGACGATCACGTTTATGGAAACACTAGCTGTCAATAAAACTGAAACTCCCTGCGGTGAGTATTTAAACTAAGGAATTCATTATTTGCGAATTTTGAGGTTGGTGTACTAAGGTTTCCTTTCTCTGTCACACTGTGCGTCAAATAAGTATCAGCAAGTAGCTGTCCCTGGCATGAAAATAAAATATTCACGCTCGGGACCGCTGGTTTTTAGAGACCCTATAATAGGGATACACGGTGTGTTCACTCGTTTGCTAGTGATAATAATTTTGGAGTTTATTTTATGTTTTATAGTTGCGGAACGAGCCGACGGCCCACCTGGTGTAAAGTGGTAACCTCTTCCCATAACAACCGATGCGGCTTGGGTCTTCCCCTACTAGGTATGACAAGACCCGAGTCGCATCGTATGCGCCCGTAACTGTGAGACGTGAAGGTGAAATGTCTCAAGTGCCTGTAATTTCACCGGCAACCACACCTTTCAAACCGGAACACAGTAACGCGAATGCGTCACTGCTTGGCGGCAGAAATGGGCATGGTGGCAGTACTTCCCCGGACGAACTCGGCGTGAGTTCTACTGCTCTTATATTTTGCCGTCTGTTTTGTATTATAATAATATTAGTTCTATTTCTTATCCTTATTCTGTAATTATGTCTTTTAAATGAACAAAAAATCAAAGTTACTCGTAATAAATAAATTATTTCCTTCGAAGTAATCCATCCTGGCCTTGTTGAATATGATGGATGCTACAGTAGTTGCCAAGATAAACAGAGCTTCCTGCCTGTTTGAACTCGGGAGTTTCGACTTGTTATGTAATTCATGCGATAGAACAATAGTCCGATAAAACCCTAGAACATAAAGTGAAGAAATCAATTTCAAACTCAAAAACTTTAGTTGAATTCATAAAGAAATGGCTTAGAAACATCAAGTAGGTAAATTAATATCTTTCAACGGATATGCAAAACATATTTATCAAACAAGAACATTTCCGGCTCCAATAAATGTCAGCCGTGTAATCCTTTGTCAATTCACTCTAATGAATTTGAAAGCTCTCGAACATGGAAATCGGAAAGCTCATCCACTTTCTCTATAATAATAGCCGCAGGAACACGCACGGCAAATAAACGACGGAAAACCAATTAAATTGATTGCACACATTAGGGATTTGGCTAATTTTGGCAAATGGACCGATTGTTCATTTTCACATGAATCAGTTAGCTTATTGTGGAAAACCATAAATGGAATTTAAATGAAAATATTCCTAATCTCTTTTTTTTATGATGAAATTACGAAACGAGCCTACCAGTGTCAAGTGGTAACTCTGCCCGTAACAAGCAACAAGACTTTGGTCCTCCCCTACTTAGGTACGACAAGACCCGTATGCGCCCGTAACTCTGAGGCGGGAGGTTGGTATATCTCATGTGCCTGTAATATAACCGGCAACCACACCTTTCAAACCGAAACACAGAGATTATAGTATAGAGGCTTAATGCAATGCACTACGTCCGTCACCCTAAGGAACGTGAATTTGATGTTCGATTCACAACGGTTTGGTTTCATGTGACATTTGATTAATATAGGTAGTGCGACTACTAATCGTGTCCCTGGCTCTCTCGAATCAGTGTGGTGAGAGGATTAAAATGCGCCTGAAAGTGGTTCCTTTCATGCTTTAAACATAGGTACTGTTATACAATTGCAATTCAATGTGATTTGGGTCTTCCCATACCAGGATCCAATATGTTTTGCTTTTTATATGGACAGAGGTAACCGCACCTTTTACTCCGTATATTATTCGCATAAAAATTTGTATAACTGATTTAAATTGACATGCAAATTACGCTTTCGTGGGCTGATTGACGCAACGCAATGCGACTTGAGTCAACTCGTACTTTGGTGGAGAGGACTTGAGTGGTATTGCTGTTGTCTATGGGTGACGGTTACCACTTAACATCAGGTGAGCCGTCAGCTCGTTATATCCCAAACATTAGATAAAAAAAAGCAAGAAGGGATAGGCAGAGTCAAATGGGCTTCGTTTATGTGCGGGTTACGTTATCGTGAAAACATAAATGTGATCAATTTTGTGGTAAACGTTGCCATCGCTTTCCACGATTCACTTATCTAAAGCTTTCGTCCAGTAAATCATTTCTTAATCAAATAGTCAAGACATAGATCAGTAACCAAATGATATAACTGAAAAGCTACTTTATAGAACTCTTTATATAATTAAAACCCCCTAACAAGCTTTATGTAACATGACTATTTACCAATGTATTTAATAAAAATATTATTAAATGAATAATAATTTATTATTACTTGTTTCTGAGAGGATGAAAATTGCCTTTTTTATTTCAAAACATCATCTGGGTGTGTTCAAAATAATAATAATAATAATCTTTATTGTTTTAGCATCATTGTACGATCAACTGATTTGAAGCTTTTGGCTCCCAAACTAGTTAAAAACTGTATTTCGGAAGCCATCATCTACAAATCATCAAAATACCTACAAATTTGGAGTTGAAAGAGTTACAAAACTTGTATCCATTCAACCATCTATCCATCCATACAACCAGCTTTGATACTTTTATGGTATTTGTGTAAATTGTAAACAAGATTACTTTCTTACCACAACCATTTTTATTGTTCCAGGTAAATCACTTTTCATCGAATCATAATCAATCTAGATGAAGTTTGCTCTTTACTGCTCACTATTATAATGAAAGGTAAGTCATTAAGTTTTAAATGAAAACAATTTGAAATTTAAGACACATTAGTATATTATTCACAACTTACTGACAAAAATATAAATAGGCATCATATTTTCGTCAAAGAAAAAAAAACTATTTTGCATCTTAATTATTTCTTGTCTTGGCTTTTACTTTGCCAGCCTGTCTTAACATACGTACACGACTCTACTTCAATTCATTGCTCTGTAAATTTCATGAAGATGTCATAATTCTAAGTGAGTATTTTCAGGTTTATCTAACTTAAAGGTCATTTCAAAATTGAAGTATCCATAAGAAGAATGATTTTTGAAAATTTATATTGAGGTATGGTGGATGACCTTTTAGGGTTAAGCTCGCCTTTGTACATGTAGTACCTTATCTCTACTTTGTGTTATGTACTGTTTTCTGTGTACAATAAAGTATATAGAATATCAAAAATTCAAGGTAAGTCGTGTCAGTTTTGTCAATTTCGACACCAGCTGAATTGTATCACAGCGCTATCACTCCACACGACACGATTTGATCAAACGTGACAAGATTGGACGCGGCGACCACCCGACGACCTTGAATAAAGGCTTATTAGGTTACGTACCGCATTACATGACTGCTCAGACCGAGATAGGCTACAGAACATGACGTTTATAGGGCGTTCCAAACATAATAATAATTATCAATTTAACCATTAGAAGGCCAAGGATTCCCTGTATCGCAGGTAGCATCAGAAACAAAGTAAAAATGAGAATGCAATCCAAAACTTTATACTCACCTCATTAAGTTTGCCCTAGCTTCCTAGCCCTAAAGTGAGCTAAGTATAGTTTGTATCACGGAAACTAGACAACTGATGCTATTATATTCATATTTTTTGTAAAAATATATATATATTAACATTTAGATTAACATCCAGACACAGAACAAGCATCCGTTTTCGTAACGCAAATGTTTGTCCTGGATGGGAATCGAACCCACGACGTAAAGCGCAGAAGACAGGGTAATTAACAACTGAGCTGAGGCCAGTGAAGCCTTAACTACAGTGCCAAACTAAGCATAGCTTTGATATGAAATCCAGATAACTCATGTAATACAATATAAAGTAGCAATAAACTGTTGAGTATATCACATACATATACTCAATAATCATGCAAGTTTTTCAAAATAGTAGTTGTGTTGAAAAAACTTACATATGAACGCTCGAGCACAGAACAAAAATATATATGTTCGTCACACAATGTTTGTCCTGGGTGGGAATCGAATCCACAGTCTACAGCGCATTTCGGACGCTAGTCCAAAATAAATTACTTAACCGTTAATGAAGAACGTGTTTAACCAATGCGCAATTAATTAAACTGGACCAAATTAAACTGAGTTAAGGTAAGTAAACTACAGCATTCTATTCAATTGAATAAAAGTTACTGAGACAAAACTGCAGCACTAAAATGCTTCAGCATTTATCTCACAGCAAATACTATAATATTATCTGTGATTTGTCTGAAACGTGCACTGTTCGATAAATTTCTCCGACTGAGTTTTTCATTTTCATTTCATCTTATTTAATTTCTTTTCAATTGTAACGTAAGCTTCAAGTCTGCTTATTCATCATTAGTAGTAGAATCAAATATACCAATTGCAATGCTCGTCCAGGTAAATACTGCTATAGCATTTCTGCTGCCAAGCAGTAGTACTCGCATTGCTGTTTCGCATTGGCTACTGGGAAAATTCAAGGCCATAAAATGGTCGGTCTTGACGTGCGACAACAATTACTAAATCATTCTTTACCTAAGTAGGGAAAGATCTGATTAATTAGTGTTTCTGTTGTAATGGGTAGTGGATATCGGTTAAAATAAACAAATAAAAAAATACAGACAAACCGTTACGTAGAACACTCGTAGTAAACAAGATTCAAACAATTAAATTTCTAATATTATAAGTCTGCACAAGCCTCATGTAGAGAAATTTGAAAAAAAAAACTGATTCATTTATTCAATGTAGTAATTTTCCACTGAGTCATTAATGTTGTAAGCAAAAATGTTTAGTAAATTATTACGTCAAACAGATATTTTGTTTGGCTGCGGACCCCGAATTGAGTGAAAACTTCAAAAGTATTTTATCTAAATCCAATCTCTGCTGCGTTCGTGGGTGGTCTATTTGAGTTATGTAATCAATCAAATGTCACAGAAACTTGGGCTTCTGTATTTGTTTGTCCATTGTGACTGAAAGCTCAGGTTACCGGTTACGGAAAGATGACATTTTCTTTTCAATGGTGAAATTTTCTGAGCAAAGCGAAATAATAAAAATATATTTAACATGTTTTTTCACACCCTTTGCGGATATGCATTTTTTTGTTATATCCGCGTTATCTATAAATTCACTTATTGTTTATTCAAGGGTGATTGATTCACCATGAAATGTTTGAACTACGGAGTATTAGCACTTAGGACATGCTTCTTTAAACAAGATAAAGGTAAAATAATTATAAACCTAACCCACAGTATTAGTACAGAAGCAAATTGATAAACAATTATATGGATATATATTTGAAGTTGCTATTCAGAATAAGGACACATAAGGAGGATTTTAAATTAGTTGAATGCAAACGTTCCTTAGCTCAATTGGCTTTATCATATTTTTAAATATGATGTAATACATAATACATATTTCTTTGTAAACTGTTTACTTAATTATATATGCCAGTTTACCAAGAAGATTACTACGACAAAAACTTCCTACAAAGCAGGGCAATGACAAAGTTGAAATGACTAATTCCTCATTCCGAAACTGTCTCCAACAAAAATCTTGACATTAATTCGCCCTAATCTGGGAAACGATTAAATTACCACAAAGAGGAAAATGGCTGCTATGAAGTTATGTTGTGACGCAACTCAGTTAACTGATGGCTTTTAAAGAGAATTAAAGGATAGTGTCGACTGTTGTACGGGCGCAATGCAGTTATTCAGTGGCAAGGGCGGACGCCGATTTCGCCAGACGGGCCGATAACGCTTTGGAGAAAGCACGCTTCGAAAACGCGCTATTCAGTTACGTAAATTGAGACGGTGCCGCGGTCGGGCGCTCCACAGACTTGGACACGATAATTAGTGAACACAAAATTTGAATTTTAAAGTGGTTTTGACATTTGGACTGTGAAGGTTTGTTGTAAATTAGAACATCGAACTTTGATCAAACTTTTTTTTTATAATTGAATTTGTTTTCTTTGACTTTCATTGTTTATTGAGTATTAATAACTTAATATAAAATGAGAAGGCATATAAATGTTTGACCGTCGTGCATTCAATATTATAGTTTTCGAGAGAATTTCTTGAACTTACTCATATATATAGCTCATCTCTCATATATATATCTCATAGCATAGCTATGCTGGGTGTTAATAATCTGAATATTTCATCACCGTGATGTCAGACAATAATGGAATAAATTATGATAATGCGCTCTATAGGCAACTTATTCGGCTTTTATATGGAAATATTTTATTAGTCTTTGCCGTTCAAGACGTGTGATTTTTGCATTAGTAACGGAACTAATATTATATATAAATTTGTATGTTCGTACAAAATTTATTCAGGTTTTTAATAATAATGATTTATAATTCTAATTTCATCTATCCGGAAAGTAGCTTACCGCAGAAATTAATAAAATGAACATAAAATCAAAATAAAATACACCATTATCAACTGCTCGTTTTTCGAAGAAAAAGTGGTCTTAACCTTTCTTCCAAATTAAATGTTTAATGCGAATAAAACTGAACATATCAATAAAATTTATTTGACATCAAATTAGTACTGAGCGCTATAGTGTTTCAATCAGTTTAATTTTTAAAATATAATGAACTTACATACTATACAACAATTGTAAGGAGTATGAATACTTATGTACGAAGAATATTCAATATTCCGCAATTAAACATTCTTACGCGAAAGGCTGTTACAGTAATTCCCTCTGAAAGTGATTCACTCGATCAAGGAAAAGCTCTCTTTTTCAATCCAATTCAAAGTATATACTGAACTTAATCCAGGATTACCAGTGTCTTTAGAGGGCAAGAAATGGTCTGAAAACTTTTTATATCGCATGATCCAATTTTTAAACAAATATTTACCATTCCACTTGTATTTAGAATCGCCTGTATTTGAAAGCTGCGTCCTCAGTGATCCACAATCAATTTGCTTCAACTGCCATCCCCTGACAAATTAGTACTGTTGAGTAAGCGCTGCCACCATATATATTCTTGTCGCCGGTTTAAACGGTAAAATTACAGGCACATGAGAAATTCTACGTTTACGTTGTAAAGGCTACTTTCTTAGTGCCGTTCAATAAAATAATGTTACGCTGCATATTCTGCCACTAAGCATATGCTTAGACTGAGCCTATTTGTTATTTTATAAGTCTGAACTAACCTCTTGCTAATAAGAACTCATTTAACGTTAAATGTACGTATAAAAATATAAAAACGTTTAAAATTAATAGTGCAAAAACAACCAAAAAAAATGTTTTGTTGTCATGTATTGACTATATAATATATAACAAAATATATATAACTTTAACTGCGTCAAAATATAAAGAACACATATATTATATTTCAGATAAATGATTTAAACTATCCGTTAACCTTTCATAATGGTAATAAACAAGATAAAAACTTAATTCCTTTCTAATCTTCTTATCTTAAATAAAGCCTAAATATTTCACCATTCCTTATATAAATCTATGATTTATCGGGTCATACTTCACTCAGGACAGATCTAAGCCTTAATTTAACAAGGATTCTCAATTTCAGTGTGTAGGCTTTCGAGGAATCAACGGATTGTATCGATCAAAGTCGACGGCCGTAACGAGATAATATGATCGATAGGTCTTGTACATATCTTATCATGGTACACGTTCCTATACCGTTCATATACCTATTGTGATCTATATACATGCAAGTCGTGTATTTACAGAGTGTACTTTTATAAAAAAAACATAACCATACCCATTTCTGCCGCCAAGTGTTCCAGTTTGAAAGGTGTGGTTGCCGGTGAAATTACAGGCACATGAGACATTCCACCTACACGTCTCAGAGTTACGGGCGCATACGATGTGACTTGGGTCTTCTCGTACCTAGTAGGGGAGGACCCAAGTTGCATTGGTTGTTATGGGCCGAGGTTACCAATTAACACCAGGTGGGCCGCAGCCCATAACTGTATTACATAAAAAAAAACACTAGGGGTGGCTTCGCCTGCGTTGAATTTAGTCTGTTTGTAATTTTTTATCAATTTGGATTTGGATCTTCCTGTACCTAATTTAGGCAGGACCCAGGTCGTATTTCTTATTTAGCTGTTAGCTGATTTTATTAAATATATTTCGAGGCAGACCGTTTTTAAAATTAATATTGCTCTAAACGTATTTTATTGGTTGATTATTTATCAAAAACTTTATTATTTACTACATCTCAAAGTTATATTTGTAAATTTACAGTAAATTATAATGTTACTAAAGTATATTTCGTATGAAAATATCATCTCTATAAAAAGTCGACAAAAATGTACATTTAATTGGAGTCGCTCGTGCAATTTTACGCCAATTACTTTCCCCAGGATGTAGCGAAATAAACTGTCTCAGAGTGCCAAGATGTAAAGATTTTGTACATTTTAGATTATTCCATATACTTCTCGACATATTGGAACAAAGCCACTTTAGTTTTTTTATACCAATGTCAAGGTTCTTCATGTTGAAAAGAAATAAGTTGTTCTTTTTAAAATTGCACATACATAAATTGAGGAACTATATACTCTTGAGTATAATGTGAGTGACATATTCTAGTGTCCGAGAGACAGTGACTGTAGGGTTTCATTTAAAATCTTTTAATAATGGATTGTTATTATTGGTTCGGATTCTCGTGATAGGTATATAAAAGCCCATTGATTCTCACTAGTCAAGGTTAGAAATGGATAGATATATATAATAAGGGCCCTATTCAGAAACTTGTCTCAGCTTTATGTTAGCTAATTTGGGTTGTCTTTTCCCGTTCACGCAAATAACTCATTGCTAATATACGTTTATATATAATCCATGATAAATTTGTATGTATGGTTATGGAAATCAAAGTGCAGTACATTATTTTCTAGCCCTTGGCATCGAAAGTAGTCGTTCATAAATATTTCGTAAAATATGTTCTTCCGAGTTTACTTAGTAATGGTATTTTTGTGCTTTTTTTGGTGATTTCTGTGCTTCACAGTTTATTCGTAGTTTATTATAAAACAAGTATTATCTCTTTAGAATCCCATAAAACACCAAATAAAATAGGAAATGTTTAATTACCACGCATCGTGACAAACAACGCACGTGCTTCTAGTGGCTAAAGGAACTAATTTTTAAAATAAAATATTATGTAAGCAAGTTTGAAAATTAATGTAATGATTGTATTAAATAATTTCAGCTTGTGTCCCATCATTGACAATGATGGCTGACAGAACCAGTGTCTCAACTAGTAGGTATTGAAAAAAAAAACATATACACCTAATAAGAAAAAATAAGAAAAATATTTTGAATATATGCTACATAGAGCATATATTGAAAATATTTGTTCTCTTCTCTGATTAGCTAGTACTACAAGTTACTTGTAATCTGCGTGTGTCAAATCAAAGTTTTTCTCTTCTACAATCCATCATCCCTTGCCATACTATATGGTACAGCTTTTAGCTTGGCTCCTGCACTACAAACGTTTGTTAACTCTTAAGCGTCACGTTAGCGTGCTCGTTATTTTAATGAGGCTACGCAATGAATCCACATCTAAGCCAAGTCTAGCGCTATCAATATTTGAAAATTCAAACGTATCCGCGTAGTCAAATAAAGGAGTTGTTTATGTGACAAGTTTAAGACGAAAAGCTTTGGCAGCTTTGTAGCGCCAGTAAATTAGATAATAATAATAATAATAATAGTAGTAGTAGTAGTAATAGTTATAATAATAATATTAATAATAATGATAATAATAAATCAAATCTATTTAGATTACTCAACTGTCGTGGCGTGATATACACATAGGGAATCGCAGTCGTGTCGTTTGTAAATAGGTATGCGGCGTGTGATATCGGACGCATCTGCAACCACAGGAGACGACTTAGTTATTTGTGAATTTGTCTTGGCAACCTCTAGTCAAATGCGAGGCATCTCAGTTTTGAATTGCAGCTGGGGTAAACTTTGAATTTGTATGTTTGGAGATGGTATTTCAATATAGTGTATAATGGTTTCTGTGTTTTGAATGTCTGTTTTTGTTGTAGGTGTTTTATATGATGAAGTTACTGAATTAGTAGATGGCCCACCTGGTGTTAAGTGGTTGCCTTTACCCATAACAAGCAATACGACTATTTATATATTTTTATTTTATATTGATAGAACTGTCTGGGACAGATAATTAAACAATAGCAGACTTTTATTGAATGCAGCAATATTGCCGCAAAGTGAGATCCCTGGTGACTTGCAACACAGATTTTGTACAAACTTTTCGCTGGCACTGGTCTGTTAAGCACTGTTAAGCAATTTAAGTTTGCCCTGCGTTATTGCATCTTGTTTTAAGAAAAAAATATTGTAATCGACAGAATACCTAAATGATTAAGTCCTTAAATCCACAAAAACATTACAAAATGGAATTAGTTTAATAAATATCAGAAAAAAAATATCGATAAAACAACTAAAAGGTTCTATTATACAGATCACAGCCTATACAAACATTTATCAAGGATGGCGAAGCTTTTGAGCCGCAAAATTCTTAAAAGAACATTAATCAAATAGGACATTTACCTGAGATGGTACGTTATGTAAATCTTCTTTTTACAGTGAGTCTGAATGGATGAAATGTTTGATTCGGTATATTTTCATGGAAACGTTTTTTTGTCCAATACATCTGCCTGCAAGCGACAGCGGCAAACTCCGATACCGGGGAGTGTATATTACATGAGTAAAGAGTTTATTTGCCCTTCTGAAGCACCCCGCGAATTATGTTTACCCCTATTTCATTAAAAACGAACCTGTTAGACTAATACAGTTATCTAACTCTTTAGTATAACATATTCACACTCGCAGAACTCTCGCGATAGGAAAATGTATTACATGCAAACTCAACTGACGTGAATCCTTTACAAAGTAACTACAAAACTTATTATAACTTTGAGAAGATACTTACATACATACGTGGAATCACGTCTTTTCTCGGAAGAGGGTCAGGCAGTGTTAGCTAGGCCGTTTTACATCTTGTTGCTTACAGTACTGTGAGATTTTAGATGTGAAAGTGGTGATCTCCACTATTGATTTCCCTGGACTAACTCGACTAATTTTTAATTCAGCAATTAGTTCCCTAAATTATCCGAAACCTTGATCTTAAAGCTATGAGACTGGCCTCACATCTCTATTGGTAGTAACTCTGCCTTTTACGCTGTCGTGGGTTCGATTCTCACCCAGGAAAAACGTTTGTGTAACAAACATAGATGTTTGTTCTGTGTCTGGGTGTTAATATATAATACATGTATGTATTTAAAAAAGTATATACGTATTCTATCAGTTGTCTGGTAGCCATGATACAAGCTTAGATACTTTGGGGCTAGATGGCGCTGTGTGAATTATCCACCAAATCAAATAACCTCCATGTATTTGTTTATTTGACTAAATACAAGTATATCTGTATTATCTACATATTTTATTTTCAAAAAACAAAACCTCATTAAAATACAAATTAATTTAAATACCACCATTTTGTAAATTTCTCGCTTTAAAATTGACGTTTCATTAGATATCTACATTAGGGCTTAAAAGCTAACTCGTTTCAGAAGTTCCAAGAAAATGGAGAAATGATTTGGTTTCTCTTGCTTTGAGCTTCATTTTGATCACCTTTATTAATAACATCAAGATAATCTGTATATGCAATGGTGCTTTTTTTCATTTTGGCGTGTCTTTTTTATGGAAAAACCAACTTATAGGGAGGAATAAAAATTCCAACCAAATCTTTATCTGTGTTTATCGACACGGCCCTCTTTGTCAGTTAAATAGGCAATTTCCCTACAGAAGCTTATGTTGACCACGCGGATTGGACCGATAATCACATATTGATGTTAAGGTTTCAACACTTGCGGTCATCACTCACAGGGCTCCATTCTGGATATGCTTGATATTGAAATATCGGTGTTGTGGACTGAATTATCTTATAATGATATTATTATAGGACAATTCAGTTAATTAATTCGAGTATATACTGTAAATGTATGTATACATTTTAATTTCAAGTATATAATTGAATATAAAAAATCGATGATGATCTAGCTCATTTCAAAATTGTCAGATATATTGAGTTACTGGTAAGGTTTGTGCCTGCTCCCTATCCGACCAATGGAAAGCAGACAAAATGTGTTTTCGTGTGCAAAACGAATTGATTTCCTTACAATTAAGTGATGTTGTTGAAATTATATTAAATATTCTTCGGAAATGTTTGCCGTCTCTTTGACTGATGAACGAGATGAGTTCAGTTTAATTTAAGTTTAACATTACCATACCATTGAGTTTAGGATATAGCGTCTACTCAAAGTGATAGATGTGAAAATCAAGTTTTGTGTGTGTATGTGTGACCCTAGCGGTTTGTCAAAATAACCGACCACTGTAGCCAACCAACATGTTATATTTACAATTACGTAGTAGAGACCGCGCGAAATTGGGGTCTGTTCTTGGTTGAGAAGTACCACAAGACTAGATCTGGTCCGCATATCCCTCGGGATCAAACGGCCTCCTTTCTATTTCATGCGTAATTTGTTTGTAAGGTCGTATTCAGAATATTTTCGAGTTTTCACCAAATAGGGTCAGATGACACCTTTGTCATTCATATTGTCCCGTTTTATTTTATGGTGTAGATTTAAATAATAGCAGGCATTATGTTTTGTTTCTGGTGTTTTAAGGAATCCATTTTTATTATTGTAATTCATAGCATAAATTTATCCATTTTCTTACATGTAGATAAATATCAGGCATACCTACATTTATGTCACAGGTACTAGTACTATAAAGAATAATAACTTTGCGCAGCAAAACGAATAAACCGACTTCATTGCAAATAAACGAGAATTATTTACTTCCGTTACTTTACTACGTTACTTCCTTGACGTATTTTTTCTAGTTATTTTGCTGCGCAAAGAAAAAAAACCAAACTGCTGAATCGATTTTAACAAAATTTGAATGGGAACATTTTGCAGTAAAACTTGTTACGAAAAAAATATTGCATATCCGTCTATATTATGCTGGAGTTATGCCCGAACATACTCGTACATCAAAAATATCACATCGGAATTAAGAACCTCCTCTATTGTCGGTTGAGAACATCATGAAAAGACTAAGCAAATATTTCTTCTTCCGTATTACATATTTAGTAATAGAGGTTTCTTACATCTCCTATTTTCTGAATACTTATACTTATACAAATACTTATACTTTTCGAAATTTTGAGATTTTCACACTTATCAAGAAATTGCAATGAACATCCACTTAAAATACATTTACATCATTAAAGATACGTCTTTTAAATACCTGTAAAAAAAATAAGGGTCCACTACTTCGAACCAACCCTTTCAAATTAAAACTTCAAGTATTTTTTTTATCGAAGTATTTTCTCACTGACTACATCTGTATTTGAAAAGTACTCTCTCGTTGGGAAAATAGGCTTCCATTTTGTCACGTTCATTTCTGTAGAGACAAATAAGCGCTCGAGTATATTCAAAGTAAATATAATCTAGCCATAACGTTAGTATAAAGAGATCGATGTACATTTTTGTTGGATTTAAGAATAAAGTCCTACTAATATTATAAACGTGAAAGTTTGTATGTATGGATGTTTGTTACACTTTCACGCTCAAACGGCTGAATGGATTTGGATGAAATTTGCTACTTTGGTCCCGGAAAAGTGCATTTTTCTCGTGGGATTACTTATTCATCTCGGGTAACACCGCGGGGTGCAGCTAGTTTATAATATGTCGAATAATTTTGTAACACTACAACAAAAATGCATAACAATAAAAATGACCTATTTACAATTTTGTGAATATATACCAAATCTGATTAGATACAATAGTGGGACGTGAAGAAGGATGACGTTCTATTTCCGTTTGCACCCCCCTTTAAATGTCAGTAAAGTCCGGTCTCACACTACGCCCTTCAGTAGGCAGCGTGGCAGCGATGGCTGAGCGTTGCCGGTTCAGTTTCTAGTACAGCTCAGAATATTTAAGGTAAAAGTTAGGCGGCTTGGCACTGGAGTTTTGCATACTTATCTCCTTCTATGTCGCTAATATACGTCTGATATCTTGCCGCTAGATGTGGTTCAACCCTTACAAAACACAAAGGCCCATGCTTGCTTTACTGAGTGAAGCCCCATCACGCTCGTCTTTATTCATAGTTACGCGTATTAGATAGATAGATAGATTAACTCTTTATTGTATACACCATAAAACATTTTACAAAAAATAAATAAAAAATACATTAAAATATTAGGCACACAATGGGCGGCATTATCACTAAAAGTGATCTCTTCCATGCAACCTTTGGATGGACAGGAAACAAAGAAGTCACATCGGCGGTGTACATACGTAGGAATTATATAATTTTAAGTTAACAGATTGAAAACACGTTAAAAATTTATAAATGAATAATTAGTTACTTAACACAACTATAAATACATAAATATACATACACAAATAAATAAATATATATGTATAATATAATAAAATATAAATATATATTATGGACTAGCACAGGAAAATACATATAACTGCAACAGTGTTAGATAGTTTAAGAACATCTAGTTTCTAGCAGTTTTGCGGTAAGGACTGGTAATAATTGTAAACCTTCGACTTGAATACACCTAGTGTTTGAGAAGATCGAATATCGGAAGGAAGAGCGTTCCATAACCGTACAGCTTGTACGGTGAAAGATTTACTGTAGAATATAGAATGGTGGGCGGGAATTACAAGCTGAAGGCTTTCAGAAGAGCGTAGTGATCGAGAATGGGATTCGTGTAGATATTTGAAACGCTCTTTAAGATAAGAAGGAGAAATTGGACTAGAAATAATATTAAAAAGAAGTATGACTATATGAGCATTTCGGCGATGTCGGATAGTAAGCCACTTGAGCTTTGCACGAAATTCAGAAACATGGTCATATTTGCGCAACCCAAATATGAACCGAATACAGATGTTTTGAAGCCGCTCAAGTCGGTTTAGTTGGTCTTCGGAGAGATTAAGATAGCTGGCGTCTGCATAATCTAAGATGGGAAGTAGAAGAGATTGTGCAAGCGCAACTTTGGTAGCTGTTGGTAAAAAGTTACGAAGTCTTCGTAACGACGCAGCTGATGCGAACATTTTTCGGCTAACTTCGGCAAGATGTGGATCCCAAGAAAGCTTGGAGTCCATAATAATGCCCAAATTCTTTACTGTCTGACTTATTGCAATAGGTGTTCCGTCAAATAATATGGGTGTAAGTAGTGCAAAGTCAACAGTTGAAAGTAGCCTTGAACTTCCTATGATAATAACTTGAGTCTTGCTTGGATTCACGTTAAGGCCAAAAGTTTTACTCCAGCTACATATTTTATGCAAGTCAGAGTTGATTTGGCTAATGGCTGCATCTAAGTTATTAACTGTAGCTTGTGTGTAAATTTGAAGATCATCTGCATATAGGTGGTAGGAAGAAGATAGTTTTTGAGAGATAGAGTGAATAAAAGTAGTAAAAAGGAGAGGAGATAAAACGCCGCCTTGAGGGACACCAGCAGACAAATCGCACCACGAAGAGTACAAATCTCCGACACGTATGCGTTGCCGGCGCCCATATAAGTAACTACGAAACCAGTCAATACCTGATGGAGATATGTTAATAGAGCTTAATACACCCAGAAGGATTTCGAAATCCACGTTATTGAAGGCGTTACTGAAGTCTAACAGTGACAACACTGTCAGCTTCCCGCTATCCATTCCCAAACGGATATCGTCGGTGATCTTGACAAGTGCCGTCACAGTGCTATGACCTGGTCGGAAGCCAGATTGATAAGGATTTATGAGGATATTTTTGGCAAGGAAAACAGAGAGCTGCTGATGGATTAGGCGTTCAAGGACTTTGGATAAGAAGGGGAGAATGGAGATAGGTCGGTATTCGGAGTACAACGATGGATTAGACTTTTTTGGCAAGGGAGTTATCTGTGCTTCTTTCCAGGCCTTAGGAAAAGAGCTAGTCTCGACCGAAGTATTTAATATAAATCTGACGACAGGTACGACCTCGTCAAGTATCGGCATGATCATATTTCGGCTGATACTATCACTGCCTACTGCGTTTGAAGTGATGGATGTAATGCTCTTCTTAACATCACATGCAGAGAATTGACTGAAGTTAAATATGGGAAAGTTTGGGATTGGCTTAGAAGAAAGAGAATTTAACGATTCAGTTTTGGTTTGATCATCAATACTGGAATAATTTGTGAAATGTTTATTGAGAAGATCGATATTTAAATTTTGAGGGATATTTTCTTGTCTAGATTTACCAACTCCCAAAGTTCTGAGAAATCTCCATACTTTTGATGGATCACTGTCATCTACTGAGTCATGAATGTATCGGCGTTGTGCGTCTCTACACAACCTATTGCAGTGATTTCGACGATCGTGGTATTTAACTTTATTATTCTCCGTCGGTCTGACCTTCATTCTAAATTTTGCCATTGCCTTTTTATGCATAGCAGACCGAATTTCGTCTGTGAGCCATGGTGCTGGGAGGTGTTTAATCTTAATGGCGCGGATGGGAGCATGCGTGTCATAAAGCTTGATAATATTCTCATTGAATAGCCTCACCATCCTATCGACACTTCCAGCATTCATGAGATCTGACCAGTCAATTTGTTGGGCATCATAGCGTAGTCGATCCAGATTCATTTTACCAAAGTTGCGCTGCATAACAATCTGAGGTTTAGCTTTTGGTGGACGAATTTTGTAGGAAAGAAAGATCAAGTCATGAAAGGAAAATGCATCAGCCGAAAATTGGCCATGCTTAGCAACACTATTTGGCGATGTTACAAGAATCAAATCAAGAAGAGAAGGGACTGAATTCGGAAAATAGTGTGTGGCATTTAGAGGAAGAATGGTCAGGTTACTAGCCTGTGCAAGATTTTCAAAAGCATTGGAACGTGCATCTTTCTTAAGAAGACATGTATTAAAGTCACCCATAATTATGGTATGGCTGTAAGATGGTAGAAGGTCAACTAGAAGTTGTTCAAAAGCAGGGAAGAAATTAATACGAAGAGAGGGGCTGTAATAGACTCCGAGTAAAACCTTGGTGTGGGAAAGTGTCACTTCGATAAAAAGGTGTTCGCCTGCACTGGATGACGGTGGCTGTAGGGACACGTGAACCAAATTAAAAGGAATATTTTTACGAATATATATGGCTACGCCTCCACCGCCTCCAATAACGCGGTCATTTCTAACTAAAACGAAGCCTGGCAATGAGTACGAAGCAGTAGGTAAGCTTGGTTTTAACCAAGACTCGGAGACTAATACAGCGTGAATATGTTTATAGCCAAAGGACGCCAACATATCTGAGAAATGGGCTGGAATGCTCTGCGCATTAATATGGACCACATTGAAATTTTTTGAGACATCAGAAAACTGTGTCTCAAGAGATTGAGAAAGTGTCGGTATACTGCTGAAACTATTGTTGCTACTCAAACTTTCATTAGAAGAAAACGATAAAAAGTGCTCGCTGTCACTGGGTGAAGAAGACATAAATAAAATAATATAATAATAAAACAATAAATTAAATAAATAAATAGATATATAACCGTAGTACAAACAAAATGTAAAAAATAAAATCAATAATTTATCCACCTGCCATTTGTGTTGAAAAGATAAATCAAAATCATCAAAAACAAGAAAAATTTAAAAACAACAGTTTGAAACTAAGTAAAAATATGCCAAGAAAATAATAATTCGATTTCTTAAAGTATAATAATTGTAGGTTTTCTTTACGTAGGTGAACATTATAAAACATGTTCACTAAATGGTCTAACATTTTCATCGTGCATAAACTGGTCGAACAACATGGAGAACTATAGAAGACATTATGTCAATTTAAATTTACATTATTTACATTACTACCGAAAATGAAAAAGTAATGCTACTGTGAATACAAAAATATTACGATCAATCTGAGAAAATTACAGGGTAGTACAAAAATATAGACAGCGATAGTAAATCAAAAATAATAAACACGTTAGACCTACAGTGATCTATAGCTGAGTATACCCATCCCTACAAATAGCGAACATACAACATTACTTTCTGACTGTTCTCTTGGATTTGGACGCTGCGGGCTCCTTGCTTGCTACTGTTAGCTTCGCTGCAGCTGGTTCATTCGCTCGGAGGACCGCCAATTTGTTAAGATCAGTCAAACTGGTCATTCGATGTCTGGTGTCATCCGAACCTATCACAAACACATACCCTTCGCGCGTCCAACACTTGTTAATGCCGAAGCGTTGCCGGGCCTGCATAAAAACTTCATGACGGGCTCGCGTCAAGAACTCTGAAATGGTTATACCAGAGTCCTTCAGATGAGTCTTCGCAAACCACATACTGTCACGAACTGACACATCACGCAGCTTAATGAGTATAGGCCTTGGACGATCTGAGGTCAACCGGCCCATCCTGTGGCATCGATTTATGTCTGCTGGGGTAAAACTAGCCATCTTGAGACGACCCACAACAACTTTTGCTATGACGGCAGCAGTGTCTTCTTTCTTCTCCTCGGGTACCCCATGGAGAAGCAGGAACTTTCGTCGACTCCTCATCTCAAGCTGATCTACAGCTTGAGCAGTGGCCTGGATTTGATCCTGAAGAGCCTTCAATGCTGTTAGCACAAAGGTCTTGAATACAGCAAAGTCAGCGGCCAGTGAGGAAGTTGTAACTGGTGTATCAGACTTCTGCAGTTTACCTTCATAGACAGCCATCTGTTCAGTGAATACTGCCTGCATTTGTGCCAGTGAACTCTTTAGCACTTGAATGTCCTCCATCTCGACTTGCAAAATTTAATGTGAAGTTTAGCCAAATTTTTGTTGCTGTTTTTGTGATAAAATCCTGGAGTATTTGTTGGAGATAACACTTTGTGGCAGGTGATGTAATTAAAACTTTACTTTAACACATATATTATAACTATTGGTCTATAAAAACTAATATTTTCACTATAAAGTATATGGATGAAATTTTTAGATGTGTTTCCTTTCTGGCACCTACCCTCAAAAAAATAGTATTAGTTATTAGCGTAGTATTAGCGTATTAGTTTTGTGATTTTTAAAACCTTGGTAAATCTTGATCCACGAGCTCAAAACGATGTCAAAAATAAAAGTAAATACAATAAAAGTAAGGCCGAATCTTCCTACATTATTGATTGTTCAATTAACCAATTTGAGGTTTTCCTTGTAATTTATCCTTGACCGAAAGTTATGAATTCAGTTAATAAAGAATCAAATTAGCTGAATGATGGCTCATATACGAGTACTAACATTTATTAGCGTAACTACAGCCCGTGACTTATATATTATAGGTACAATACTTTCATATGGATCAATACATTTATTCGCGAAAACTATATTATATTTCTTAACACAAATACGTGACGTGATTTATAATATCTAGAGAAAACTAGAGCCCCTTTTCAATAGATATAAACAGTATTCTAGATTCCTTAAAACTGGCCTTACAGCTCACTAATAACCCTGCCTTCTGCGCTGTAGGCCGTGGGTTCAATTCCCACCCAGGAGAAACATTTTTGTGACGAAATAGATGTTTGTTCTTAGTCTGGGTGTTAATACGTATAATATGTATGTATTTACAAGAAAAGTATTTAAGTATTCTATCAGTTGTCTGGTTCCCATGATACAAGCTATGCTTAGCTTACTTTGGGGCTAGACGGTGCTGTGTGAAATGTCCACCAATATTTTATTTATTATTTATTTAAAAGCATTCATAAAATAATAAGTCGCTGCGAAAAGTTTAGGGAAGTTTTAGGTTCTGATGTACATTAAACGTGAGTAAATTGTTACTAACGCAAATAAAATCTACTCGTAAATCACGCATACACACTTCAGCATGTTCAGCAATCTGTGAACAACTATTGAGTGCCTCGGTGTTCTTAAATCCACCATCAAGACGATTTGTGCGAAGTGCTCTTTGCTGCAGAGCGTGATAAAGTTGAGAACGCACTAGACACATTATTTTTGCGTCTGACCGTTTCTTTCAATAACTGTCGACTGCAAATCCCAGGTCAGCTCTTAACAAGGCTTCGTAGGACTGAAACAAATAAACCACAAAGAGCTAGAAAATAGGCGAGGATCCCGAACAATTTGATTTGGTCTGCTGGTTGAATATTGCATAGCAGACGTACAATAAATCTTGTTCGAAAATTTAATTCATTAGTTATAAAAATATTAATAAATAAATATCAAATTCTTGTTTGGAAGAAGACATTTGCACGGACAAAAATAGGTCCAAAAATAAACAATCATCATTTGAGTTTCTTAACAAAGTACTTTGACATATCCATTCAAGTTACTTAAAAGATTACTAGAAAAATAAAATAAAGTCTATACAATGCCTATGAAAATGTAGTATAATAATATGCAAGAGTTGAAAGCAACATCTATTTAATTGAAATAATGATTTATTACTATTATTCAAAATGACATTCGGAGTTAATGATTCCAAATTCTCAGCCAAGAAAAGTTGGTTTAGTGCGTCCACAACTTAACGCCAAACATAAACTTACAGGGAACTAACCCAATATAACTTTTGAACAAGATTGCGTCTATTCAATGCAGGGCAAGTGCCGGCGAATAAGCTACGCTTTTGCTCGCTTCTACGAACAAACCTGCAACTCAGAGGTTGAATAAAGTATTTACTTTAACTTTTAATTTTCACCCGGTGAATGTTGGTGAAAACGGAATAAAATCCACCGTAAGCCATCGTATAAATTGGAATTTCTGGCTCCATTTCTGCTGATCCTGTGTCTTTGATAACGTAAGCTGCGAACGTCAAGACTTTAGCTTAGCTTAGCAACTGTCTTCAGGGCCAGTGGTCGTGGGTTCATTGCCCGACCAGGGCAACCATTTATGCGATAAGGATATTTGTTCACGATCCTTCAATGTTTGTGTTTTGTATCTGTGCGTTACGGTTTTACGGGCGGAAAATCAGACTTGGTGGGTCTGACGGGGCGGAGAGGGCGACCGACGAGAACCGATCATTATCATTATATAGAACTTGTGCCAAGTTCGCCCGGAGAAGTGCTACCAACACACCTGGTAACCTGCCGCCAAGCAGTGATGCACTTGTGTTGCTGTGTTCTAGTGGAAGGGAGTGGGTGCCGGTGAAACGCATGAGACGTAACATCCCCGTCTCGGGGTGATGGATGCAACGCAATGCGACTTGAGTCATCTCTTACTTCGCCGGAGAGGACTTGAGTCGTATTGTTATTTTACATGGACGGCGGTTTCCACTTAACATCAGGTTGGCCGTCAGCTCGCTCTATGACCCATCACATATAATATATATCGAGAAGAGCTTAATTGTACCCGTCTATGTGAACGCAAATGGCGAGTGAAACCACGGGGCCCAGCTTGTGTAATACAAGTATTCTTTTCAATGCAAGAAGCCAGCAGCCTGACGTTAGTTCCAAACGCGTCATATAAGAAACACTACGCAATGATCGACTCGGCCACGCATATCCGGGATGTGCGAAACGGAACACATTCTAGTGCCAACCGTGTGCTTACGTAGATGTTATCTAAATACTCGCGTCAATTACCACCTCGTCGTGGTGTTTACATCTGCACGTTGCGAGTAACAGAACGCTTATTTTAGGGATTGATTGAATATTATGTAAACATAAATAAGAGAGTTCGCAATCCACGCAATGCATGGTGTTGCTTTGTAGTCAGACTGGGTCTTATTTGATATACCTGATAATAACGCACTTTATAACACAGAAGGTAAACCTTAGAATGCCCTGCTCACCTCGTTTCTTAAACTTATTTTTTAAATCTTTTCTCTTCTATACTAATTTACATTACTTTATTTACAGTACAGTCGCTTATCATCTGTCTTAGACAGTCGCATTGTCAGATTCAAACATTACTTTTTTCATATCATGTTTTCTGTACCTGTTTGGTTTCAGAGCACAGTTGGTAGTAACTCTGTTTTCTGTGCTGGATGTGGGTTCGATTCCCACCTAGGACAATACTTGTGTGTAACAGTAATGTTTTTCCTGTCTAGGTTGTAATGTATTAAGTATTTGTTAATATGTAACAAAAAAGGGTACAATGTTTTGGCTAAACAAGTCTGTTTTTCTCAGCATACCTTTGTCTTCTCACTCAGCCTAACAGTTTCCCGCTGCTACGGGCGCTGTCTAATCTCTTCAACCAAAAGAACATTGAATACATTTAAACGCGTGAATGATACTATGTAGATTTCAATTTAAATCAAGCCGTTTCCAAGAAATCTCTTCAAAAGTCGAATGTATCTTATATAGGTCTATAATAGGTCTTTTAGACGTAATTTAATCTATTCTATCTTTCCTAAATTTAATCTATTTGTACCTTATTCAGTTAAAGAGCGAATTCTAGTTCCAGTGTGTGCTCTAGTCTAGTGAAGTGTGAGTGTTGCGCTATGGGCTATTTAATCCTTCGCTATCTTCTAAACCCTCTAACTTTGGTCCGTTTCTGTTCCTAGGATTAACATCCTATTTCAGATAAGATATTCTACCGGAGGATTATCCTATGTGAATGTTGACATTAAGTAATTATGATTAATATTTCACGCAAAATCCTGCAGCGTTACTTTTTAAACTAAAATATGTTTAATTAGCTTGTTTATGTATATAGAAACAAAAGGTTATAAAAATCGTTATTAAAAGGAAACAAACTGGTTTGCTATTTCGAATGCTATTTATGTGATGGAACGAGCTGACGGCCCACCTGATGTTAAGTGGTAACCGCGGCCCATAGATAACAGCAATGTGATTCTAGTCTTCTCCACCAAAGTGCGAAATGACTCAAGTCGCATTGTGTTGCGTCCATCGCCCCGAGACAGGGATGTTAATTCTCATGTGCCTGCAATTACACCGGCACCCACTTCCGTCCACCGTAACACAGATAAACGAGTATATCACTGCTTGGCGGCAAATTACCAGGTGTGGTGGCAGTACTTCTCCGGGCGAACTTAGCACAAGTTCTACTGCTACTATTTTTATTACCTACAAAAACGTATGCATATTTCATAAAAAGTATAAAACTTTAACAGGAAATAAGGTTCTGCTGAATGTTCATCATGTGCTCAGACCATAAAATAGGGATATTATGAGAATCGATAACACTTTTATAAATAGGCTTTTGATAAACCCCGAGCCCATAAAATGGGTCGTAAATTCTGTAATGACTTGGTCAATCTCAAACTACGTAATTGATTCAAACCGTCTTTGATAAAATGCCCACGTGGCTAATCCAATGTTGGTAGTTTTTTTATGTTATGTTAGGGCAAGCAAGCAGACGGCCCACCTTGTGTTAA
This sequence comes from Chesias legatella, assembly GCA_947359385.1. NCBI lineage: Eukaryota > Metazoa > Arthropoda > Insecta > Lepidoptera > Geometridae > Chesias > Chesias legatella. Next base: position 2,512,263 of record OX375783.1, read on the forward strand.
TTGTTTATGGTTACTGTCATCTATAGACATTTGCAACTTGGGTAACCTGAAATCTTAAGTTTCTTTTAAAATGACCAGTGTCGTAACCCTGTGAAACATCCTCGGGAGAAAACTTATTCCGCAGTATTTACAAGAGTTAGGTACAGATATGCTGCAAATGTGTTTTGTAGCTTGCATCATGGGAATCTGTCAAGTGGTATAATACTTTTTTTTTTGTAAATACATAAATATTATACATATTAACACCCAGAAACAGATTAAACATCTACGTTCATCACTCAAATGTTTGTCCAGGGTGGGAATCGAACCCACGACCTACAGCGCAGAAAGCAGAGTTACTACCATCTGAGCTGTGAGACCTATAAAAACTATCAACTGTTCCACAAATACTTGTTTATTGATCATAAAAATATCGATATCGTTAAACGTAATGGTACAACGGATATTTTAATCCCGTTATATATGTACAGTGGAAATCTATGATCGGTGGTAGAGTTGATTCAATGTTTAATACTAACATTACAAGCTTACTAATTCTCAATGTTTAACAAACACAAGATAAACATGTTTCGGCAGTAGTAATCGGTATTAGAGTTCATTGTGAAACTTTCTAAAATTAACATTTCTAACTTACAAGATCTATTTAACAAACACAAGATAAACTTTCTTAACGTAGTGAAATGATGGAATTGAGCGATTAATATAAACAAGATCATTGGCAAAAAACGAGCATTTAGGTATAGATATCTTATTATTAAGGGTTGAGAAGATCCGACTCACTTCTTATCGCGCTGTCATTCCAAGACATGAAGATAAAACGTCTCATCTTTCAAACAGAAACACAACAATGTAAATGTACTACTAATTAGTGGCAGAAATAGGCACTGCATAAATAATGGGCGATTTACCTTGGATGAACTCTGCCCGCACATTAGATTATTAGGTATAGCAAACTATTAAAATTGTTATGTATTCATTATGAACTTTGTAAATGGTCTTACAAAGTTACTTCAAGTTAATTACTATATTCTTCCGTTACACTAACAGATACATTGAAGGGACTGAAGTTTAGCACAGGTCAAAGAAAGCAGTCACTTCAGTATAGAATTTGCATGTTTATACAGTATATTCATACATTTAATTAAATATTCGCTTTGGTTAAATAACTTGTTACCGATTTACGCATCATAATAACTTAACGGAAAACTTTAAATTTAATTACAAATAACTATGAACAAATCGTCAGTCAGAAACAGTTTGGGAAATTTCTCAGTGTTTGGAGTAGCTGAGTAAAAAATTGTAATGTTATTGGTTATTGTTTATTGGTAAGGTTTATATACACAGGTTTACATACAGGACAATTCGTTTGAGTGGTACAACGGAAAGATAGTTTTCGGAAAGGTAAGCTATAATTTTCCTAGCTTCTTAATTCAGAGAGCGCGATTTTGAAAATAATTTTGCAATTAATCTGAACCACAAATTTTACTATTGAATGGGTACACTAAGATACTGTAATACAAATTTACAAAATTAGTCAGCTGATTAGTGACGCATTACATCATGTGATTGCATTCATTTCTGTTGTAAATTTTGGTATTTATTATTACATTATACATAATGAGCATGACTTTATCGTATACCTAATGTGCACCTAATCCTGAGAAAAGAGTTGTTGAAAAAGAAACTAAAATGTATTGTTCAACTAATGATTGAAATCATCACTAAACTAAAAAAGAAACTCATAATTCAGCCTCTCTTTATCATTCTCTTTTCATTCATCTACGGTGAAAAAGTTAGGTGAATGTTTCTGTTTAGTTAGCTGTCGACTCACCATTAGTGGCCATTCGTTTTCCAGTTTTGCAAATGCATTAATTAATTTACTTGGACGAAGAGCTTGTATCTGAGTTCAGTCAGTTCAGTTCATTATTCTTAGTAAATCAGTGATAGCTGGCATTTGAAACACTTCCATTCTTCAGTCCGAAATGGCGGAAACTGATATAAGATTTTGTTTACAAAGTACGTTTATTTTCAGGCTATAGGATCAGATATAAATGTCTGAAGTTTTGGAAAAAATAAAACTACTCTAAGACACAAGGAATTAAAAAAGAAAAACGAGCTTAATTCAGGTTACAGAATTCTATTTTTGAATTTCAACTTGTCTGTTCAGTGTTCCGCGTCATTCCACGATTGTTCCGCGGTTGCGGTTTGTTCTGCGTTTGCTATGCACGCTTCGAACGAACTAGGTGGTCCATATAATAATGAATACGGATTATTACTAGATATTTCCGTGTATGAAATAATCAGATGACCTGGTGTCATAGTCCAGTGTCCTGTAATATCACCGGCAACCACACAATTGAAATCGGAACACAGTAATGTGATATCAGATAATTACTTCCGCAAAGCGACGTATTAGTCTAATAGCTATCTAAAAACATAGTTTTCTATGAAGAATAAATGTGTGTAAAAATTTAACGTCTAATTTTATCTTTAATTATACAGGGCTGAATTTAATTAAATATTTTTTATATAAAGGTTTAATGTAGCTTTTTAGTCAAACATGCACTGATCTTATTAATTTAAAACTTAAGCATATTATTGGTATGAATAAGTGAACTAGATATAATTTTTGCACAGTGCCTTTGTTTGGTCTTACTTTGAACTGTTATTACCATAATTACTTTGTAATTTTGTTTCGTTTGCAATAGGCCGATGTTCGTACCAGCCAATTTTATGTGTGTGCATAGCCAAGTAAAACTCGCAAATGAGGTCAGAATTCACCATTCTTTACGACTTGAAAATGGCATAAATGAACTGCGATTGAGATGAAATGAGTTACAGATAACAATATCATACGATCATTTTGTTACCCCTTTCACGGCATAACTACTGATATGATTTGGTTGAACTTTTTAACGTGAATAATTAATGACTTAGTATAAAACATAGGCTATTTATTCCAATATCAGTAACCTGGAGAAGCCGCGAAAAGAAGCTAGTATGTGTGACTGTATGTATATTTGTATGGATTAAATGATTATAGAAATTTAAAAGAATTCAAAATACAAGATAATTAGCCGTTTTCAAAATATACCATATGTTTTGAAAAGGGCTGAGTTATCTGATATTTCAAAATGATATACATAGATAATAACCAAGAATAACACATGGGTTATTTTGTGACGCGTACAAAACCGTGGGCAGAAGCTAGTACGACGATAGAATAAATAAAGCTTTAACAGACTTTTTCTTCAGAAGCTTTTAAATCGTTACGCATTTTTCACTTTTGGTTAATGTACTAAGTTTTTTAATATACCAAGAAAGATCATTCAGATACCGTACCATAATTTTACGAATAACCAATCTTTCCTTCAGGCTATGTTTCAAAACTTGACAAAATTCTTACATTGAAATCTAAATCCAAAATCATTGGACATAATGGGTAGACCATCAATGTGTGTATATAAAATATAGACTCAACTACGTATCACTGACGTTCTGAATCTGGTAAAAGAACTAAAGTGTGCCAAAAAGAGGCTTCTTTCAGGTACTCAAATTGCCTATTTACTCCGAATACCGCTAACATATTACCGACAAATCACATAAAATTGATCGTAATACAAAATTGCCGCAAGATAGCATTAATAACATCTGTATAATATCCCACGAGCGAGCGCCACCTCCGTTTTTGAAGAGAAAAATAAAATACACGAGCTGAGACAGAGTAGTGAAAAGAAATAACGCACGTGATTACAAAAATTGGGTACAGAAACAGCGAAAGCAAAAAGATTAAAGATTTGACATAAAAAACAGAATTCTCTTTATTAGCCGTTTAGTTCTCGTTAAAATAGTCTACAACATACTTGATGATTTACTTTCCCTGCCAACTACCATTATGACAAACCTGAACCTTGAACTTACGAGTGTATTGCCGTATACTAACTACATCGTAGGTATATTTGTTACTCTGAGGTAAACCTGTGTCGTCTCAAATGAGTTTCTTCGCAAGTTACGAAGTCGGTGGACGGAAGATTACAAGTTTTTTTTTTCAAAGCCCTTGCTTGAGTGATTAGTCTTGGAGTTTTCTTTTTAAGAAATGTTTGTGGTTGAAATGATATAGGATGTAATGTGAATGTTTTTTTTTACATTCTGTAACATCTATATTTAATCATAGCACAAATTATTTATTTAATTCGCTAACAGGCAAATAATAGTCTTTGCGATATTATGATATTCGTCTTTAAAGCTCACCATAAAAATTATCTATAGTCTGTTGTGGATTATTCAAAATTAAAACGTATGTGTGCATCACAGGATGCAGTTAAGTAATCCTGTATATCCTATATATTAAGCTTAAATGCTCAAAAATGCTTGATCACCTAGTGAATTACAATGTGTAAATAAAAAGTACACAAAGATGACCTAAGCATTTCATCTTTATGGATTTTTATCGATAGACGAACGAAAATAAATATCCGACACCTGAAGTAACATCTCAAAAAGCTTTTTATCATAATAATATGAGGCAAGCGATAGAAACTGATTTAAGACATCTACGTATAAAGCAGTGGGAAGTATTTGGTCTTCATAGTTATTAACGTCGTTTGCACAAAATACGGCTACCAATTTTATTCTGCTGTAGGGAAAAAATTACGTCCGCACCAAAAATACAAAATTTAGAAGTTTATTTTTCTCTGACTATATTCTTCTGAAAGATCTATCATCATCTATAATGTATTGTTCCATATGCCGGCACAAGAAATATCGTTGGGAGTTTATAAAGTTCAATAATACACTGCTACTGTATACCATTTTTAATTATTTTTCTATTGCTGAACTCACATTTCTCGATTAATTTACTGTCTCTTTTTAACCAAAGTGTTCATCATTCACTTCAATCTTGTTAATTCGTCAAGGGGTGAACCACACCGCTATGTCTGTCCTGCCATGCAATCTAATTACTTAAAGTAATAGCCCATCAATAGTCAGCAATAGCCTTTGAATATTAGACACACTTGCTAATTTCATTACGTTTGCGAGGTTGTGTTGAAACAGCTCAATTGTTGAGCAAATTTCACGGCCAACCTATATAACCTATCCTTATATTAAACACAAACGGGGCTTAGCACAGGTTGATCACGGTACAACCATGGTAACGATAGCTGCGTTATAGACGTGTTCTGTGTTGCCAACACGCCCTCAGCGTAGCAAATTTGAGCATAATCTTTTAATGATAAGTGCCAAATGAGGAGAGCTATCGTGCCCAGTGACGCTTACTAGCAGAGTAAGCGCCACTGGGCACGATTGCACACAATGAAGCTCTATGTTAGCGTCGTGAATAGCGAACCTAATATACCTATATATTAATCCACTATGACCTTTGGCAGAGGCCAAAGGTCATAGTGGAATCATAGAAATGAGGTGTTGTATATAAGCACAACCAATAAATATATTAGTAAACATCAGCGATATATGTGTGATTATAGACTACAATCACCTATTTATTTTAGCTGGATGGGATGAAGTTCAAAAGAGACGGTGTATGCATAAGGAATAAGGCATATTTTTGCAAATTGAGAAGAGTTTAAAATATACTATCAAATGTTATTTTGAAATATACACAGCAAGCTAAACTTTTAGAGAAATTTGTAATCTATTTAATCATCATATATCTAACTTCTCTTATTTACCTGTACAATTTCAACATTTATTTGCGACTCCAAGTTATTCCGGTGCAAATGAGGTCTGAAGCAGTCTTTGATTGTATTTGGAATTGAATTTTGTCACTGTTTTGGATAGGAACGCTAGCTTCAGTCATTAAACTAAGACTGAATAAACGCAAACATACACAAACTAGAGCGTAGTAACCGAGCGGTGCGGTGACCGAACTTTCAAACTAAAGATTGCTGGTTTAATTAAATCTATAACTATTTATATTAATTAATTTAGACTGTTATGCCTTTCTATATTTGTGTATTTTTCTTTTAATATTCTTTAATTTCACAATCTTCCTTATCTGTATATTGTGTATATATTTGATTTTTTGTAAGTATATATTTTTGTTATTACCTTATGGTGGAAACTTCACTGGTTTCTGTATTATTTATTAGTATGAATTTAACGTGATTCATGTGCTGTTTGTTTCCTAAATAAGGAAAAATAAAAATAAAAATACAATACTGTGAAATAGAAGTAGTGCACGTATGTATGTCTGTTATGAATATGTACCACACGTAAACTGCTGACGTGCAATACCTACGTATTTAAGTAAATTGCATTTTTTTGCATCTTCCGGACGCGTTTGTTATAATTATATTATAAATGCGGATACTTGAACAAATAAAGATGGTAATTGGCTTTAGACAAACATAAATAAGTGTAATTAATTCATGTAATTGAATATAGACCAATTGTTTAATTTTTTATTACCGGTTCATACTGGCTATTATATTTTATCATTAAATACGGTTTTACCAATAAAGTTATGAAACTATAGAAACAAAATTGTTGAATATACGGTAGAAACTATGTATCTATTTCGCAGATGGGAATTGTTGCCTTATAAACACATCTTTATTCCGCTCTGTAGTCCCTCGCTGTCTCCGGGAATAGAACAAAGCCACAGATAATTATCTGCCAGTATCCAATTGTTTGGCTACACGCAGATAATTTTCTGTGGCAACTGAAAGGGCTGTGTTGTGACGGCTTAAAGGTGCATAGACAATTTGTAATTGGAAATTTGTTATAAGCTATTGGATTTTGAAAACAATATCAGAGTCACTGGTACTGTCAAACCAGTGTGGTGAATGGTTTAAAGTTAGCCTCAAATAAGCTCTTTTCATGCGCTTGACATATTTCTTAATTTTTGATCTAAGTCATGCTGGTTTCCTATCAATATTTTCCATCATCTGCTGCATCTGCATTGCACACATACCTAAATTACTCGCCAAAAATGTCACTGGTACGTCTTTGTATGAACCTGTGACCTCCGGATTGAAACTCGGGGTCTATAGCACTGGGCCACTACCTAAGATCTCAAACATGGCAAAAAATGTGTATGTGATGAAATTATTCATTTAATTTAATTGAAACCAATATTACTTAATATATTTAAAATATTATAAATTAATCATTTAAGTATCAATTCGTAGTCATCAGCAGCAATTAAAGATGCAAGTCATTGTATAAAGTAACTTGAGAAATTTGGTGTTAGAAGAAAAGTTGGCGGCAAGCTCTTTCACAAAGACATGCGGGCTTCTTTGAACTTCGGCTAAGTTCGACTTGTATTTAGTATAATTTAGCTGTGAATTTCCATGATTTGTGATAACGTTAACTTGGTTTATATATTTAATTTAGTTGTAGATGCAATTCAGTGTAAATATGTTCATGTTTGCCTATGAAAATGTCCTCTTTGACAAAGAAATTCTGAGTTAAGCCTTCGATAATAATATTTCATGTACCTTCATTAATAAACTAATACTCGATGATTTGCAACGCTTTAAAATTATCATTGAAAATTGCATTACAGTTTTTCTAGGTACATCATGTTGGCAAATCTGTATCGTTATTAAACTAGCCTACACATAGGTCATCTCGTTAATCAAAAGTTCAATCAGATTCGTTCATGAAAGAGTAACATACGCCCAATCATACTTTCGCATTTATAGTATGTGAAATCTAAAGTTAGATGAATTTAGGCATAATTTTATTTAACTTCTTTGCATCATTGTATTCTAAATTAAGCGCTTCTTAATGCAGATCATAATTGTAACGCCTGGGTAATTTGTGTCGGTGCCAAGTGGAGCAGCATTACCAACCAACAATAGTATTTGTTATTTGTTGGTATCATTTAATAACAAATTTAGTACAAATATGTGGCGCAATGTCAGTGCCGTGACAGCCGCGGCTTAATAATCTCGAACTATACAAATATTTTGTGAATATATGTAAAAATACCTACTTCGAGTTTCTCGAAGACAATGAAAGGCAATCCCTTCGTTATCAGTCCTGGCAGTGAGTGATAGCATTACTTAGAGGTACCCTTATTGCAATCGCTTTATAGATGATTATAGCTTAGCCCGAAGATCTTTAGACAACGTCCCGAGTGCTGTAAAATTAACTACAACCACGAAAAGTTTGGTCGAACTTTATGAAATGGTGCTGAAATATTGTAGCAGAATAATCGAATGCTATTTAATGTTATTGAACCTTTTGAACTGCGGAACGACCAAATTGGTTTAGGCACATTTTGGATTATGACCTTGAGCCAGCTTACTTTCCTTTTTATCTTTTTTTTTTTTTTTTTATGTAATACATTACGGAACGAGCCGACGGCCCACCTGGTGTTATGTGGTAACCTCGGCCCATAACACCCGATGCGACTTCGGTCCTCCCATACTAGGTATGACAAGACCCAAGTCACATCGTATGCGCCCGTAAATGTGAGACGTGTAGGTGGAATGTCTCATGTGCCTGTAATTTCACCAGCAACCACACCTTTCAAACCGGAACACAGTAACGCGAATGCGTTACTGCTTGGCGGCTGAAATGGGCATGGTGGCAGTACTTCCCCGGACGAACTTGGCGTGTGTTCTACTGCTCTTCTCGATAGGAATCGTGTTACTCTTTGAAATGGCATCCTGCACCGGAAAGCGCTTACTTCGCAGACCAAGACACGTTCTTGGTGGCCTATGGGAAAATAACTGCACCATTTTTTTCCGGATGAGTGCCCTGTACTCTCACTAAAAAGCGCTCAAACGCTATCAAGGCCATCCGACGCCAATAGCTACATAGTCAATAAAAAAAGGAAATTATTTTATGTTAAGAGTAAATTTAGTATGAGAATAAAGTTGCAAATATACAAGTATAACAATCGAAATCATTACATTCATCAACTTTTTTATTAAAATTATCCGGATAAGTGTTCAGCGGAATAATGATCCTATCTGAAACCTTAGTCCGCTCATCATTCCAGATAAATCTTTACTCGGGTTTTCCAATTTTGTGCCACAATTTACTCAATTCTTTTCATGGTGCGAGCTGACACTGCCCGCGTGAAAACGATCGACATTTTATCTCGGTTTTACCTTTATAGGATTTTTTGATGAACCTTTGAAATTTTGTCGGAAAATACCTGTGCAAATTGAAAATTTTCTTGTTAATATAATTATTTTATAGATTCCGGGTAGCTGGCACACACTTTATAGAAATATCCTTTACTTATAGATAAAGTTATGAATGAATAAGTAGTTGAAAATATTCCCACAATCTAAATGCTAATACTTTTTTAAATTATGGGGATTCAAATCATTGGTTTAATATTAATGAAACAGAACATAAAATTATACTTATCTTTAAGATTATTAAATAAAATTATGATTATCTGTGTTAATAGTACCAGAAACTACGAGTACATAATACAATAACTAAACTCTAAATAAAACCAATAATTTTATTTGACCCCCATTTTATAACAACTATGAAAATGCAAGAAAAATAATTGGAATTGTGAAACAATGAGACGCTGAAACCAATTCACTTAGTCTAAAGAAAATATCTTTCAGTTTCATCTTTTGCATTCTGGCTGAGAGAATAAATTGTATATTAGACAAAAGAACTGTCGATAACGACAGGATCTTAGTTGGAATCTCTTTTTCAGCACAGCCTTTTATGATGTCAATGTAAGCTTTCGAAAGGCATGACTATATGAGCATTAAAAAAATACACAGATATATGTGCCTTTTCGAAAATAGGAATGAATTTATATTATAAATGTATGTAGAACATTGAAAAATAAACATGTGGCTTTTAATATAATTTGAAATGCTTCTTCATCAGAACTTTCCACAAATTCACCACTTTTTTTTTCAACGCTTTGGTTAACTATTTCCACTATGGTTTGAGTTTCTTTGTTTATTGTTAAGAGCCCTGCCTGGAATGCAAAACTAGTTGAGATCAATCGGTACAAAGCAATATCGAGTTGTTATCTTCAAGGCTCGATAGTTTTATTTATTCGATTGTTTCGAATGCGGCACGGGCAGACTGACTGAATAGGTTAAGTGTGCTCCTTTTTACCAGCTATTATTTAATTTGCAATGTTTGTTAGGTCAAAATGTGCAACTGAACTTTAGACCAATTCCATCTAACCGATTAAGCTTAAATTTGGAACACCTGTGTAAACTCAACGTTAAAATGGAAGTAGTCTCATGTTGAAGACGGAACAAGTACTCCTTAACTTCTCGACATAACTCTTCCTCTTGGGATCGTACCTGCTGTGATCATTCATTTGCCTTGATGAGTATATTTTACATTTATACACAATTATAATTTCCTTCATCGTCGAAATTGTAATCCCAGGCTTTAAACTCGTTTAAAAAAATCCACTAAAAGGTTCCTAAACATTGTAAAATATTCAGGTATCCAGGCCAGGATTATGAGAACGCGGGACACCGTAGCCGCATGTATACCTTCAAACAGTATTGTTTTTATTATTCTCTCGGAGTGTCGTTCCAGCCTTTATTACACGATTGCTTGGTATATACAAGGCTGTGTTACCCAGAGTTTTTTTTAATAATTTAAATTAACCAACGGATGTGCGAATGGTTGACCTGAAGTTAATTGATATATTTCTTGCATGAAAATAGACAAGTGAGAAAGAGGCTGATGAATTAAAAGATATAGTATATAGTAGGTATTCAAGTGCCATAAACGTACAGGTCCTAGCTGGATTCGATAAGCAAAATGCATGATCTTTAATTAATTACGTCACAGTCGCAGTACCCAGAATTAGGAGCCTAATTAGGATTAGTTACGTTGCATGCTTTAGCATTTTTTGGTCTAGGGCATTAACACAATTTCCTCAAAACGTTATAGGTATATAGGTTGAGCGCGCGTGAACATTTTAGCGAAAAACTTAATGACACTTTAGTAATCGCTTTTCTATCAAACATTCGAATGAAAAAATAATCTAATGCAATGAAAACGTAAAGCATACAATTAAACTTAGAATAAGCGAGGTAACCGCGTCCCATTTAAAGTCGGAGTTGTGGAATTTCTATTGACGCAGCACAATGGCATATCAGAACTGTCAGCTTTGTCACGCGTATTCAATAACGAAGATATAAATAGTTTATGTTCTATGAAAGTAGTTTTCCTAAGGCCGTCGTTATAAATATATATGAAAGGGTTGGGAATCGCCCGCTGAGTATTTATGAATATATACATGTATAATACATATTATAAAAAAATTACGTAATATCAAAATTTTGTCGTCCCTCCTAATTTAACGGCCTATTCACTTCGTACTTGTTAAGTTATGAATAACAAAGATGGCCGGCATCAAGTTGAAAAACAGCCACTAAGCACCCAGTGGTGATAATATCTTTGCTAAAGCTCAAACGATCCTCGAAAACATCTTTCAGTATATCTAAACTAGAATTTCAACTAGATACGTTCAGTGGGATCCATTTACATTTAAATTAGTGCTCTGTTTATTCGATATAATAAACAAGACAGCGATCCCGTCAGTCTGAATACAAAATGTTATGAGATCTTTTACATAAAAGATTTGCATTAGAAAAATTTCCCAGTAGTTTTATTTTCGCTCGTCATTCCGGTAAATCATTCTGTAGTTTACATTGATTTTATTTTGTATAATGTTATTACAAGCTTTTATATTAACTTCACCCGATTTATGATATTGGTAAAATCTGAACTGTAAAAAACTGAATTTTAAACTAGTTCCTCCCAGTTGTCTGGACTAATATTTGTACAAACGTTTGCTGTGTGACAATGCGCGATTGGCTAATTATTGTTTTCTTACTAAGCTTTTCGTAAAAGCTTGTATTGAAAAATGATTGATTTAGAAATTCTTTTAAATTATGCTCGTTAAATAAGTGATTTTTTAATTCCGCTCAATCACATGCGTTCTTTTTTTTCCTCCTCACCCGATAAGGAATACTCCATTCTAGGAAAACTTTTAATTTCACTTTAACATTTTGAATACCTTTCGTGTTATACCATCGTTGCAATTGCTAATAGCTAAACTGTATTTTAAAACTTCGACTGGTTTAAAAATCTGTGATACCTACTAGAAATTAAGAGATTTCAATAATAAATTTGTGTAAACCGCCGGAAAATTTCACAAACGACTTCATTTGCAATCCCTCTCCAGCTTTCTATTGAAGCTCATTCAGAAAATTGAACGAAAAATCGTATTCTTTTGAGTTTTTCATCGCCGCTTTCCCCGAAGCCTGCGGAGACCATTTATCATTTCATTAGTTACGTTTACTAAGCTTTTATCCAACTATTTGTCTTACTTTTATTCGGGTTTGGGACAAAACATGTTCGGGTGAGAAGTATTTTATGGCTTTTAGGAACCGCACACTGGGTAACGTGTTTAAACAATCTTCCGTTTGAATGGCTGTATTTCTAATAGCCTGTAATATTTTGACAAATATATATTCTGAAAAAGCGAGAGTGAATTAGCTTTTATTCTGCTACTGTTGCCTAATCTGTATAGGTAAATGTCACGAACTTAAGTTTTTGATATTTAAACATGCAGGCAAACATAAAAACTTTGTAAATCCGACCATTAAGTTTATGGCAATGAAAAACGTAGGTATTTTCGCTTTTCGTACTTAAGTACACTCCTAGCTTTTATTTCTTCAAAATATTTTAAAATAATAGATATTGGGGACAATTCACACAGCGCCATCTAGCCCCAAATTAAGATACCTTGTACTATGGGAATCAGACAACTGCTAAAATACATATTATATACATTTTTTTGTAAATACATACATAATAACACCCAGACACAGAACAAACATCAATGTTATAAATGTCACATAAATGTTTGTCCTGGGTGGGAATCGAACCCACGACCTACAGCGCAGAAGGCAGAGTTACTACCAGAGCTGCGAGGCCTGTATAATGTCAGCAATATTGCCTGTAAAAAATAATCTCACCACCTTTTCACAGACGCAAGTTGTTTGTCATTCTGACACTCCACTACCAGTCGCCACCTGCGGGCATTCCTTAGGTAATTTATATTTTAATTCCGTTTTTATAAGAAAAATTTCACGGCCCGCAAATTGGTTTATAATTTTGCGAGAAACGGCAGGGGACGAGATTGGGATGAGATGAAACGCTTCGCCCCGGCACGCGGCGAGTATGCAAGACACTATGAAATTGTGATGACACTTGACATTCATTTAAATTTCGCCACTAGGTGAATTATAATAGCGTTTAAATTTATTATTTTTTTCTATATCATTGGATTATCTCTGAATACGACAAAGTAGCTAGTAGCTAGTAGTAACATAACAAGCTGCATTTAACCAGTATATCATCGTCGGTGTTTCTGATGATTTGATCTGATGGTATCATTAAGATCGCAGGATATCGGTGGATGGAGGTGGCTGAAGACCACTCACTCATTGGAAATCTTTGGGGAGGCCTAAGTTCAGCAGTGGGCGTCTACCGGCTGATATCATGATGATGATATCATCATTATTAACCATCTTAGTTAATTGCTGGACATTGGGCTTTGCCGTTAAGCGTCTTTGAGCCTGATTTTAAGCTCTCAGTATCGGCTTTAAGCCAGCCACTTTCCGTAAGGTGCGCTCCACTTAGCTGTGGGGCGTCCTACGCTTCTTTTATCCAGTAAAACTTATGCATTAATACAGTAACAATACATTTTTTCTGTGATATTTGTTCATTGGTTTTAAATACGCACCAAATTCATAATAATATGCATTTGGTTCGATACTTAGTGAGGCGGTATAAACAGTGGTTAAATCGTCATTCATACATGATAAATAGTTGACTTTGACTGGAGTCTTAGTTCAGTTGGTAGGAACTCTGCCGTCTAGGCTGTAGGTCGTGGATTCGATTCCCACCTAGCACAAACATTTGTGTGACGAACACAGATGTTTGTTCTGAGTTTGTGTGTTTCATATGTATTATGTATGTATTCAAAAAAGTATAAAAGTATTATATCAGTTGTATGGTTCCCATGATACAAGCTATGCTTAGCTTACTTTGGGGCTAGATGCCGCTGTGTGAAATATATAAAGACAAAAAATTGGAACAAATCTCTGCGCAAAAGACAAGACTATCGAGATAAGATTTTCTATCCGTAAACGTATTGTTTTAAATTATCCGGTGAAATTGTATTATGCTGTACAAATTTTGCTCATCTAATTTTCGTAGACTCATCTATGTTTATCTTGTGTGATTTCAAACTAACAAGATTCGTGTAAGGTGGTGGTGTACCTATGATCTTAAATCATCTTCAGGCTATAAATTTAGAAGGTGCTTTGATAAGGATCATACATATATTACTTGTTATCATCGTGATGTTTCCTAGTTATAAGAGCAATAATGAATGATGACACTAAAGGTCTCTCTTTAAACACATAATATGAGAAAATGAGATGTTATAGAGAGCGTAGTGGTTTAGTGGTACTTATCCCGAGCTACAATCCGGAGGTCGCCGGTTCAAATCCCGACGTGCACCAATGAGTATTTCGATTGAAAGATTTATGTGCGCCATACCACATTCTCAAAACGGTTAAGGAAAACTTCGCGAGGAAACCGACATGTCCTAGAACTTATTCGAAGACACAAATGCACGAAAGGAGCCTCTTTGAGGCGCACTTAAAATCCTTTCACCACACTGGTTCGAGAGAACCGGTGACTCGAATACTAGTAGTAATAGTAGTAGCCCAACAAGTACCTTACTTATAATCAATTCACCCTTGCAGTACCGGGGTCTCTGAACGTGAATACGAAATGCCTCAACGGATAAGGGAACTATCATTTGTTTGAGTTTGTGATGCGAATGGTTTGCGCCACGCGATGCTAAGCGTCGGTCGGTAAGAAGTTTCATGTTTGATAAACATAGTTAAGGTTTAGTGTTGAACTTGCGACTTTACGTTTTGAGGTGAATTTTAGGAAGTTACTGATTGTTTGGCTTCAAAAGGTAATGAACTGTCTCTATTAAACGCGACGCAATGTGTTTTTCCAATCTAATTGCATACGTTTATTTTGCGTAACTCAGTGTTTTTCCATTACATTTCAGATATCATTACATTGGAAGCGTGGTTTTTTTTAATTTAATGTAAGGGATGGAACGTGCTGACGGCCCACCTGATGTAAAGTGGTAACCGCCGCCCATAGACACTAGTGATGAGACTCAAGTCCTCTCCACCAAAGTATGAGATGACTTAAATCGTATTGTGTTGTATCCATCAGTCTGAGACGGGGATGTTACGTCTCATGCGCCTGCAATTTCACTGGCATCCACTCCCTTCCACCGGAACACAGCAACACGAGTGCATCACTGCTTGGCGGCAAATTACCAGACGTGGTGGCAGTACTGCTCCGGGCGAACTTAGCACAAGTTCTACTGCTACTTCGGGTTGCTCATTTTGCACCACCCGGGAGACACGCGTAGGGATTCAATGGGTTGTCACCTACGGACGTTAGCCACGTGGGCCCCCAAAATGTGATATGTGCCCCTAAGTGGTGATTCAGTGTTACAGTCGCCGAGTTACGGTCGTGGGTATCCAGACTTACCTAGAACCAAAAATTGTAAGACGTATAGCATCTACGAATCAGCATTCATTCATTCTTGCCTATCGAGAGTAGGCCTGTGTCCCTGCTATGGGAATATTAGAGGCAGATACGAATATGGACACAGAGCCCATTACAAAAACATTATTTCAATACATTCATATACATATACAAATAATAATAATAAAAGTAAGCACAGCTTGTATCATGGGAACCAGCAACTGATTCAATACGTGTGTACTTTTTTGTACTCAGACACTGAAAAAACATCTACATTAAACATACCTAGTTCTTACCTATCTATACTTACCTATTTAAACATGAGCACTGGATATTTCATTCGATCAGCAATTTCGACCAAACAGACAACAGATAGTAATCAGTTCAAAGGCTAGGGTAGGTACTTCATTTGAAAATTTGCATGGACAAGACTGCAAACGAGTCATCGATTTTCTGCCCTCGCCTCCATCCATTACTGGGGCTTCATTATCAGCCTCCTGTCTAGCGGCGACAGTCTTGGACATAGTTTGAATAGAAAGTGTTGTTACTGAGTTACTACTTAAGTGATAGTACTTAACCATCATATTTTTTCTAAGTAAAATAAATATTTGTACATGTAAGATGCTGACCATGCAAATGAATTTATTGCTCTGTACTGCCATATTGCAGGCTCTTGTGCGACCATCGGAACCTAGTCTTAGATTTTGAGTAGATACTGATTTGACTCTTCAAGAAACGATATATAAAAATGTTTGTTTCCCAGATTAGCATGGTTTAAGCCTATATTCAGGCATGTATAACGTAGGTATTATGATCGAAAAGTTCCTAATAACGAGCCAGCAAACCATTTGGCTCGACTTTGTCATCTTTACAGTTCATATAGCAACAATATCATTAGTAAAAGATACATTGTGCCTGTGATGCGGTGCATTAGTTATGTGTGTCCTGAACATCGCCATATTCTGGAGAACTAGGGTTCCTAAATTTGCCCATAATAAAAAAAAAACAGTTCTTTTATTTTTTTATTTTTTTTTTCACTTCACATAAGGGCTTACAGTAAACACCAAAGCGCCCAGATGCTAAAACTAAAGCAACATTCTTATAATAATTAAAGAAAAATATAAAAAAATTCTTTCTTTTCTTCTTATGACTTACTTGCATTTAGGAGCAATTGTATTTTATGTGTACACCTAAGTTTGTTCAGAAAAGGCTCAGAAGTACTAAGGTATATTACAGGTACCTACATTTTAAAATAGTTTTGTCCTAATTTAAAGAGTACTCGTTATCAATAAAATTTGAAGATTTATTACGTAGTTGCTGTTTTATGAATATTCAAAAATCACTCCCTTCATCCCATCTACCTTAATAGCTCATTAACGCCCTGTCTATATCTTTGGGAGTCGTGACTCAATCTGTCTATATATACCTATACCTAATAATAAATTACTTGATAACCAACACATGCCATATACTGAATACGAACCGTCAAAAGAAACCTTCTAAACTTTGTAAATTGAACACATCAAAGTATCAAACTTCGGAACTTCATCAAGCCTTATGATATCTTGTTAAGAACCTGTTTGATTAAATTTGACCCTCACGACGGAGGTGCGAGTAGTTAAATTCTTAACACATTATTACACGTTCTATATCAAAATATTGCGATAATAATGTATATTGAAGCAATATTGGCTATTTACTCAAAATATGCATATATTTTTATTATTACTCGTAAAAAGTGAAATATTCCTAATGATTCCCTCAACATAATATGGCCATAAATAATAAAATTTCTACGGTCTAGAAAGGCATATTTTTGATAAAATAAAGTGAGTTTAAGTGGAAATTGTTACCTAGAAAAAATCTTTAGTTTATTGTCATCTAAACTAACGTGTTTGCAAAATTTCAGATCCTCCGGTGATTGAAACTGATTCAAAATACAGTTTGTAGATAACTAAAACACATACAAGTTAAAAGCTTGTAAAAACATACTTGTCCCCAATATAAGACTTGAATGAGTTTACACCTTTAGTACAAGTATAACGTTTCACTCACTTCTGAGTTATCTAGGGCGGAAACAAGACTGGGCGGCTCAGAATGGAATTATGACAACCGGACGAAGTAGAGCGCTGACGTGAAGAAACGCTCGAATCTGCCCTCGGGGCGAAGAGGCTCGATCGAATGTGATTTTTGCAGACAATGTGCTCGATCTAGGCATAAGACCTTTATACTGGACTGGACAGTTGGTAGTAACCCTGCCTTCCTCGCTGTCCGTCGTGGCTTCGATTCCCACCCAGGACAAACATTAGTGTGACGAATATAGGTGTTTGTTCTGTGTCTGGGTGTTGATATGTATTTATATGTACGTAATTACAAAAAGTATATATGCATTCTATCAGTCATCTGGTTCCCATAGTACAAGCTATGCTTAGTTTGGTGCTACTGTGGTCGAAATCCTCGCAAAATAAAGAACAACGGTTCAACGGACACGAAATCGTTTTGGTTAATTACTCGAAGCATAAAAAGGCTACAACTATCTGTACAGTAGTAAACACTATAAAAGTCAAACAAGATCCAGCAACGAAAAACTTCCGCCGGTTCAAAATGATGTTTCCACGACTGGGCCGCAATAAATTTCTATCAGAATGAAACTGTTTGTCAAAACAATATAGTGGTGTGAAAATGGATGATGAAGATTTCGACTGTACTTTGTGAAATATTATTTATTTCTTACGTTTTGTAGTTCCCTGCATAATTTTGTAGGAACAACATTTGGAGTTATTATAATTTTAGTGTTTAAGTTAATCAGAAAATATTTTCGTCAATGTACCTATAACTGATTTATTCAAAATAGGCACGTATTTATTACATTTTTGCAAAGGGCTATCAATATCAACGACTATGTACATAATTACTTAAAAAAATATTAGCTAAGTTAATCCTTTCTACCTATGCCACTTGCTACAGAAAGAATGCTAGTTACATAAGGGATAAAAAGTGGTTAAAAATTAGAAAGATTAAAAGGATATTGTATTTTAAAGATTCTGAATTACATATTAATTATAGCTTCTGATGTATCAGGCGTAGTATTGTAATTCAAATTACTATTCAAGGCTTAGATAGATTTATGGATAAGATATAATTCAATGTTTCATTGAGTAAGACTAAGTGATATTTCGAAATACAGTCTTATTGCATTTCAGAGTCTCATAAAAATATAATGTTTTTTTTACCCAAGTCGCATCATATACGCCCGTAACTCTTAGACGTGTAGATAGAATGTCTCACGTGCCTGTTCACCGGCAACCACATCTTCCAAACTAGAATACATTAACGCGAATGCCTTACTGCTTGGCGGCTGAAACGGGCATGGTGGCAGTACTTTCCCGGACGAACTTGGTGTGAGTTCTACTGCTCTTAATAGTCCAAGAATACTAGTCAAATGAGGGCAAGAATCTCGAAATGAGAGATAGTCAGCTAAAAACATGTATAAACCTTTATTTTGACATCCTAAAAATTGTCTCAAAACCTACCTATCGTAGGGTGTCCGCGAATACAGATATTTCAATGTCAAAGGTAACAAAAAACTATTTTTTACACATGTATAAAAAAAACTAAAGAAAAAAGTTACTATTAAATAAATCTAATAATGGAACTATATATACAACATATTCTTTCAAGATTGGTCCTTCCGTGTACTTTTATTTCCCAACCCTTGGTATCGAATTAAAGAGTGCAGAGTGTTCGTGTCGTTCCATTCCACAAATATCGTGACCTGAGCGAGGCGCACGTGCGTTCCCTTTTCAATTGCCTTGTATTTACTATTTACATACGGTTACGTAAATTGAAACGTATTTTTATTTATTCTGACTGACCTCGCAGCTCAGTTGGTTAGTAACTCTGCCTTCTGAGATGTAGGTCGTGGGTTCGATTCCCACCAGGACAAATATTTATGTGAAGAGCATTGATGTTTGTTCTGTGTCTGGGTGTTAATATGTATTTATTTATTAAAAAAGTATATTATGTATTCTATCAGTCATCTGGTTTTCATAGTACAAGCTATGTTTAGGTATGGGGCTAGATGACGATGTGTGAAATGTCCACCAATATTGATTTATTTATTATTATTATTTATTATTCTTATTTATTCGCGGTGAATAAGTAATCCCACGGCAACACTGCACTTTCCCGGGATCAAAGTAGCCTATGTGATAATCCAGGATATAAGCTATCTTGGTAACAATTTTCATCCAAATCGATTCAGCCGTTTGAGCGTGAAGGAGTAACAAACATCCATACAAACTTTCACGTTTATAATATTAGTAGGATATACTCGTACCTCTAGTAGGATAGGATTACGATACCTACCAGAAGCTTCCAATGCTAGAAATCCTAGCTTTCGTACCCGTGTCTCGCATATTGGTCGTGCCATTGCATGTAGTAGGCCAGAGATATGCAAAGCAATTAGACCTAGATTGTAATAGATATCTAGAGCTCGCATGCCATCGTAGTCGGTACAAACGTGCAAATCCTAGACTGATCCTTCAAATTGTATGCTGGGAAAAGTAAAGGATTTATTGTTAATCATAACGATCTTTTGAATGGTAATTGGTAGGCTGCGAACCTTTCACAGAACATGCACTTTTTTTTATATAATCCAGTTACGGAACGAGCCGACGGCCCACCTGGTTTAAGTGGTAACCTCTGCCCATAACAACCGATGCGACTTGGGTCCTCCCCTACAAGACCCAAGTCACATTGTATGCTCCCGTAACTCGGAGACGTGTAGGTGGAATGTCTCATGTACCTGTAATTTCACCGGCAACCACAACTTTCACACTGGAACACAGTAACGCAAATGCGTAACTGCTTGGCGGCAGAAATTGGCATGGTGGCAGTACTTCCCCGGAAGAACCTGGCGTGAGTTCTAGTGCTACTAAACAAAACGTCACAATATAAAGGATTTCCTAACATGTAATGAAAGAAAAAGCAAAAACTTGGCGTGGTTATACAAATACATACTATAATATAATCATGATAAAATTTTGAATTTATGTTTTTTTCATTTATAAACTGGCCCAACGTGTAGGACTAATGATCTCGAACTAAAAGAAAAAAAAAATGTATTAGCAAGGAACTAACTGTGCGCTAGTCTATTTTGCTATTTTGTAGGTATTTATGGCTATATTTCGTGCTTTTTAAGTTCTTGGCCATACACAGTCGAATACATAATAAGCTTTCTCTCTCAGCCTTCTAATTTATCTAAAACATTAGCAAACAAAATCATCCATTAGATGCAAGTAAGCCTGCCAATTTATAAATAACTTGGTCAATGTAAATATTTCACAGGCCATTAACTGAATTGATCAATTTTGTCTCGTCATCAGACTGGTCATCCAACATAGAGTGAATCGGGAAATTAAAGGGAGAATGTAATTTTTGAGCTGAAATGGTATTTGAAAGTAATTATATTCAACAACTGTGTTTTGGCTGGTAGGCCAACACCATTTTTTTCGAGACCGAATAAGAAACAGCTCCTAAGTTTTCTTATTCATCCATTCTTCATCTTCATCCAATGACATTCTAATATATAGAATATATAGAATGTCATTGTCTTCATCCATTTAATTCACACGTTACTTGTGTGCAAAGATTTATTCAGATTCTTAAGTTGGCTACAACTTAATTATTTACTTCCTGACTGACAGACAAAAATGAACATATCTTGCTGTTTTAAAAAAAACATCAAAACGATGGCTCTTCTAAGTAATGGTTACTCATAAAAATGAAATAAATAAAATACATTCAATTCAGGTGGATATAATAATATCCTATAGATATATTTTTATTTTCAGTATCGGTTGATTGTTTGTATGAAAAGTGAACTATGTATGCATTATGTGTACAGTGAAGTGACTAATGAACAGATGAAACAATGACTCTTCTAAGTGACTAATTGAAAGTGAGTGTAAGTGAGTTCAAAATGGACAAAAAAGCGGGTGAGTCGAGTAAGTGCGGGCAAGTGAGACGGCGGGAACGAACGCCGGATCTCCCGCCGGATCTGTCGACGGATCTGTCGTTCGAGGAGTTGAGAAACCGGTTCGACACCAGCGCCATCTCTAGCCACGTGGTGAGGCGGGAGATCGCGTCGATCCCAGCGACGCACGGCAGCGCTATGAGGCAAGTCGTCACCGGTAAAGTGTTCAAGAAGTGCAAGAGCGCCACTTTCCAGATAGATGGCGCCACATACACAATTGGTGAGTACCCAGCTTATTTTAGTTCCGTTTTTCACCGTTGCGTTCGTGTTCCCATACGGTTTATACGAAGTTATATCAAAAGGTAAAAATTATGAATTTTAATTATCTAACATAGATTTATAAGTAACTAGCTGTTGCCCGCGACTTCGTCCGGTTTGTTCCGGCAAATCTCTGAAATGGATGGACTGATTTTGACGGGACTTTCACTGGCAGATAGCTGATGTAACAAGGAGTAACTTAGGCTACTTTTCCGAGGGGTAAAATAGGGGTGCGTTATAAAACCGAGTTCCACGCGGACGAATCATATCCTAAGCATGTATTGTTACATGCAATTTTGTTTTTTTTTTAATAAGAGAAAAATGCAGTTTTTCCGGGGGTTGTGCTGCCACTTTATCTATTCTATCTCTAAGTAGTGATGCATTTGAGTTTTTGGTAACTCTTGGTAGGTATTTCTTATGGAAGAAAGAGCATGTTGTATGTAGATTGTCATAAATTTTTAATATCACACAATAAAAAAAACCAGCCCTTGGGCTTAGACTTGCGTAAGTTTTAAAACCAACTTGTTTGATTATTACTCGATCAGAACATTTGACGTTCTTTTTTGTATATAGAGAGAGATCCTTTAGTACTTTTAAATGTATTATTGTTAATGCAACAAGACATCTCCATGATGTAAGTGGTATTCTCTACCCATAAGTAAATCAATTCAACTTAGGTTCTTCCCTACGTAGAAGTCCAGGTTTACACCATTCCGCATGTAATTGTTTCCTTTTCTCTCTGAACTCTGAAATACGAAAATAGAAAACATTTCCTTAAAACAAACAATTCGTTTCACGAAAGCTTAGCTCTAAAACGACAGATTTGTGTCAGTATTTGCCCAGACAAAATTCTTATATTTACTGCTACTTAACAAATGAACGATAACCAAAATAGCCTTTTACATAATCCAAATTAACAAAAATTAAAAACAATAAAATAATCCTTCTGATCCCCGCTATAAAACCCCATTCCCATTACGAGCGTTAAAATATAAAACCCGGGGTATTTCCACTTGCGCTCCCCCGCGCACCCTTGGACACCCCCGGACACGGGCTATCTTTGCGATAAAACAAATTGTTAGCATGGGCCGAGTTAAACGCGAACACGACACGCGAATAGGGTTGCCAGGTCTTAAAACCTGACAGCCGGACACATCAGCTAGTTTAGCCGGACATTTGGGTAAAAAAGCTGGACTTCTTCCATTTTTAAGTCTTAGTATAACAAGAAATTTTATTTTTAAAGTAAATCAATGCTTTTTCATCATTACATCAACAATAAAATTGAATCCATTAGTCTTATTTATACCAACATATGAGAAATGTAAAAAAACTGACTAAATTTAAAAAGCCTAACAAAAGCCAGAAACCAACTAATTTGGCCGGACACGCAACCAAAAAGCCTGACTGTGTCCGGCTTTATCCGGACGCCTGGCAACGCTACACTCGAACTACCTTGCCAGCATTCATCCAATTACGCTACAGTATACGGCAATGCGTCTATACGAACTAATTTTAATAAATACATACATACAATCACGTCTGTTTCCCGGAGGGGTAGGCAGAGATCATGGTTTCTACCTGCTACGTTCCTGACATACCTCCTTAGCTTCATCTACTCTCATCACATTCTTCATGCATGCTCGTCGGTTTAGGGTACTCTTGACCTGGCCTTTTTCCAAAACGTTCCGAAAAATACATTTTTCAACTCAAATAAGTTATTTTAATTTTTGAATACATTTATGTACAAGATGTATGCGAAACTATAGTTTATTATTCAGTTGCAAGTTTCGAACATTTACAAAACATGTAAAGTTAAATTGAAGGCAGCTTAGCGACGCAAATAATTATGTTGGTACTAATTTTTTTTATGTCATATTGGTGATAGCATGAGCTGACGGCCCACCTGATGTTAAGTGGTAACCGCCGCCCATAGATAACAGCAATACCACTCAAATCTTCTCCACCAAAGTGCGAGATGGCTCAAGCCGCAATGCGTTGCGTCCATCACCCCGAGACGGGGATGTTACGTCTCATGCGCCTGCAATGTCCCCGGAACACAGCAACACGAGTGCATCACTGCTTGGCGGCAGATTACCAGGTGTGGTGGCAGTACTTCTCCTGGCGAACTTGGCACAAGTTCTGTTGCTACTTTGGGTTGCTCCTTTCGCACCACCATGGTACTGAATTCAGTGGTATTTACATTTAGATATTAGCCGGAAATTTCAGTAGTATATTCCTGATCGTGGCACTAGTGTTCAATTCATTTGTTCAAATAAATTAATGTCTATGTCTATGCCTATGTCTATGTCTATTTGAGCTAGTCTGAGGAGGTCTGTACCACTGTCAACACACTCTATCACGCCCTTCGGCAGTATTATGTGGCGCATACTACAAAGTGCCTGATGGCAGCTGTAATATATATAATTTTACGTACTATACTATACGAGTGATAGAGAAACCTAATGAAATGGACGGTCATTAGATTCTTAGAGCAATTACTTGAGTTAACAATCGTGACATCAGTACTTTATGTTCTGTAAACATCGACCACTCACAAATATTGGGGACGAAAACATTATAATTGTACTACGTAAGGACTCAAGTTGTATTACTTGTTATTTAATAGATACTTGCACTAGGTGGGCCATCTACTCTTACCGGTACTATATAGCACATAAAAATCATTTTTTAACTACATTTAAAAATAGACGGTTTGATAGATAGATTTATTGCTACCAAATATATAAATTTTCAAAAAGATGTTCGTTATCCTACATAATATGGTATATTCCATTAAATTCACAAAAATCATATCATGAAAGTAACCGACTATATATTATTACGTTTCGAAAGATACTGCCCCAACTAGGCAGAAGGACGATGCAGGCTTAGTGATTTGATTTTGAAACCCTAAAAAAGATATTACACATATTCCTGAGGGAAGGGCTTGCCATAAAGTGATATTCAATTATTTTTTTTATATTAAAAGTAACAGTACGTATTTTTGTTCCTAAAATAAAAACAGACGAAAACTGTGTGTAGCTAACACAGTTAAAATGACATAAAATACATAAAAATAGACAGACATAAAATGTATTTTATTTATTGGTTATTCTATATATGATAAAGTTATGGTTTTGAGCAGATGAGTCTCGTGGTGTAAGTTCTCGCCTTGGGTCCTCCGTAGGTATGACAAGACCCAAGTCGAATCGCTTACGCCCGTAACTCTAAGACTTGAAGGTGGAATTTAATTTCACCGGCAACCATACCTTTCAAAGCAGATAACAATAGTTTATTGTTGCTTGTCTGAAGAAATGGGTATGGTGGCAGTACTTTCCCAGATGAAATTGGCACACGTTTTAATACTACTAAACTTGCCGGTTTTCTAACGATGTTTCCATTGCTTTCGAATCATTTACGCGTGACTTTCGAATTAAAAATCGGTGTCCATAAGTACTACTCAACGCACTCGGTTTATGAACCATTAATTTATGTATTAATAAATCTGTAGCAATATCTCAGAAGTTCCGTACGTTCATCTCAACATCAGGCAACGCTTACACGATAAATAATAATTAACGGGCTGAAACCATTTTGTTTCAAAGCTTGTTTTGCAACGTTCCGGGAAAGTTATTCTTCCATGCGTCATTTTATTACAGGGCTCAGATATTATCTGTCGTAATGAAAAAATCGTCGTGGTCGAATGGAACGGACCGAGTTTTCAATCTGAAGGTCCTTTGTTCGAATCTGGAACAGACAGGCATCAAGTAATATAAGGCACATGTAATACCATCCCTAGCAGAGACCTTATAGAGCTACTATTAATTGTACACGTTAGCAAATGTACATAAATAAATATATATTATTTATATATAATAATATAAACTAAAAATAAATAAATATATACATTATCACATTTATTGACTCGCGTCAATTATCGCGATGAATGATGATATCGCGTGAATTAGTAGCTTTAAAATGTCTTGACGTCAAATGTCTATAACCAAAGACCACTGAATTGATATTTGAGCGATTTTCAAATATTTTGAAAAATAATATAAAATATTTATTTATTTACTGAAACTTATAGGGAAAGAAAGAAAGACTTTTCTTACATGCTTATTTAAGTTTAAATTTAACGTATAATAGTTAATCTAACGAGAAAAAGGTATTAGCGTAAAATTAAACATCTGATAATCATGGCGTCCGTAGACATCCATGCAGTACAGTCGATAGTAGTCAATTTCAGCAGTAATAGTAATGTGGCGGGAACGTTGTACAAACCACTTTATTTTTTTAACAGTTCTAAAATTCAGTATGTGGTCTGCGTCGACCTCTTTTCATACACTAGGTAGAGAAAAAGATGCTTGCACCTTAAATTGGTCTGGTTAGAAGCCAACATCACAAACGAATCTAGAAAAAAGATTTCAGATTAAAAAGTGCCTCCTGTAAACATCCCTGAATAAATCAGATGGATAGATGTAACGGAAATATAGAAATAGAACCTTTTTATTTTATATCCGAAACCGAAAGAACGCGCCATATTTTTGTAGGCTTTTATCTCTTTACACTTTACGACAAACTTACGCTCGGTCGGACATAAACTCCCAATATTTCAACTATATTCAACTGTTCTGTGAAATGAATGAAAATATTTTTATACCCAACAAACGCTGAAACCTTTGAAACGAATCTATATTGATGGCTAAAAGAACTCCTTTCTAACAATCTTCTTAATTGGAATATCGTCATTGTTGCTGGCTGAATATAAAATTCCATACTATATAAAAGAAAAAAAAAAACAATATGCCAAAGATTTTGAATTCGGAACTTGTAGAAACGAGCGGCTACCTGTAGCGGGTAGAGCATGTGCCAGATACGACAGTCGCGCGCAGGCTTTCACGCGGTTCGGTAGCGCGGTCGCGTCATGTAGTACCCGAACGTTACGAACGGCCGTGCACACGAAACGGTAAACTGCCGCGGCAAATTCAAATTTCGAATGTGTGTTTCAAGTTTATCTGCCTGTATAATGTTGAAATAAAAAATTCGTTAAAACCACCTGTTGATCGCGATTTGATACCAAGCGTCACGATCTGTTTACAAGTAGGGGGAATCACCACCCTCAGCCGTGGGCAGTGACGCAACGTTTTATGGGCGCCCCGTGCGTTACTATGACGGAGAAACAACAGTCGCAGTTTCAAAATAGATTTCCGTGTTCCCACCTGCGTTAAACCAAACATTCGGTACAACCGGAGTCGGGTAAATTACGACCTGTAAAATACAAGCGCCGGTCATCCGCCATGTGCTACGCTACGCCGCCGCCGGTATGAGATTATAATGTTTTTGTAATATTTCAACCATGGAGATGAACGTTGAGTTATTTTGGATACTCGTTAATATTCTTTCACGTCAAATTAACGAGAAACAAAAGCTCTTTCATTGCCGCCGGTTTCTGCCGCTTACGTAAATCGCAACGATAATTAGTCCGACCATTCTAATTACAAAACAATGGCGTATTGACGGAAGTTCGAACTCCTGAGCTCACAGAGACACATTCTAACAAAAATATTGAAAGTTTTCCGAATCAATTTCAACAGAAGAATTTTAATTGAAACGGTTTTATGTAAACGCTGGCAGATTAATGACAAAAATAAACAGAACGTCAACGATATCTATTTTTAAATCATAACCATAAAACTGCGCTACTTCGTTTGAAGCGAATGGTATCTAGTTTGTAACCATTAGTTATTTGAAATTGTAATGATTACGTTAGTAAATCAGCAATGACCTTGATATCCCGAGGCATTTCTCATGTCTTTAATGAGATTTAAATGAGTAATCGCCGTCCATTATTAGTAAACGGAACGCTTAAAATCAAATATACCAATTAATCTATCGAGGTCAATAATTAATTAACATTGAAAAATCCTTTTTATTAGTTCAAGACTGAATGAAAGTTTACTGGGAACAGTCGAAGCATATCATACTAGTGTTAAAAACTCTTACATATCCGAATTTTTGAGTGAACTGTGATGAGTGGGTCAAGTTTGACTCAGTGAAGAGGAAAAGCCGAAGTGATGTGTGTGAAGTGAGGTATCGTGATGATGAGGAGAGGCAAAGCGCTGCTCGAGGGCAGCAGGCAAGGGTCTGTCGACGACAAAGCGGTGGCGAATGATAAGGAGCTGGTTCATAAATGTCATAGTGACCCTGGAGGGGGCCGGGCCTTGGGGACTGCGCCGCGGACCCACAGACATAGGTCGGCGTCGGGCGCGCCTAGGAAATGCGTGCTCACGCTCGACGGATACTCCTATGTTATTGGTGAGTTCATACATTTTTGAATTTGGAAATTCGATGTTCCTTTTTCGAACCACATTATGATAAAAAAAAAAAAAATATTTTTACATGGAGTTTTAACAGTTTTGTTACAATTAAATAACAATGGATTAGCTACGGAGAGCCAATTAGAGGTTTACGCGTATAAATTATTGAATAAAAAAAAAACACAAATGAACAAATGGTAACTGTAGAAGAATAACAGAATTGTAATTCTCAAACATAATATGTATTACGTTGTATATGATATAACCATTAAAACAATAACCACTTCACAAATTACTCGAATCTAGAGTATAGGTAGGTCTCGACTAGAAAAAATGCTTTGATCGACTTGTGTTTTCGCTAATTAGAATATTTGTAACTGTCGGCTAATGAGAAATTTCAATGAAGTAGGCCAAGTATGATTTTAGAGTCAAAATATTTAAAAAGATATCGTAACACGACCGTGATAAAAACTAGACTCACGTCGAGAAAAAAAATATAAGTTTTGTCGTTCCCATTACTTAAATTCTTCTATTTAATACTATTTCTATCAGTAGAATAAACTATATGCCTCGTTTCTTTTGCCAGCAGTATCGCATTCCCGTTGCTGTGATTTGCGTATGATTTACGGTTAAATTATAGGCACATGAGGCGTTCCATCTTCCAGTCTCAGAGTTACGGGCGCAATACTATGTGATTTGCGTTTCTCATAAATACTTAGAGGAGGATTCAAACGAAATTGTCGTTGTATTAAGTATTTTCAATGGGTATGGGATAGCTGTACCTAAAACTGGGTGGGCCATCTGCTCGTCCCGCCAGTTGCTTACATAAAAAAGATATATTTTAAATCTTGTGTTCATATTCAAGTACCGTGATGAGACAATTTTATAAAATAAAAAAAACATGAACAATTTGCTGGCAATCCAAAAATTTTACTTACCCTAAAGTTTTATTATAGCTAACATAACTATAGACCATAAACCTCATTATAAGAGGTAACCAAGTTTATATAAAAACTTTCAGTCCGTCTGTCTCTATGTATGCAATGTTCGGTAACTTTTATAATGGTTTTTGTATCAGTTTTCGACTTTCGATAGATGAACTTAACGAGAAATGTTTGAGCATAGAATCATAATGGATCATTAATTTTATTTTTATCATTGTAAATATCCATTTGTTTCGCATCGCTTTGCTACTGTTACGAGTATGCAAATTTAATTGTATAACAACGTTTACAGCTGTCTTAAGATGTTATGATTATTATCCAGTACAAATTGTAAATGTTATTTTCAATTGATATTGTTAAGTAAATATTTTTGCAATTATAATTTGGTACCTAAGAATTGTTTCGTATTAATGCTAATAACAACATCCAATGTATCTTGTAATTTTAAACTTCCAACTGTTATTGCGAACCAACTTTTACCAATAGATTGTTTGTATATTTTGACGTCTCAGATCTATTTATCAAAGAATCAAGTAGGTACTAGAAATAAATAGAAAATATTATTTTAATAGGCGTTAACATGGTGATCGACCTTACTTCTTTGCTCATAACTTCAACTTTAAACTAAGTTTTGTAGCTAGCACATCTGCTGTCTACATACAATTGTTACAATAAACTCTTCTGAATCCTTAATTTCTAGATTATTCTTAGAAAAAAACAGCCCCGGTCATTTCCAAAATCGTTATTATTTTGCCTCTTAAATTTGTCCCATCTAAAGGCATGCAGAAATGTAATTTAATGTAAACATTGGCACATATTTATATATATATATTTCGAGACGATTTCTTTTGATAATTTGAAATATATTTACATGTAGTATTTATTATTTGCATGTATATTTTTATCGTATTTCGAGACGAGAGCCTTTCCTTTTCGACGCATGCTTCAGCTTCCAAGGGCGCCACTATTTAAACGGATGGACTAGTTCCTCATTATCCACAGTCCGATTTGACCCACTGTTGGGTTGGGCGTCCGCACTAATGAATGTTTATTCTGTAGCCTTCTATGCGTGTGCCAGTCATCCATGCTTCCTGTTAGACTCACCCACAAACGTCTAAAGGTATTATGTCCAGTCATTCGCTGCAATGCGTCCGACGTTTCTATGGTAGTAACTCTCGATCGAGAGCGCGGAACGAGCGACAAAGAAGCACAATCGAACACAATTCTTAAGACGTTGTCACGTTCAACTATCGTCAGTAAACCGACTTTACAGACAACCATTTTTTTAACTCAATTCAAGCTCTGGCATCAATTCTTCTCAAGTGTCCAACTAAACTCGAGTTCCGTTACTAGCTTCTCAACGTCCTGCAACTTATATAATTTTTATTTACTCATCAAATATTAATATTGGTCTTAAGTTTGTAATATACAATATATCTAATGCTAATTATGTGTTGACAAAAAGTAAATAGGTATTATAACAATCGTTGCTTAGCTTACTTTGGGGCCAGATGGCGCTGTGTGAAATGTCTACCAATTATAATATTTTTATATTTTTTAAAGTTATTTTGTTATTTTTTATATATGAATCGCAGGTAAAATACCTATGTTACAGTTACAGAAATTATATGTATGTTGTCGGTGTTGTTAGCCCAAAAAATAGCATTCGAAATTTTATTGTACATTTTTGGGTGTGAAAATAATCACGGAACGGAAAACCAGGTGGCTATCACACCTGGTGTTTATTGGTAAACTCCGTCCATAACAAGCAATATGGCTTGGGTCCTCCCCTAATTAGGTATGACAAGTCCAAGTCAGTCACTAAACTACTGAAGCTCAGAAGAGGCCTATAGGTACCGATTTTATTAACAAATCCATCATAATACAAGTAAACATTTAAAAAGTATAGATAAGATTAAATTCAAATTTTTGTTCCCTTCATATTCAAAGTTCCATATTTTTTCTTCTGTATAGTTGTTACTTATTGTGTGGCGACAAATTTAAGCTTTGTAACAAGAATCTTAGAACAAGGGAGCATCTCAGCAACAAGGAAGATATTCTGTAAAAACATTTTACAAGATGAACGTTCCACGTCTAGGATTATTGGATTACGTTATTCATAATTCTTTTGATGGAGTGCTCTTATTAATATCTCCTTCTTTAAGCGGGAGATGAAAAATTTTATATAAATACTGGGTGTGTCGGATTACAGTCATAGCGATTAGATCTATTTTTCCACTTACACTTTTGTGAAATTTTTATCGTAATAAAAATTTCATTTTATTTTTAGTATATTGTTACCGGTAATCACAAACATTTCAAGGAAGTGCCTGCCATCTTTCCCCCTTCTGCCGAAAAGTAGTGAAGTATTAGATTTGCTGTGTTCAGGTTTTGAGGTTTAGTAGTATATAAAATCAACCGCTAACAGTATAAAATTACGAGACAGAGTGCAATGCGAACATGGATATCCCCATGTTTCATTTTAGAGAATTTAACACCAGGTGGGCCATCAGTTCCAATACTTACAAACAAATAACAAACAGTCACCGTCACGTGCATAATAATTAGTACATTATATATTGTAACGTTTCCTGTGAGTTATGTAAAATAATGTTAATTTTATTAATTTTTATTTATTTATTGCTACATACGTCTGAGTACTATCATAAAACGTGGTTTAAATTATTGACTATTCATATAGTACGACAAAGGTTAAAACTGTCGTATTATGGTGTCTTTAGAATATCTTTTTCAGATAATATAAAGGTCTACGTAATTAATGGTAATAAGTTCTACACCCCTATAGAATATGCAAATAAATAAATTTCATTGTCAAACAATGATGTTTCCAAGTGATCACTGTCTCTCTGATTAGTATCAGATAAACATTATATGTTTATTATAGAACAATTTACAAAAACTTATTTTACAAAATACAGTGTAATCCATTGATCTATCGAAAGACTATTTTCAAAGATATACAGATAGCTAAACTAATCCTTTCATTGATAAATATTTATATTTTACCTTATCATTATTAACATTAACAAATTTTCTTGATTGACCTAAAATGAAAGTTCGGTCTGGGAACAGAACCCTGCTCTTTGCAACAACTTGCGGTCTACATACAAGTATGTTTAGTTCTAGTTTCCGTGTTTAATGTAGAAGAAATATTTGTCATTATACATGAGGTTATAGCTGTGACGTCACAGATAGCTGAACCCAGCTGATAACCAGCTATCGGATAACGTTGATGTACTGATGTGTCATTAATCGAATGTAGTTGTAGTTTTTAGTACACGTTCGCGATAAAAATATCGATCTATTTACTTGACTTATATATAATTTTTATTTACACAGAAAATATAAAAATAATTCTTAAGGTTTATAATATATAATAATAATAATAATAATATTGGTGGATAATTCACAGCGCCATATATTATATACAAGCTGTGCTTAGCTTACTTTGGGGCTAGATGGCGCGGGGTGAAATGTCCACCATTTTTTTTTATTAATTTGAACTTTTCTTGTAATCTGAATTAGAACCTGCGACTTTCAAATCAAAAACTGTCCCTAAATAACAACTTCGGCTAACACGATCTACGATGCGAATACAAATGACGGAATTGTATTCATGGGCATTAAAGCATACTTCGATTTTGCCAACGAATCAAACCACAATCAATTAAGTCAGCATACCTAATTATCTTTCAAGAACGCTGCTATAAGATTACTCACTAATTAGTAAATGCTAAGGCTATAATGGTCATTCAATATTAATTTCAAAACACATGTAGATATTCCAATAATTGCCATTAAGATAGGACAAGTTACTATGTATGGTGGTGGCATACACTAATACAAGTAATGGCGGACGGTTTAACATTAACAGAATCAGAATCAGAATCATTTATTTGCATAAAGCCTAGTATCCTAGTAGTAGTATGTACAAGATCTTAAAGTTACATAAAATAGTTCCACAAACTCTGTCCACTCAAATTATATTCTAGAATTATTATATTAAGTACTCAGATTGTTACAAGGACCGTGCTCACGAAAAGGAAGCCCTCCTTTAGGGGTTTCTTGTCTGTTCCCGCCATGCAGGCTTAAACGGCGCTGTGTGAAATGTCCACCAATATTATATTGTATATTATTATATTATGTATTATTTACGTGAAAACTAATCCGGATTTCTATTTAGCAGGCGCATTACACATAAAAATCTTATGAGCCGACCACTGGCAATCGCTTTTTCTTGTAAATATGTCGTGTTTCCGCCGCGACCACTAAGGGTAATTTATTATTAGCTAAACCACGGTTGGAGCTGTTTCCTAATCCATGCTTTCGAAAGTGATCTATTGAGACCGCAGCGGCCATTATAAAGGTTTTAATTTTAGACGATTAATCATCATTATTGCTGAGATGTAATCTCCTCTCAATTCAATTTAGTAAGAGTAATGGCAACTCGTAAGTTGGTCGGCGTAAAGAAATCTAGTTTATGAATTCAATGAAACATATTTCTTTTCCATTGAATTTTCGATATTCTATAACTAAGCTATGAGGCCAGTTCAATATTTATTTGTATTAATTATTTTATCATAGCAGTATAATTCGCCTATTGCTTGGCGGCATAGATAAGTACTTATGGTTTCAGTAATTCCAAATTTAATTTTAATTTAATTTGAATTGTTTTTTTGTTTATACTTATTTATTTAGTTTATCTTTACTTAGTTATTCATACTGGTTATTTATTGTTATTATACATAGTCCGTAACGTCTGTTCACTAATATTAGGAACTACGTCGAAAATGTTCATTTCTGAATCATTTAAATGTAAGTTACACGTAAGTTTCAAGTTGAGAACCAAATAACTTAAAAAAAAAACAGGAAAAAATTGCACATAGTTACAACATGTTCTAAATGCAAACGTATTAAAAAATATTCTTGGTATTGACTGATTACATAGGTATAAATATGACGCTAACGAAACCGCACAAGAACTTATGTCAATGCCCATATTAATCCTGACATTTGATATTAACGCATTGTGTTTGACAGTATGTTAAGCAATTTAATTGTGTTACTGACAAGGCATTGTATGTTAAACGTGATTGATGCAAACTGATAGCTTGAATCAAACAGTCAAACGATACAAAAGAAGTTCACGTCCGGCTCAAAATGGTCAGTCGAATTACGTCAAACTTTTGATAGATAAATTATTGAAATACTAATTATATTGTGCAGATTTTTGTGTACGGTTGAATTGCAAAGATTTATATAAAAAGTATTTTACTGGCTGCATATGTAAATAACATTATATACTAAGTTTACATAGCATTCGGATGACTGTGATTTTAAACTCATTTACTTTTCTATATAGTTTTGTGACCGAATGATGCTTACTAGTTGAAATTCAGAGCAAACGTACAAACTTATTGTTGAATTCAATTTGGTTTCACTTGTTATTATAAAATTTCTGAAAAACGTAATGAAAAACATCGTGTGAAAACCGACACATGAAACCGACAATTTGGGGGTTTGTGACATCTTCCAATCCCATATGGGCTCCAATGATGGATTAAACTCCATCCACTTCCGCTTGTCAAGAGTAACAGTTGTACAGTTGAGTAACTTGTAGTTAGGACTACAGTATATTTCTTAAATATTTGTGGTAATTTCACACAGCGCCCTCTCTCGAACCAGACAACTGATAGAACACTTATATACTTTTTGTCAATGATCCATATTATTATTAAGTAAATTATTATATATTATATATATATTATGTGTGTACATGTTATTGTATGTGAAATTTCCACCATTTTTTTATCTCCTGTCTCGTGAAACCTATATAATAGGTTTAAAAGCTCGTACGAAAATGAAAACCAAAATGATCCAAACACCTTGTACATAAATGACGTAACTTCGCAGAATAAATAACAGTAAATAAACGCCTCATAGGAAGTTTTCACCCAATTGTCAACATATTATTACTTTACAATAGTACTAGTAGCATCAAAATAAGTTTGAAGTAATTGTAAACAGTTATATTTCAAAGCTAAGACTAGGTACCCGGGTAAAAAAATACCGTAATATTTACAGTAAGGATCGCAAAAAAAGTGTTAACTTTTAGGACGCCTGTATTTGAGACACGATGCAGAAAAGGTACCTAGATTCTGGATATTATCTACTTTCATTAATAATTATTCTAAGAGAAATCCTTTCTATTATAAACAATATACGAATCAAAAATAAAAATAAAAATATTAGAATATTAAAAAAAAACGAAACGCTTATCTGATAACTCCTCATGTTCAATGAAAAAACATTATAATGAATATTCAAAAATGTGTTTTGAAGAAAAAGTAATTTGACTGCTTTTTCGTAACAAGCCTAATTATATTAACAAGAGCAATTAAGGGGATGTTTGTAAACATTTGCCCAAGAATTTCGTAGCGTCTTGTATTTTTGTAATTAATTAATTATTGAAAAGTGCTGCAGACGGCGGGCCTCATTGAAATTATATAATAACGTCTAAAACATAATAAAAAGTTGTAAACCATAATAGCCACAGCGTTTGAATAGCTTAAAATAGGCACCTTAATTATTGTTGGATAATATAATTTACGAAAAACAATGTCCCTAGACATTTATTAATTATTACACATATAATTAATTTATATAATAAATAATTACATTAATTTAGGTATTTTTTTTAAACTATTGCATAGCTTCTAGGCCCGCGGCCTTGAGCGTGGAGACCGAATCCAGAAATTCCGTAACGAAAAAAACCTAACACCCCCCACTCCGACCGGCACAGCGGTGATACTTTTTAGTTTTTCCATCTATCGATAAATACCAGAACTTTTAATGACTTTTTGAAATATCACGCGCAATAGCTTTACCGCGGCAGTCTCCGAGTGCCACATGTCTTTTTTTTCTTTATTTGTTTTTAGTTTTGTATTGAATACTGCTTATGGCAGTTTAACTTCAGCTGAATTGTACTCTCTTGTTAATGCTTCACTTAGTTTCTGGCCACATTTAATTTTATTTAAATGGTATACTTTCATTGTACTTTGTATGCTGTGTAAAAAAAATCTGAAGTTTTGTTATCGTTCCGTGGCTTCACTAAAGGGCTCTGTTGGAAGAGACGCTCTGTTGGACGAGCGTTAGTCATCCAACTAACATTATTCTGAGACAGATTCCTTTATTATGGCTTCTTGAAACTTTTTTTAGGTACACTTTTTGCATTTTCAAAACTTCTATATTATAAATGAATGATATTTAGTAAGGTTAGTGTCTTTTGTTTTTTATGTTCTGTGTAAGCTTAGTGCCGCAAATAAAATATCTTTTCTTTCGCTCAATTACATGTATAAAATACAAAAAAGACCATGTAATATGAGGCTTTAAAATTTATTAATAAATTAAATAATGCTCAAAACAAAAACATTGTTAGCATTGCGTTGCTAAGATATCAATGCTCAATTACTGAGCTAACTTTACTAAATGGCTACGTCAATCAAGTCTTCTAGAATAAATGATTATTTATACTGGGTATGTCTGTGTTTATTTTCCAATATCCACTTATGAGACCAATTACGCCACCTTTTCAAATTCGTACTAAATTAATGGGCGGCTAGCTAATATTATTTATATTAATTGATACATTTTCTAATGTTCATTATAAGTAGTCATTTTATATTATTTATTTTTGCTCCCATTGGGGTCAGATCCATAATTTAATAAGTTTAAAGTTATTCTAAAACTTAGTAAAGAAACTAATTTAAAAACACGACGAGACGCTTATATCTTTTAATATTTTCTTCTTTTGGCGTTTGATGTCCAGAATACCTGGTTCTTAATATAAATGAAAGATTTATTTTGTAATAAGAATAACAAGCTTACATCAAAGTTTAAAATTGCGTCAACGGTTTAAAATATTCTTTTGTAACTTTTTTTTTAATTAAATAAGCTTCTACATTTCAAAACATTGTAATAAGTCTTTTAAACCTCTCATGAGTTTTGTTTATTTACTTAATTTCATCTGTGGTTTAGTCTAAAGGATAAACACTTTATTGTAGTTAATCAGAAAAGAACGGATGGATTTAACCGGAAAATAAATGTTGTAAAACCAAATCTTTATTAGGGGTCGCAATCTAATTCCGTTCAGCATATCTTTTTTTATGTGACAGAAGTGACGGAACGAGCAGACGGCCCACCTGATGTTCTCCGTCCATAGACAACTCTCTATTGGTTATGCATGAGTAAGTAAATGAAAAATATTGTTTCCGAAAACAATGCTAGGCGAAGTCTACAGCCTTAAATAAAGTTTCCATTAAAACTTGAATTTAGTTCAACGGAACCGTGGCGTCAGTTCTACGATTATGTACAAACTTCGTCAACCCATTTCGCCGAAAGCGAAATTTTTTGAACTAACGACGTTTATATTATACAAATAGTATTAAATTATATTCGGCATTTCGAAAACTTTTAAACAACATTTTGCGATGGAAAATAGAATAGAATAGAATAATCATTTATTAAAAAAGAAGAATACAAAAAAAAACTTAATACAATTTTCTTTACGCAAACTAATAAAAAAATTGTCTGTTTCTTCTTCTTCTCGTCATGGTTTACAATATTAAAAAAACAATTATTATTATTCGGTGTGAAGGGTCATCCTAAGAAAAGTTATATAATTCAAATCATAACACACAATAGATCAGCTGTAAAGAGGCGTCGAAAGAAGCATTATTATTTTGGATAATTTAAAATATTATTATACTTTTTCCGCAGTATATATATCATCGTTGCGAGATATATTATTTACCAGTTTTCAAGTCAGATTATAATATAGAATTATATATTTTAAACAAGAGTCATTTCTCAAAATCTCTATCAATTTTTTCACTTGAAGAGACAACAGACAACAGCAAAATATTGGTAAAGAATCCTTGTTGTTACAAGTCCTCGTTTCGTATCACTTAAAAACTCCGAACAACAGTTCTCCGTTGCAGGAATCCGTGACCTCTGTTGACATTTTCCGCTCAGTTTTAGGTCACAGCAGCCGACCACGCTAGATTGACAATGCGGCTCCTCGCGTTTGTATTGCGGTACGTGTGAATATGACAGATTTTTGACTGCTTCTGTCGGATACAAGAATTGCACAGCTTTGGCAACCATCTGTAAAACTATGCCTAGTTCTTATTAAATATTAGTAGCACGATAAGGTGATGCATTTATTGTCATTTCGACACTTAGCCCCATTCCAAGCATAGCTTGTACTTACGAACCGGCTTCTAATGAATCAATCGTGAAAACACAATGTATCATGCCCATTTCTGCCGCCAAGCAGTAACGCTTTCGCGTTACTGTGTTCCGGTTTGAAAGGTGTGGTTGCCGGTGAAATTACAGGCACATGAGACATTCCACCTTCACGTCTCACAGTTACGGGCGCATACGATGCGACTTGGGTCTTGTCATACCTAGTATGGGAGGACCCAAGTCGCATCGGCTGTTATGGGCCGAGGTTACCACTTAACACCAGGTGGGCCGTCAGCTCGTTCTGTAACTGTATAACATAAAAAAAAAAAAACTCACAAGTATTACATATTTTATTAAATTAGATTGTTTAGTGCGATTGCCAAGTCAATTTATTTAT
This sequence comes from Chesias legatella, assembly GCA_947359385.1. Lineage (NCBI taxonomy): Eukaryota > Metazoa > Arthropoda > Insecta > Lepidoptera > Geometridae > Chesias > Chesias legatella. The sequence continues at coordinate 2,551,065 of OX375783.1, forward strand.
TTAAAACATATAAGATTTTTAATACTGATACTGAAATGGTCACTATAAGATGTTGTTAGGTTAGCTAATTACGTAATAACTTAAGACAGAAGGATCTTTAAGTAGGGACTGACTGATTTGGTATAATATGATACTCTGGTACATGTCATGAAATGCATGCTCCGGTTAGTCGTGTGTGTGTTTTGAAATTGTAATTACCATTAATTAATTTCACCTGAGATGAACGCATCAATAGCACTCGCCTAATTAAGGTACTAGTCCGTTTTGTAACTCTAGGTGCGCCCGGTTGCAATCGTGTTAAGTTTAGAATCGGTACAGTCGGCATTAAATATTTTGCTGCTATCAGATAGTATTTTTTTAATAAAAACTTATTTATTCACATGTTCGAGTAGAATGGGTCATAGGGAACAATTAAATTCTTGTTCATAATAATATGATGTAAAATATTACCAGCGTAAAAATAAAATTTAATATTATTTAAGACATGAAACATTCATATTAAGAACGTTTGGGATATTCGTTCACATTGAGTTACGGGCTAAGTTACGGGAAGACCCAAGAAATATTGTAGTTGTCATGGGCAGCAGTTATGGCACAAGCGGGCCATTTGCTCGTTGTGTGATAGTGATAGCATATATCCATATACGTAATTCTGTCTGTCTGATTCCTTTTCACTCCTAAACCATTGAACCAATTTTAATGAATTTTAAAGTATAGACAGAGTGGACTTTGGAGAAGGACATAGGCTACATTTTGTCGTGAAAATAATAATTTAAAGGCGTAAATGAAATAGGTGATGAAAGTTTGTAAGGGGAGTCAATCATATCTCAAGTAAGAAATATAAAACTCATCATAATTATATATTTGGTAATAAATAAATAATGTTTATGCATTTTTGACCAATCAAGTTAATAGGGGGATGTTTCAATTTTTTAAAGTACCTTTGTGTGGACGTTGATGTTAGCTTGGAGAAAAATTAGGCTTCTCAAAATACTAATTCTACGCCGACCAAGTTGCGGGCACCAGCTAGTAAAATATATATTTAAATGAATTGTATTATTTATTTCGCCAGTAAACTATCTAACTCAACACTTCAAATTGGTAGGATTATAGTGGCGTCAAAGACGGTGAAAGGTAAGTCCAGTTCATGAGCTCAAGTTACTTGACTAAGACCGGTTAACGAGTTTTGTTCGTGGCTAAGTAGTTGAAGTGTTTTGTTACAAGTCTGTCTGGATTGTTACATAATGTTACTGTTTATGATGTGAAACATGAAGGTGTTTCACTTGAAACGAGGTAAGTACTGGCACAGATAAGATATACTGGACAAGGTACTCATTTTAAACGTTTTCCTAACCAAATAAAACCAGATCATTTTTCTGGATAAGAAAAAACAAGGATTATATTTTATAATCCTTGTTATTTTGCATAAATTTGTGTTGTTTTGCAATAAACATTGAAAATATCATTATTTTGATTTTAGTAAACCGAAAATTTTCGTGAAAGATCCAATTGAAAAGACCATTCACAGCAGATTCTATTTTTATTATAAAAAAATGATATTTTCGGTAAACTGATTACGAAAATTAGAAATAAAAAAATAATTTCCATCAGTTCTAATCGTCTCTTATGTTTCTTATCCCATAATTATTTGATTTATTGAATATTTTTTCATTCTTTCATTTTTCATTATATTTAGTAGTATTGACCTAATTCTTATCTTTATATCTTTTAATAAAATGAGACAATATTTTATTCGTTACCTCTTATTGTGAAATACCATTATCTATTACCACTGTTGATAACCGAAAATGTAATACATACGGATAGACAACTGAGTAATAATATTTCTGGGTTACTCTGCTCGTAACTGATTGCTTAATTTGTAACTACAGTTTATTTATCTTAACTCTTTTGCAAGCAGGAAAACTGTGTACTTTTTAAGAGTAAGAACATTGACTAAAGGTTTAGTCATAATCTCATAAATAGTATCACAACGGTATGGTGGCAGCACTAACTCATCTGAATGTTCATAATAATAGAATGATACCGTAGTAAGGGTAACAGTAATAGAGCACGTACATAAAAAATATGTAAAGTTCCTATTCTTGTTCGTGAATAGCGTCTAGGTGCTCTGCGAGTCTAGAGTCTTCAGTCTGAGACACTACAATGCCGGGGTTGCAACTCATTCAGGCTACAAAATAGGGCATTCCCAAGGCAGATAAAATGAAGTTCCCTTACCTAGCTATTTTATGAGTTACCTATTGTGGAAACATCTCAGACTAGAGTTACCTAGTACTCTCGACTAGTGGATTGCTGCGTAAATACCAATATTAATAATTATGTTAAATGTAATATCTCAAACCTAATATACGCATCCTGACCTGGAACCGTTGAATTGCAAGCTTTTTTCGGTCCCCTCATAGATTTGTAAGTCAACCTTATATCTAATAATCAAGCTTAAAATGAACTTTGTTTTTTTTGCACGCCATAGCTAAACTAGATGTTGCTCGCGACTTCTTCCTCATGGGATTTGGTTTTACCAAGCACCCCTAATTTAGCCCTTGGAAAAGTAGCTAATTACTCCTGTAACATTACCTTTCTATTTCTAACGTCCCGACAAAATTACTCGGAAAATTTCGGAATTTAGCCGGAACAGACAGACAGACAAAAATTTAAATAACTGTTTTTTGTTATATCGCCGTATATACAGTAAGACACAGCCTAATTGAAAACATGATTTTATTGAATCACGAGCTTCTTGCGATGAAAATGTTAAAGGAATTTCGAGTTTTGCATCTGAGATTAATTCGGAATTTCATAAAGATTTGATGGGAAGTGCTCGTATGGTCTTTGATGTCGCAGACGTTAATTGATATGTGATTCGACTGAGTTAATCCAAAGTTAAAGTCAAAAATTTCGAAAATTTTGGATATGATTTATATAAATCACAGTAACTCTTATTTCATCCGGACTTGAATCGGTGACCTTGGGATTAAAAGTCAAAGTTTCATATAATTAAATTTCATAGCTCTTTAAATATTAGTAGGAAATAAAAATGACACGAGCTTATTTGACATGACTTCTTAATTAAGACAGACAAATGAAGACGGTCAGGTCAGTCCATTTGCAAATTAAATAGGCCCCGAATATACAATAGTAACAGGGTAAGGAAAACATTACCTTTTTGTAACCTTTAACCTATTATATACCCTTTGCAGGTGGATGAAGATAAAACTTTTAAATACGATTTTTAATTAGCTACGGTTTTTAGTTTAGTTTTTATGCAAACAATAAATATATATAAAAATAAACAGACAAAGAGCTTTTGCCGGATTTCATTTGTTAATCTACTTTTAAATCTAGACAATGCTAGTTTGAAACTTCAACGTTTGATATTTTTATTAGAGAGTGTTCACAGATCTCAGCAAGTTTATTTTTGTAATCGTCTATGAAATATTTATAGGAATTAGCTTTGAAATATCCCAAATTAAAACAGCTGCTTTATACGGTATCAAAGACAAGCTCGTTAAAACTTTCGGTTCACGACTATTGCTTCTCGAAATCATTCATGATGCCCTTAAAAGGATCAACACAGTGTATATCGTTAGATGTAATAGGAACGGAACGGGTAGTTAGTGAGAAGAGAACTACAAGACATAGATTTTTAATTTTTTGCATTGAGCTAGTTATTTATGCAAAAGTCTTAGTGGTCTTTTAATTTCAATTCGAAGTACGTTGCTTTAAACTCAGGCACATTTTTATTATTAATAATATATATTTAATAGAATTACGGCACGACTTGATGGCTCTCCCATAACAAGCAATACGACTTGGGTCCTTCCCAACTTAGGTACATAACCGAAACCCTTATCGTATGCGCCCGTAACTCTTATATCTCTCACACCTCATGTGAGGATTTTTGTGACCTCTGTTAATCTGGATTAGGGCTCTAGTGGTAGATTAAAGCCATCCACCCTCGTTTGTAGAGACTAGGCCTGTATTGCTGCATTAGGAATATTAAAGTTGCATTACCCAACTTTAATTTGAAATACCACCAAGTATGAGACTGAGATAATAATGTGTAAAATGCCACTTGGTTAGGAGCGATGCCGGCAGGTGAAAGCTACCAAATTTTGTAGCGCAATGTAAAGATTTAGTTCAGTGATGTTTTAAACTTTTGTTCCAAGTAGAAGGTTCTTTGGAGAAGCGCTTCAAGCAACCAATTCAGAAAATGTTTGCAGGTTCGATTTCCATATATTTTTTCCGAGATGTAGGTATTTTTGAATTATTTACAATTTTGTTATGACAGATCAAAATACAGCCGGTTATAATATTAATTGTATTTATTTTATAGAAAAACTTTTTCTAATAAAAAAGTTTTCCGGGACTATGTAACTGTTGACTGCTTTTATGTATTCATGAATCAATTTCCCGAGGATTATTTTCCACAACCTTTTTTAGCATCGTATTTTATAAAGAAAATTCAATCCAATTGACTGGTATGAAGCAAATAAAATAGTGGATCACAGCATGATAAAAACATATTAGGTATTCACTCAATTCACAACTTTCAGCACTAAAGATTCGCTGCCAACAACGTCGAGCTTCGTGGAATCAAACACCTCCCTGGAAATAAAATCAGAAGTGAGCAAGACTAAAAAGATAGTTAACACGATGCTAGCGGTTAGCACAAGTAGCTTGCTCTCCCTAGAAATCACCTAAATTGCCTGAGACAATGATATGATTCGACCATTTTACGCTACGACTCTTACGTCAAACCATTAAACATAAATAACTATTGGTGGACACTTCACACAGCGCCATCTAGCCCCAAAGTAACTCAAGCATAGCTTGTATCATTGGACCAGACTACTGATATTATTAAAATATATACCAGATAACTTATATACTATTGTGTAAATCATACATTAATACATATTAACACTCAGACACATAACAATCATCTATGCTCTTCAAACAAATGTTTGAACTGGGTGGGAATCGAACCCATGACATACAACGCAGAAGGCGGGGATACTACCAACTGATGAGGTCAGTCCGGCGTAAGATAATATCAAGTTATGCCTCAAATGGGACGAGAGAGTATTTTTCTTAGACAGTTGTGACAGTTAGTTTCAATGCTTGAAAATCTAGCGGCCAGTAGACTTTTTTTATGTAACTATCAATAATAAAGAGATTCTTATTTACAACAAGGCACCAAAAATTGAGTTTATTTTATAGTAGGATGTAATAAAACCTTAATGTTCGATTTCATCTAAGAAACTGAGATTAGCAATGAGTCTTATGAAATATAAAGGTAAAAATAATTTAAGAGAAATTCCAACCATAATAAATGTTATTTGACGAATACTAATAAGGTTAGCTTGCAGCGTGTAAACTCACCAATGAAATATAAATAAGCTGGTGTACGCTGCAAGGTTCTTTTTGTCATTCTTTCAACGTTTTCAATGATATTTCAATAGGAAAATACAAGAAAACTCTCTCATACAGAGAGAGATTTTTTTTGCAAATGTTTGCCAGAATGTTTTCAATGCTTTAAAATAATTGTATTATTTTTTAAAGATTTTGTACTTTATTTAATTTATTTATTTTTCTCTCACGTCGGTTATGAAAATAATCATCCTTGACTTAATCACTAAAGTCATAGTTAATACTTTTTACTTCTTTTATAAATACTTTAGAGACTGGTATAGAAGTTAAACATTGCTTAGCCTCATCTTAGAAATCCCAGACTCGCAACTATGAGCGCTTCAAGGCCAAGAAACTTCACTTTCCCTTAATGACTTGGGAATGCTGACTTGAACATTTTCTATCTGAGAAGTGCTTGTCTGCAATTTGGCTATTGGTTCAGCGGACTTATATTCACTGGCTCTTATTCAAGTAGGTTGAATCCATATTGAATGGATTATGACATTAATTTATAAAATTGATTTGTAATAGCTTATTAAATGGTGTTTTTAATTTTTGCGTACTTGGAACAAAGTCAAATTCTCTCAATCTGTGATAGTTTTGTTTTTAGCGGACATAAGGCTTTTGCCTTGCTTAAAGCAAATTAACTTAAACTTTTTCAAATAGTTTTTTAACGAAGAGTCTAATAAATATGTAGTAGACTTGATCTTCGCAAGGAACGCTATGTCTGGGGTGAAGAAAGGGAGCAAGTTTATTTTAGAAATTCACAAGGAAACATTCCTGGGCTATGTTTTTTTTTTATAAATATGTACTATATTCATAGTAAAGTCCATTAGGAGCGTAGACATGACTCGTGGTAAATAAATGATATTGAAACTGCTATGGGTGAGGAGTTGGTTTTACAAATTCTTAAAATAGTATTTTGGCAAAATATTGCGATCGAAACGCTTATATTCCAGAACCAAAGCATTCGAGAGCATGACCTACAGATTTTGCGGTTGAAAGTAAACAAGAAAGCTTTTATAACGCAACGGAATAGGAGATTATTCTGGTCGATGAGCTACTTAGGCTGACAATAAAAAAATAAGAAAATATTCTACACTAGATTCCCTGTCGCAGGCATCTGAGAAAAAGCTTTATGCTCAGACAAAAATGATTGCACCAGCTGAGGATAGAACCCAGGACACCTCGCGTGTCATTCCGGTATTACTCCAAACGCTACAGAACCAGTGTACAAATAAAACGTCTATTACCCAGCATTCTTCATCGACTGGGCGCTGCTGACGATGACTTGAACTGATCCACTGACATTCTCGAAGTGGGTCAGATCAATCGAGTATGACGAATTCCTGAAGTTGACGACCACTAAGTAGATTTCACCGTTGTACCACCTGCAGGAATAGCAAAATTTTGATATTTTTCTATGTGGATATGCTAAGTAAGGATCGTAAAAATAATACAGCTATTGATGCGGAACTCTCGGTGCGTGTGCCTAACTTGCACTTTTCCGGTTTATTTGTTCATTTTCTCATCTCAAATTCTATATGCTCTGCCGCCCTCGATCCCATTTCATCAAAAAGCTTATCAAATCAGTTGATTTGCTAATGGCCCGAGCTCCGCCAAATGCGGCCAGTTATGAAAGAAATATTCAGTAAAAACTTGACGTTGCCAGCAGTAGCGAGGATTTCATCTATCAACGTCCAGCTAGTTCACTTTATTCTGTGGTTGGCTTAGTGCAAACTGACGCAAAATGAGATAAATTAACGCTGTAATCCAATTTGACAGGTTGTAACTTATAAATTGTTGGTCCGGAACGGTAATTATTATTGAAATGTTGAATTATTCGAGATATCTCATTCGAGTACTCTCACTTAGGTCATAACTAAATCTAATCTGCAAATAGCCCACTCGTGTTTAACTGAATTAGCATTAATTGGTTGTACATGGCCAGGAAATATGAACTTGACCGCATGTGACCAACCAAGTTTCTTTGCATTGTAAGTCCAAGTCCCGTAATAAAATAAATTAAAACAAATTTTGCTGAAGGAATGCTTCTATACAGATGACGACGTTCTAAATTGTTAATTGTAATTTTTATTTTAGGTTTTTACTAATTTTTTCTCCATAATATTATCATTTAATTAAATTTAATATTAAGCTACTTTAAGTAGGTTAGAATATATTTCAGACAAGATTTCGTGATCGTTTTGAATAAATATGAATAAAAAAACGACATTATTCGTTCAAAACAGTTTCCTTTTTGTGAGTTCTCAAATCTTCGATATTGAAGCTTACCACAATCTGAAGATAGTTTTATCTTTGATGACTACATGCCGGTAAGTCAGTGCATAACATTCTAAAAATAATGTTTCGCTTTTTATTTTCCTGGTATTAAAGTAGCATTTTCTTTCATTCAACCAAATTCAAAAAATATTGTTACGTAGTAAATATTATATCTCATCTCGGATATCAACAACTTTCCTAGTAGCAGAACAGAAAAAGAAGATCAGTACTGCCACCATACCCATTTCTGCCGCCAAGACTAATTCAATTACGTTACTTTGTTCTGGTTTGAAACTTGAAGCGTTCTACTTTCACATCTCAGAGTTCGAGCGCATACGATGCGACTTAGATCTCGTTCTAACTAAGTAGGGGAGGACCCAAGTCGCATTGCTTGTTATGCGCAATGGTTTCCACTTAACACCAGGTGGGCCGTTTGGTCGGTCCGAAACATTATCAAAAATATGTTTATATTTTTACTATTATTATTGTTATTATTGGTTAATAATCGATTCTAGATTCGAGTACTTTCTACATAATATTGAATAGTCACTCACCTTCTAAAAACGAATACATCATTATTAAACGCAACCGATTCGTATCTCCCGTGTCTGAAGGGAGCCTCGGCGCGGAGACCGACCAGGGTCCGGTATATGTTCAGATGGGAATGCTCATTGAGGGTCTGGGATTCGACGTTCACAGTTTCATAGCCTTCCGCCACTGGGAGCCATGTCTTGTCACCAGTGGTGAAACCTGTAATAAAACATTTTTCATTACATTTAACTGTAGTTTTATCATGTTGCTACTTGTTTTTTTATGTGATACAGTTACCTACTTAAGATGGCCCCTAGTGGTAAATGGTAACCTCTGTCCATAACAAGCAAAACGACATGGTTCCTTCCCTACATAGGTACGACAAGACCCAAGTCACATCGTATGCGCCCGTAACTCTGGGCTACATGTCACCATAGGTGTAGAATAATTATTAATATACTTTTTTTAAGTAAATAGTGAGGTAAATAATAAACGTTGGTTAATTTTCTGAAGCATTCTTGAGAATTAAGAGAACCGTCCTATACTTTCCAATGTAAAAATGGGCATATATGTATTTCCAACTTTATCCATGTTACGGGGAAAAATGTAGGTGTGTGTGTTACTGTTAAAGCATAATCTATATATATGTTAAAATTTTAATCTGTAATGCGAAAGAGTAATAAACATCCAAATCAATATAATCGCATTTATAAAATACTAACTGCAATTGCAAGGAGCCCTTATACAAATTTCAGGGTCTTAGACAGAGATAGCAATCTAAAGATACCTGCAGCACACTTTTCACCCTCTAAGGGATAATTAAAAAAAAGCATTAATAAGTTTCAAATCAGTCATATACATAAGTTTTAAGGTGGTCCGCCAAATAAATACAATGTTTCATATAAAATTTTGATGTAGCATTACATCACTTAAGGTGGAATTATTTTTTACTTTACATCGTCATTACACACTTACCGGCATTTTTGCCAGCGTTCCATTGGAAGGGAGTGCGCTCGGGGTCCCTGGACTCTTTCCAGTAATTAATAGGATCATCAGTGTTGCAGCCACTCGGGTCCACTGTGTCTTCCCAACTGATATATCCATCAACCATACCGATTTCTTCACCCTGAAGATTATCTTTATTAGCATGATGCAAATATATTTCATGATTAGAACATATTTTTCATTTTTATATAAGTTAAGGATTTACCATATATGTCACAGCTACGCCAGGCATCAGAAGAACAATCATGTTGATTCCATCAACTAATTCCGGGCTAAATCTTGAAGCAACTCGGCTGTTGTCGTGATTTCCAGCCTGGAACATAAACAGTATAGTCTCGAAACCGGTCAAATATATCAAATTAAATGGAGATGTTTTGAACAACTTACGACCCAGTTAGCAGATTTGTCGATAGGTTTGTAAGTAAGGAACTTTTCAAGGGCGTATTTGACGTCTGCAGCAGAAGAAGATCCATCCACATCAGAAATTAGTACGAAATTGAAAGGCATATGAGCACCCTCTTTGTCACCCTCGCCGAAGTACCGCATGGTAACATCTGGACTGGAATAAGCTTCAGTCATCATGACTCTGCTGAGACCATCCTTTTTCTTGAACTCGTCGAAAATTTCCCTCCATTGGTAGACCATGTCAAAAGTTTCGGGCTGGTCTGTCGTGTAAATGTGGTTAAGGTAACCGTAGTTGTCAGGATTTGTTTCCAAAGTGCTGGCTAATGGTTCGTCAGGGAACGCACCTCCGTATAATTCCTTATCAACTTCAAACAGGTGAGAGATGGCATCTACTCTAAAACCAGCGACACCCTTTTCCAGCCAGAATCTGATGACGTTCTTCATCTCCTCGACCACATCGGGGTTGCGGTAGTTTAGGTCTGGTTGGCCGATGACGAATTGGTGAAGGTAGTACTTGCCTACTTCTTCTCTATACTCCCATGCGCTCTTTCGGAAAACGCTAACCTAAAAAATATAACCGAAGCTTTAAAGACTAGGTACCTGATTACCTGATTATTTAACAAAATAGATGTAAATCATTATTAAATCAAACTCTTTAGGGTCAAAGTCGAAAAATCCTTCAAGAAATTTAGACATGGCGTGGTCTTTAATGTGTCCAATGCGTGCAGAATATGTCTCATGTACGTTCAATTTCAAATATGATATATATCACAGTTAGATTTACCAGATCAATGCCTGATTATTCATAAGTTTAGCACCTGCTTAGAACTTATCTTATTCTTCCTACAATAAATTTACACGAATATTGTTACGGTATTTCTGAAAATGGTTAATATGCAATATACTTTTCTAATACTTGACACCCGGAGATCTGATTGATAGCTGAGTAGGCGCGTCAAAATAGCTATTTCTAATGTTTGAAAATCTAGCACTAGTAGAATCGCCGACTCACCCAATTATTAGGTGGGTGAAGAACTCCATTTTCGTCTTCCACAGGATCTTCCCACACAAAGTAATCAAAGTACTTATCGTGACCTTTCAGAGCCTCTTCAAACCAGACGCTCTCGTTGCTCGAGTGGTTTGGTACCAAATCCAAAACTATTTTTATATCTAAAAGTATACAGTATTTATTAGGACATACAGAATTATCATGTAGATATATTTCAATTATTAGCGTATCGCAACAACACGATTTGACTACTTATAAGAATATTTGTCGATGTGCCATACATAATTTTTAATTTCGTTGACGGTTCCCTTCCATCTAAATGTATTTAGGTTGGCTAGGCGCAGAATTACTACAAACTTCACTGAATTATATAGTACCTACTCGAAACTCGCCTGCGTAATGACAAAATGGTACAAACGAATATTTAATTATAAAAATAAAATAAAATACTAAAATGTAAAACCCAGTTACACTGAAATATGTTTTTGTTTGCTATTTCGTCTAAACATCACAATTAATTTAAAAACAATACCAGTTACAGAAAATGATGTCCTTTGGTTAACACAATAATAGCAGGAAAATGCATCAACCATTACATACAATTAAAGTTCGTACCTAGTTCGTTGGCTTTTTCAATCAATCTGTGGAAGTCATCCATTGTTCCATATTCGTCTTGTATCGCGTAAAAATCAGCAATGTCATATCCAAAATCATACATCGGGGACTTGAAAATGGGTGATAGCCAAGTTGCGCCTACCCCGAGCTCTTTCAAGTACGGCAAGCTTTCAGTTATACCTGAAAACGTAGAACGTTATGTTAACTTCACAATAAGCGACCACTCGCAATATACAAATTGCGGGCGATCACGCGAACATCTAAACCTACCCTTAAAGTAGATAAGTAATAACGGAATTTACTGAAATTTCTAAAATTACCCTTAGTATTTTACCCAAAATATAATAAAGTATATTAGTGGATATTTCACATAGCGCCATCTAGCCCCAAACTAAGCGTATCATGGAAACTAGAAAAATGATAGACCAACCTACTTTTATTTTCAAATAAATGCTCGTACATGTCTTATTTTCATATTCATAGATACATTTCCATTAGCAAATCATTACCATTAGCCGGATATGAAGGATTTGTACTCAAGCTTAACTATTAACGTCAAGAGAACAAACATCCATGTTCGCGACACAAATGTTTGTCCTATGTTGGAATCGAACCCACGACTTACAGCGCAGAAGGCGATATATACGATATATACTAAATATTATTAGTGTCTGGTCTACGGTTTAGTTGGTAGTACATATTACATATACAAATGAGCCGTAGACCAGTCACTAATAATATTTAGTATATATATTTTATTGTATTTTTTTTATTTGATATAGATACGGAACGAGCCGACCTGGTGTTAAGTGGTAACCTCGGCCCATAACAACCGATGCGACTTGGGTCTTCCCCTACTAGGTACGACAAGTCCCAAGTCACATCGTATGGGCCCGTAACCCTGAGACGTGTAGGTGAAAGGTCTCACGTGCCTGTAATTTCACCGGAAACTACACCTTTCAAATCGGAACACAGTAACGCGAATGCCTTACTGCTTGGCGGCAGAAATGGGCATGGTGTCAGTACTTCCCCAGACGAACTTGGCAAAAGTTCTACTGCTCTTAAAATCGTTTAATATATCGTAAAATATATCGTTTCAGCAACCATACTTTCTTATATTATAAAATTATATTAGATGCCTTTAGGATCCATGGGCATGGAACAACCGTGCGGATTATCCTCTGAACCATTAGATTAGACCTCGCGGTCTTGTGACCCCAGGGTCACAATGACCTTGATTAAAACTAGGTTATGCTCACCATTCAGATCACCGATACCATCCCCATCACTATCCTTGAAAGACCTCGGGTAAATCTGGTAAAATATGGTAGTTTCCCACCATTCTAACTCTTTTTCCTCGAAGGCAGTCACAGCCAGCAATAAAAGCGGCAGGAAAAGTATAGACCTCATCCTAAAAAAAATCAGTAACATATGTGAGTTACATGAAAACAAACTTTTACAAAATTTTGGATAGTACACGTAAGCGGAATGACTTAAGAAGTTAAAGATGAAATTGAAAGGTTGAATAGAGGACTTGTCAAAGTGTATTCCCATATATTTGAAGTGCCAATAGTAGAAAATTTAAAAAAATAGATAGCAATAGAAGCAAATACTAGAATAAAAACTGAAGAAAGTTTTATATTATATTTGCAAATGCTCCGAAGTTCTTTGCGTCTTGACGGAAAACGCAGAGGAAAGTCGTTGAAGTCGATTCTTTTGGCATCAAACGAAACTAAATTGGGACATTGAAAGTTTTTCTCTTACATTTCTCATTGAAACACATCGAAATATATTATTATACACCAATAGAATAATCACCAATTTAAAGAAATATTACATTTAAGTTCGAATTAGTATCTTATAAAAATAACTTCATCTTACCTTACGTTGAGATGTAAAGATAGGACTGCACATATACCATTATATAGTAAAACATATCTCATTTGAGATTACATATTGATAAAAATCACTGATAAGAAATCCGAGAATTACAATTGATCCATATATCTTTAAACACTTGTAACCATAGTATAAAAAAAAGTTTATAATCTTCAAGTATCTCTGAAATTGAATGTATATTCAGACGTAAGTTAGATTCATCAATCAATCAATTCAATTTAGAATAAAGGTAAAAGCACTTGGAATAATTGCGAGCATTACAATAATTACCAGCGAAGCTACATTTACTTGTTATACGAATTATCCTGTGGACTTATTCCATAGTCAACAGAGACAATTTTTGTTCAATTCGGGCATAATTAAAAGATTGATTTTCAGTTAAAATTATGGAAAGGAAAGGTAAGCTCACAACTTATCTAGTCTTCTACCCTGGTTGTGACCCATAGGTGAAGAGTGACTTAATATCGCTTAGCACCTGCGTACTTTGTTTCTTTATTAATTAATTAATTTTATTATTTATTTATTATAACAATAAACGTGTTAGCAAAATGTATAATAGTAAGAAGAATTTGCGCTAACCCCTACACTAGGATTCCCTGTGTGTGGGTTGGCTAGTCCCAAAAGTGACAATAGCAATTTATAAAACATTAGACATCAATGAGCTTAAAATTACTTATCCTTACAAAGATCAAAACAAACGGTTATCCATCACAGTCACCTAGCCATTAATGCCACACAATTCCGACCTTACTTATATATAATGATCTAACATCTACATTTTCACCAAAAACACTATTACAGTGTCCCAGTCTATAGAATTTAATTGTAATGTAAAGAAGACATATCTTATAAAATAAATAAATACCAAGAATGAGGTATTTGAGGTTTTTGTAATATTTTAATTCAATGTTATATATTTAGGTCGTAAGAATTATGACTACAAGTATCTCTACAAGTATTTGACTGGCCTCATATGTCAGTTGGTAGTAATCCTGTATTTCATTTGGAATTATTTCTTTGTCGGTGAAATTACAGGCACTTGAGCCATTTTACCTTCAGATTTCAGAGCTGTTAAGCGGGGCAACTTCTTCTTTACCTAACTAGGGAAGGATGAATTCTTATTGTATTTGGTATTGGAAGAGGTCAGAGGTTACTTGTTATTTCCCTGAATCAGTCACATAAGTAAATAAAAAATGCAGAATAATAAATTATTTATTGCAATATAATACAGTATCAATAATGTTGTTTTGATCAATTATCCAGCAGGGTTCTTTTTAATTCTTGGAATAAGCTAGTTTAGATTGCGTTTAATCTCGTATAATAAATAAACCACGATATATTTCTAAGAATCGATCTTGTTTTCGTGTAGTTTAGTTCTGCTTGAGTACAAGTCCTTCATGTCCAGTTACAGGTAATGATTGCGCCTCAAATGTGTCTCTGAAAATTAAATATATAAATATTATTATAAGCAATTTGTACTCCTGACTTACTCCTTATTAGAGTAGGACCATACTTAATATTCCTGTCATTAACACATATGCAGTCGTAAATAATATTTTCTACTGCCACTGTATTATATCTAGCGGAATTTTAGAATCAAAATACTAAAAAACACGAACCGATACCCAGCAACAGACATCAGAAATGTTAGTCCAGGAGGTGGCTTTTGAAAAAAAAGGACAAGACCTGAATAACACCTGAACCGAGGATACCAAATATACAATATTTTTTCATTAATTCGGGTATTTACTTCAAGCTTGAGTCATTGACCGGTTTTATTAATTGCAGTTTCGTTATAGTGTTTATTTATTATATCTGATTTTTCAAATAGTAATAACAAAAACATTATAAAACATGTCTCATTTGTTATTATTATTTATTAGAATATCATCAAAACGCCGTCAATGAGAATTTGAGCCGGCTAGTTATTACCATCCAAAAGATTGCCCTTTAAGGGAAGACAGATAGACAGACTTATGGTGTAGGCTTATTTATAAGTCCCCGTCCTTTGAGTATGAAGCCCTAAAAATACCACATCAATATTTTCCTCTGTCGCTGGCATTTAAAAATGTGGGCATTGGACTAATGAAAAACTATATCTATTCAATATATGGAATCAGGATCAATAAATATATTTGATGCACCAAAATCCCCTTTATAACAAGGACATAAGAACCTATTAGCCGGGCTCATATTGACGGAGTATATTTTAATCAGGGAGAGAGAATGTACAGTCTTTCGCTGGTGGGAAAGAGTGTACCTGTCTCTCTACATTCTCTCTGTACATTGCACATGAAAGTTTTCTCGTAACCGCCTCAAATCCTATTATAATTGAAACCTTACCCTTCATTCTTCGGAGATTCGAAGCTTCGCATAATAACAGTCACGTCACCGATAACATTTTCAAAGTATGTCAAATCTACAACGTGTTCTAATTCCCTCATGTTTACCACTACGAGGAAAATTTCATCGTTGTACCATCTGAAATAAAAATTTGTGTGAGTAGCTGGTTCTTAGAAAACACGGGTCTTCTTTTGTCCCTAAGTTCCATAAATCCAAGTTATTCCTCGTCATGCAGTAGGTAACTGTTATTACTGATGAAACATTTTTATTTATGATATTTTAGATTATGATAAAGCATGCCTGGTTAACAAACCATCTATTCTGTTAACAAGGTTTACCAAATGGCATTTTGTTTGAATATCATTACTTTCTTTTATGGCGGGTTGCTCAAATCAATGTGAATAAGGAATTCTTAAAACCTATTATTATGCAAATAAGCAGATTTGAAACTGACTGCATTTTGTCTCTGACTGTATCTAACGCAAAATATTTTATAAGACTTATTACCTTTTAAACACAAACACATCCCGGTTTAGTGCCAAGGAATCGTAACGTCCATATCTGAAGACATTCTCCTGGCGGAGATCAGCTAGCGCTTGGTACACTTTCAAGTGAGATCGGTCAGCTGCTTGCTGGACTGCCACATTCAAGACTTCGTAATCATCAGCAACTGGGAGCCAGGTCTTCTCGGCGGTTGAAAATCCTTTTAAAATATAAATATAATAATAATAAAAATACTTTATTGTACACCAGAAAACATTATAAATAAAAATTAATAAAACATAGAAATTAGAGGTACAATGGGTGGTCTTATTGCTATGAAGCGATCTCTTCCAGACAACCTTGGGATGGAAAGCGTATTTAATAGCTGAAGAGTGGTGTCGGGTGTACTAAAAACTAACAAGAGATTACAAAGTGGATACAGTAATCAAATACGTATATATACCTATATATGACTTGAACGTACATAGATCTATAAAAGTTTGTGTGTTTGATCACACAAAAATTAAAATTAACCTTTTCATAATTTACGTCTCAAAAGATCATGTATCATGACCATAATAGAAAAAATCATCTTTACTTTTAACATCTTAAATTTTAACATGTATTTACGCGTGACAGAAAGGTTAGTAAAAAAAACCTATTAACTATTAAATAAGCCATTTTGTACTTTTTATCAAAAATAAAAGACTAAACATGAAATCTGTTTCAAAATATTCAGTCGGGATTTTATACACTAAAATAACAAACAAAATTATGTACCTGCATTTTTTTCAGCGTTCCATTGGAAAGGAGTCCTTTCAGGATCTCTGGATACTTTGTAGTAGTTGATGGGATCATTAGTATTGCAACCGGAGGGGTCTACAGTGTCCTCCCAGCTGACGTAACCATCAACCAAACCAAGTTCCTCTCCCATATACGTCACTGAAACGCCAGGGAGCAAGAGAACCAACATGTTGATGCCATCAACCAAATATGGGCTGTATCTGGTGGCCATTCTGCTGTTGTCGTGATTTCCAACCTGTTAACGCAACCATTGTTCTATCTATAGAAATAAATAAAATTGGAGTGTCTGTTTGTAATATTAAAATAACCGCATTTTACTAAGAGCATATGGATGGACACGATGCAAATACCAAAACAACATTTCTTAAAATTTTTGTCTATCTGTTTGTTCCGGTTAATCTCTGAAATGGCTCGACCGATTTTGACGGGACTTTCATTGGCAGATAGCTGATGTAACAAGGAGTAACTTAGGTTACTTTTCCGAGGGGTAAAATAGGGGTGCGTGATAAAATCGAATACCACGCGGACGAAGTCGCGGGCAACAGCTAGTATATTATTATTTATTATTATTATATATTTTTTTCTTTTTTATCTGTTTTCAACTAGTTGTGCATATCTGTTCTACTACCCCGGCCGGCGCGCCGCGCTCTATTTTCTAACTAAAATTAAGAACTGAATATCTTTTGATTTTGTAAGTCGATTTTGATAAAATAAACGCTAAATATTATTCGAAATAAAGCTTAATATTTATAACTACCTAGATTCTGAATCCAATTAGTCGTTTTTGCGTGATGCGCGCACAAACAAACAGACGAAAATTGCGTCTCCCAGTTTATTATAACCAAAAATCTTTAATGTACAGACACGGCAAATCTACTATTTTATTATATGTATAGATAACTACTTACCACCCAGTTGGCATCTTTATCAACAGGCTTATATGTCAGAAACTTATCGACAGCTCGTTTGATATCAGCAGCCGACGATGATGCATCGACGTCAGTAATCAGATCAAAGTTGAAAGGCATCTGAGCTCCGATTCTGTCCCCTTCTCCGAAATATTTCACCACGTTTTGGATAGAAGCGTACACTTCGGTCATCATGACCCTTGGCACACCGTCTACCTCCTTGAACTCGTTGAAGACATCTCTCCAGTCATAAACCATGTAGTAGGTTTCATTCTGGTCCTTAGTGTAGATGTGGCTGAGATAATCATGGGATCCAGAGTCTACATCAGTTCTGCCCGAGAAGGGTTCGTCGGGGTATACTCCTCCAAAGAGTTCCTTGTTTACTTCGAAGAGGCAGTTGACGGCATCTATTCTGAATCCAGCCACTCCTTTTCCCAGCCAATAGCGAATAATGTTCTATAAAAAACTTACTATGAGAAATCTTCAGTAGACAAATATAAATAAATATTGGTGGAAATTTTACACAGCGCCATCTAACCTCAAAGTAAGCTCAGTAAATAGCTTGTACCTTGGGAAGCAGACAACTGATATAATACATAAATACCTTTTTTTCGTAAATACATACATATAACACATACCAATACCCAGACACAGAACAAACATCTATTTTCGTCACACAAACGTTTGTCCTGGGTGGGAATCGAACCTACGACCTATAGTGCAGAAGCCAGGGTTACTACCAACTGAGATATGTGACCATTCATATTTATTTATCATATTTATGATGAATGCAAAAATAGTACCTTCATTTCCTCAACGACATCAGGATTTCGGTAGTTCAAGTCCGGTTGTCCAACTACAAATTGGTGTAAATAGTACTTTCCAACCTCCTCTTTGTATTCCCAAGCACTACCGCGGAAATGGCTCAGCTGAAATAATAAACAATAAATGACGATTCCCACGAAACGACCTCGTATACTGTATCTCTATAAATCTCACCCAGTTGTTAGGCGGTTGCCTGTTGCCGTCCTCATCAATAATTCCATCCTCCCAAACGAAGTAGTTGTAATATTTCTCGTTACCTTTCAAAGCTTCTTGGAACCATACACTTTCGTTTGATGTGTGATTTGGTACGAGATCTAAAACAACTTTTATACCTACGAAAATAACGAATGGGGTTATATTCCGGGAATATTATCTGATCACTCGCTGAAGGGTAATTTAATCTGCTACATACCGTGATCGTTTGCTGTATTGACGAGATTTTCAAAGTCTTCCATAGTTCCGTACTCATCGTGGACAGCGTAAAAGTCTGATATGTCGTACCCAAAATCGTACATTGGCGATTGAAACATCGGAGACAACCAGATTGCACCGACACCCAATCCTTTGATATATTCCAGTTTTGAAGTAATGCCTAAAATAACACATTTATATTTAGATAAGTTATTACGAGTGGATTACGGAAAAATATTCAGCGACTTACCATTCAAATCTCCGATGCCGTCACCGTTGCTGTCTGAGAATGACCTTGGGTATATCTGGTAGAAAATTGTAGTTTCCCACCATTCTAATTCCTTTTCACTCGTCTTCAGAACGCTTCCACTGGATAAAACTGCCAATAATGGCAGTAAAATCACTGCTCTCATAGTGAATTTCGTGAAAATAGTTCAATATAAGCGTACAATGTTGACACAATTATATTAATACTAAAGAATTTTCCAAGATTTATATAAATGAAGCTGTGTATTATCAGCTTTATCTCAACGAGATACCGAAACCAAGTGGTCTGATAAGCTTCTGAAGTGATCAAAATTCTACAATGTTTTTCCATAAATTATTTTCTGACTTTTTTCATGATAAAAGAAATAATACTTTGATAGCTTGGATATAATCAGTCTGAGAGCAACTATCAGAAAGGTGATTAAAAGTGCTTCACTGCACAAACTATATCTCATTTTTATTATGGCTATGCTAAAGCAAAAATTACACAGTACATTATCAAACATATTGAGGGACAACCTCTAAAAACTATTATAACATAATAACCGACGTAAATGGACATAATTCATACTATACAGACAACTAATACGAACAGACAAAAACAATTTCATCATAACCTAGTTATGTCTTCGTTCAATCCGCACTCATTAAAGATGGCATCGATAGCGTTAAGGCCCTAAATAACAGACCCTTTTTTGCAGTATGGGTAGTAGTATATACCTGGTACAAATTCAGAGGCGAAAATATATGAGTGTAATTCTACGTTCTCAAAACTGATTATGGTTTGCTCATTATGACCCCGTTCTAAAAAAAGCCCATCAAACCGAAATGTCATCAGCCGTCAATGTCATTTCGATAGGAGATAAACAGACACAAGCGAACGTTATTTAACTAATCCATTAATCTGATAACAAACAAATATTTTCACGTGATGTGTTCTTATAATATACTTTCAGGTATTTATTTTTGTAATTTTTTTGTGATATTTTTGCGGAACGTGCATATTGCCCACCTGGCGTTATAGTGCATGAAAGGAGCCTCTTTGAGGTGCACTTAAAATCCTTTCACCACATTGGTTCGAGAGACCAGTGACTCGATTAGAATAGAATAGAACCTGGCGTTAAGTAGTAAACTCTGCCCGTAATAACAAGCATAACGATTTGGATCATCCCCTTACTTATGTACGACAGTGGCCAATTCGCATTTAATGCACCAGTAACTCTAAAACGTAAAGGTGGCCTGTCTCATGTGCCTGTAATTTCACCGGCAACCACATCTTTAAAGCCGCAACACAGAAACGCCAAAGTCATTAATGCTTGGCGACAGAAATGGCTGTGAGTTCTACTGCTCCTTCGTTAGTACGTAAAAATATGATATAATATTATGTTATGGAGTTTCAAATAAAATAAATATTAATTAAATCTAGCCCAAAACTAAGCAGAACTTTTCCTATGGGAACCAGGTAACTGATAGATACTTAATTATCCTTTTGGTAAATACACATATAAATATAATACATTGCGCATTTGACACCTGTTTGGGTAAAACAGATATATGTTTATCTTGAAGAGAATCAAACTCACAACCTTTAGAGCAAAAGACAAACCACCTACCAGTTGAGCTGTGGGATCAAAACTATTAACGTTTGCAGTATCAAAACAAATAACCCAAGCAGGCAAATTAAACTTATGCTTAAATTAAAATTAAAATTGCGTGTAAATGTGTTTATTTTTAATACAGATTATTTATTTCATTGTTTAATAATATAACTTATTTTGACAATTATAAATCATACTTGCATCCTCAGCACTAAAGCTTCATCTGCAGCCAGATCTAAATAGTTTGCCTGGATGTTATCGCTGAAATATAATTAAATATAAATATATATCAAACAAATGACACCTGATAGCGTTAGAACGCAAAGACATAAAAGCTGGTAAAGTAATAGTATATAAATAGTACTAAAAGATCGGGGGAGGCCTATGTTCAGCAGTGGTCTTTTACCGGCTGATATGATGATGATGACTAAAAGATCTAAGAAGACACAAACGTTGGCCCGGAATTAAAATGGGGACCCCTCACCGACATAAGAATTACACTACCGTATGAGTTACACAACACAGCCATGAAATAATATTTAATTATGTTTTTATAACATTATATTTTCTTGTGTGTGTGTTGCAAATAAATACTTTCTATTCTATTCTATTCTAAATAAAACTTTCTACTCAAATATGAATTCTTTTACTCACCTGTACGTACGAGAAGATAAGACACTGCTTGCTTCCACCTCGAGTTGGCCAAACACTAGATCAAAGACAGTCAGATTGACCACGCGCAAGGATCTGCCTACGTTCATTACTATAACGTATGTGTCATCATTGTACCATCTGCAAAAGCACCGAGTTAAGGTTTATATTTGATACGTTTTTATACCTGAACTAGCTGTTGCCCGCGACTGCGTCCGCGTGGAATTCGGTTTTATCGCGCACCCCTGTTTTACCCCTCGGAAAAGTAGCCTAAGTTACTGTTTGTTACATCAGCTAACCGCCATATATTTATTTATTTATTTTATAGGTGTGTCACGGCCGTGTGTTTTGGTCAGCGCAATTCAGTCTTGCCTAAAATTTGCAGCGCCATCTAGGGAGTTATACATACCTGTTTCATTTATACACAAAGCTGACTTACACATAAAAAATAGTTCCAGTGATTCAATGATTTCTGGGTAACTTGGAACTACCAAGGAATTTTAAGCAAAACGTGTGCGTAACGTTTTTTTTTAAAAGCTACACATCATCAGTATTCGGCCAAAGATTTGTAGCGGCTACGGAAATTGGCCCGGTTTGTTAGCGTCGGGTAAACTTGGACGGTTTGCTTACCTCTGATTGGGCACGTGCAGTTACATATGACCCTACACTATAACCTCAAAATGCTTTGATAGAGAACACATCAGTATGCAAAGCCAAGGATTCGTAGCGACCCAACCGAAAAACGAAAGTATACTCTGGTTTATTAGCATTAGGTGTGCCTGGTTATTTAAGAGTTGTCTGATTTTCTACGTAAAATTCTAATATATCAAATATTTTTTTGTATATTTTATAGATGTTTGTACGTTAAAAAACCAGACAAATTTGTAAGCAAAGGAAAAATCTCACAGCAATCCGACCGGAAAGCGATCGGAATGCGAAAGTTTCATAAAACTGTGTGCAAATCGTACGCATGGAAATCTCTGATTAGTTTAATTGCCCTAAGAATCGTATTTCTATATGTTCTAATAGTACCCTTTGAACAGGAATACGTTAGTATTCAAATCGAATGATTCGTAGCGACTCAATCGAAAAGCGATCTGGATGCTATTGATAATATGTTAAAATTTTACAAATTTCGTACGCTATGCAAATCTCTCATTCTCCTTACTCAAAGGTACATAATTATTTTAAAACGTTACAAGTATTGTTATACCTTTTAAAAGCGAACACATCAGCATTCAAAGCCAATGATTCGCAGCGACCCATCTGGAAAGCTGGTCGGCTACGCAAGTTTGTAATTGTCCTGTACACCTGGTAGTGCGATCGTACCGCAGATCTTTGACTGGCTACGTTCAGATGTTCGTAGCCGTCAGCGACGGGAAGCCAAGTATTTTCGGCGTTCGAAAAACCTGCAAACAAATATATTATATTTGTGACATCTATGAAAAAATCTTGTTATCAATGCTATATATGTATAGTATATATGTAATCCAGTAGATATATATCTATTGGATTATTATAATAATATTATTTTGGTGGACTTTTCACACAGCGCCATCTAGCCCCAAAGTAAGCTAAGCATAGCTTGTATCATGGGAACCCGACACTGATATATTACTATAACGTCAGAAATAGATAATAATAAATAAATAATAAAAATCTTTATTCATTGACTTAGAGCTAAGATTAACATAGTGATTTAGTATCTAATTAAAGGTAATAATTACTATGCCTGAACTGGGTAATCCTGTATCTCAGGCAATATAGTCATCAATCAGGATAGAAGAATATACTTTTTTAGTAAATACATACATCCCAACCACTACATATATGAACACCCAGACACAGAAAAAACATCTGTCTTCGTCACACAAATGTATGTCCTGGTGGGAATCAAACCCTCGACCTACAGCGCAGAAGACAGGGTTACTACCAACTGAGCTATAAGGCCACTCAAATTAAAGTCAAACTACTACGGTATTACCCTTTAGTTAGTCCTACAAGGTGATAACAAACAAGGCAAAAGTCTTAGTTTAAAATGGGACTCAGTGCTACGCACGAATTCACTGGTCACATCCGTGCATGTATTATGTTATTTTCTTATATTTAGATCAAGTGGGACGTAAAGTTTACTAAGATCACGTGGGCATACCTAGTACCTAGTTACTATTATATGAATATTCTCTTAAACGTTACAAGTCTCTAAGCTTCAATTTAGCTGAAGCGTAGAACCTACTTTGTGAAACGATTATGGGATTACCGTAATCTACTCTATTCTGCATGCAAAGGTATGCGACGTTTGGCGCTCAAAATACTGGGATACATTTCAGTATATAATGTGTTTTATTCTCGTCTCCTTTATCTCCATGTAATTCAGAAATAAATTAATGAAAAGAGGAATAAAAACAAATGTTACGCGTACTCAGTTTGGCGCTTTGAGAGCGTGGCGGCCTAGTGGTAGGTACTGACGCCGATTTTCAATCCGGAAGTCGCCGGTTCAAATC
Source organism: Chesias legatella (assembly GCA_947359385.1). Classification (NCBI taxonomy): domain Eukaryota; kingdom Metazoa; phylum Arthropoda; class Insecta; order Lepidoptera; family Geometridae; genus Chesias; species Chesias legatella. The sequence goes on from OX375783.1 coordinate 2,575,036, forward strand.
CCGACATGCATCAATGAGTTTTTTCACATGAAATATTTTTGTGCGTAATACGACGTCCTTAGAACGGTGAAGGAAAACATAGCGAAGAACTTAAATCCTTTAAGAAACTGACTCGAACAGTTGTAGTAGTTTGGGGCTTGTTCAAGTGTTTGAAATCACGCAGTGAGTTAGGAGCTCGTCTTGAATATCTTGAAAATTCACAAATATTCCCACCGTACCTGTTTTAGCCACCAAGCAGAAATCACAAAAAAAACCCACAAAAAATATATAGATAAAAAGAGAACCATAGAGAACCAACTTGGTGAACTAGAGCGTGGGTGGTCTAGTGATATTGACCCCGAGTTTCAATCCGGAAGTCACTGGTTCAAACCCCGACGTGCATCTATGAGTTTTTCGCTTGAAAGATTTATGTGCGCAATACCACATTCCCAAAGCGGTGGAGGAAAACATCGCGAGGAAACCGACATGTCCTAGAACTAAAAATTTGAAGACCCGTGTCGAGTGCACGAAAGGAGCCTCTTTAAGGCGTACTTAAAATCCTTTCACCACACTGGTTCGAGAGAACCAGTGACTCGAATAGAATAGAGGGAACCAAGTATTTATTATGTGAACTAAGTGTTTCATAGTTTTTACAAGTTACGCGACGACACTTCAACTAACGAGACAATTTCTGTCTCGGGAAAGTTTAATAAGATCATCTGCAGCACCTGAGGTTCCTCTCCACTCGAAATCGCATTACAAACTTAGCAAATTGAAATCGTAATCCAACAGCAATTGAGTAGAGCTAAGTGCTTCTGAAAATTGCTGGTACCTTAGAAGTTTGAAATCCTGTTTAGTTCACTACATTTTTGGCAAAAAAATAGATATAGATACAGATATACAGATACAAGAAAGATTATTATGAAACTTAAACAGGACTACTAAATCTTATTACTTCATATTCTGTGAAAATTTATTCGTATGTTTGTTACTCCTTCATCCAATATATATTCAAATATTTTTTTACTAGGGGAACAAAATCCGAAATTGCGAATCATTTAAATCATCTTGAACCAACTTTTGATCACAAGTGGATCTTGAATTGAAGTAACATATAGTAAGCTACATTCTTCGTGCGGGCGAAGACGCGGGCAAGATCTATTGAAAAACTTTATCTATACTATATTGGTACATTATATACAAAATCCATTACAAAACCCTTTTGTACCCGCGATCAAAATCTAAACATAAATTGAAAACATTGATTTGACTTTGTTCGACACAAAAGCATACCGGCATACAAAGCGCATTAAAAATGTACAAAGTATTTACGCGAACAAAACTCTTGGCATTTCAACGTCCAGTTAACTTGACGTCACGAGTGACCAAATAGAACAGAAGCCAATGCGGTTTTTCTAACATTTAAATTAATTTGGGCACTGGATTTGCTGTTCAATTTAAAGAGAAGTATTACTATATAAATATTTATTATAATATATAATTATATTTTTAATATAAATATATTTATATATGCTTACGTTACAATTTAGATTGTCAATTGTTTTGTTATGTATTTTTTTTAGAATTAAATGTTGGTGTACGAATAAATAAATAAAAAAAAAACGATATAGGTTGTCATAGACACAATACGAAATGAGACATTATATTGGCTTGGGAAGGCATAAATTTGAGACTAAAACTGTTAACGGCACTTATTATTTAAACTTTTTAGTAATAAATGAATATTGAGCTATGTACAAATAAAAACAAATGAACGCTCAAATGACGGCTCCATTACTAAGTTGGTTGTAGAACGGAGAGTCCTAGGTTTGGTTCTATGTCGACTTTCAGTCATTAGTTTATTACCGGTTGTAAATTTTATTTCGTTGAGCGATAGACTTATAACTCCAAACATAGCATAGAGTAAGTTTCGACACGTTTAATATGATTGGTGTTCAAAATGCCATTAAATTATTTTATTCACTGAAGAGACTCAAATCTTTAAAAATACAAGGTAATCCACCCTGGTGGACCCCAATCCTATAAATGGTACAATTGTATATAACACCGTAGTGTACTCTCACTAGCTCCGGAACTATCCCGATTGTCCGAGCGGTTTGCTCAGTCGGAAACGCAAATATTCAAAGGTCAGGTCACGGTAAGGTATGCTGGGTCAGCGAGATGAAGGTACAAAGGTTTGATAGCTTCACCCCAAAAATATATCCTTGGGGTGAAATCATTAGGGCATGAGGAAGGAGGAAGTTTTTTCTGGCCAGTAGATTCTAGAATGTACTATGTAGCTCAAACAGAAATATCTAAAAGGAACCATGAGCTCATTTTATTGTATACTACCTGAGCCCGCGGCTTCACCTGTTGTATTTAGTTTGGGACAAGAGTAGCTTCGTGATTTTGAGATTTTTATCAGTTTGTGAATTAATCTTAATAAAGTAGCCTAAGTTACTCCTTATAACATCACTTATCTGCCATGGTAAGACCCATTTAAATCGGTCTATCCGTGTCGGGGATTAGCAACAAACAAACAGATAAATAGAAAAAATAAATTTATACCTTAGTACCATATAAACTTTCATTTTGCATTTAGTAAAAAGCTAATAGTTTTGACAATACAAACAGACACTTAAATGTTGTTTATTTGTATAGATTTTTCCCTCACATTACGAGCAAAATCCTGTGCCATCTTAATCTGTTCTGTAATATAGTCATTATGATAAAATTTTAAAAGCATTTTTCATTACATTAATTAACAATTACCACATAAACCTGTTTATGTACACATTGTTTTCGGATGATTTTTATAGGATGTTACAATTATGTAATTTTTCTAAATTTCCTGTTTCTACGGGTACCCCTTTATAATAGGCACCTAAAATTACAAAAACCTCAAATTTTTGTTATATGGTCCATTAAAGTATATGTCACCAATACCTCCATTTTTTCCGTTGTTCCATTGAAACAGGGTCCTCACAGGGTCGCGGGAGACGTCGATGAAGTTGACAGGGTCATCGGTGTTGCATGCCAAGGGGTCTTTTGTCTCACTCCACGGCACGAACCCGTTAACCATGCCTATTTCTTCACCCTGAATACAAATATAATTATCACCTTATTATTTTTTAATTCAAAATAACTTACTGCGTTCTTCTTCATGAGCTCGTGCGCGCGCTAATCGAAAACAATCATAATTCATTTATTTGAGAAAGATAGGTAAAAAAAGACGACAGTAAAAGAGATTGAGTGTCTTCTTACCAAATTGTTAATTTCATTAAATAATGATTTGTCCGTTAAGTCAAAATGTTAATAAAACACAATAATATTCAAATTATTTTCAATCCAAATTAAATGTTGTTTACTTTGAAACATATTCAACAAGAAAAAATAACAATGAACGTTGGACTTAACACTTGATATTTACACAATACATTCAAATTTATCACCCAAATGAAAAGATTTACACTAAAAAAGTTTCTATATTTCGGCGTACTGTTTTCTTGTTTCTCTTTCTCTGGACAGAAAGAGATGGTTATTATTTTTAAATATTAAGTTTCAGTCGCCAAATTTAGTCAAAACAACATCTATGTCAGTTTAATTGTTAAACGTTTACCAATCGGTATAAGGCTTCCAGTAAATTGAAGTCCGTTTAAATTTGCTCATCGAGAGAAAGCATAATACATGCTTTCCTGAGGTACAGTTTAGTATAAGGTGTCTTACCATATAAGTAATTGCGATGCCAGGAAGTAGCAAAACGAGCATGTTGAACGCATCCACCAATTCAGCTCGGAAGCGAGACGACACTCTGCTTTTATCATGATTTCCAATCTGTAATAAGATATTATTTTTGCAAAAATTATCATGCTCGCGAAAAGAAAAGAAAGTAGGAGGGTTTTTGTATGTTCCCCATGGAGAATAAAGAGTTAGAACAGGGGCCAAACTTAGCAATAAGTCAAGTAATAAGACCATGTTTTATGACTTGTTGATTTTGATTTGCCTTAGTGACGGTTCTTTAAATAAAGCTTTTTGTCTGTTAGCAGTAGTATAGAAGTACTTTTTCACTGTTGCAATGCAATTAAAAACATCAAATCTGTGAATCCTATTAACTATTAATTTGTTTAATTTATTTTCTAATAAAAAAACAAAGAAAATTACAGTTTATAGCTACTAAGTAACTACGGAGCTTGTGCTAGCGCTGAAGAACTAAATGTAACTAGCGCATCAATCCAAAGTGGGTGTCTTGCCCTCCGATACTAAAGACGCCATCGGTTCCTGTTCTGTGCACCTTCCTTCCAGTCCGTGACTTAATGAAAGCGAAAATTTTTTCGCCTTATCTTACCGGTGGCGAGTTATCTTATAGTTTGTTGGCCGACTGGCTCTAAGAGACCGAGCCAGTCGAGAGAGTTTTTTCTTTTTAGACAAATCTTATTTTATTCCTTACCATCCAATTAGCCTGTTTCTTCAAGGGCTTGTAAGTGAGCCAGCTGTCCACAGCCGCCTTGATATCCCTCGCATCCGAGTTCTTGTTCAGCTGGTTGATGAGGACCAGGTTGAGTGGTATGTGAGCACCGGCGCGAATACCACCGCCGTAGTACCGGACTGCATTCTTGATGCCAGTGTCGGCTTCTGTCATCATCACTCTACGAACAGTAATGAAAACTTTATAAAACGAATGCAAAGTATTTACGTTAGTTTTATAAAGTGTCTTAAGTTTCATTTGCCATCGATGAGCAGTTCAGCGAAGTCCTAAAATATATGAGCAGAAAGTAAAAGTGATACAAGAGTTTCTTTCAGGTTTTCGCGTAATAAATAAATAAAAAATATATGACGCAAATTAAATAGGGATCTTCAGGTATCCAACGCAGTGCGCGGCGCAGAACGATTAGAGAATGCTCCGCTCAGAAACTGTGGTGTGTTTTCTCATACAAGTGTCAGAAGGCGTATCGACACTGAACTGATTTTGGTTACCTGGTGAGGTTATCACGAAGAGTGATAGCATCGAAGACGTCCCGCAGTTGTGACATCATCTCATATGTTTCCTCCTGGTCTTTAGTGTACACATGTTCCAGATAGCCGTAGTCATCTGGAGTCAGCCCCGGCTTCCCAGTCTCTGGCTCGCTGGGGTACCTCCCACCATAGAGGTCTTTATCAGCTTCAAAGAGATGATTGATTGAACTGATCATTAGACCCGCTACACCTTTTTCTAACCAGAATTTTATTGAACTCTGAAATATTAAAACCAGAGAATAGACAATTAAGAAACTAGTCTAAAATATTTTTTTGCATACCTAAGCTTAGACTTAAAGAGTCATAGTTATGAAATCTACCTGTGATTTACTAAATAAAAAATAAAAAAATTTTGGAAGAGACAAAACACTACGTCCAATAACTGTACTGTAGTTTGTGGGTTTTTTATGTTATTGAAGTCACGGAACGAGCTGACGGCCCACCTGGTGTTAAGTGGTAACCGCCGCCCATAGACAACAGCAATACCTCTCAAGTCCTCTCCATAGTACGAGATGACTCAAGTCGCATTGTGTTGCGTCCATCACCCCGAGATGGGGATGTTACGTCTCATTCGCCTGCATTTCAAATAAAGTCTAGTATACCTTCATTTCATCAACAACCACAGGGTTTCTGTAATTCAAATCGGGCTGAGATTCTCCGAACTGGTGAAGGTAGAACTGATCACGGCTCGGAGAGTAACTCCAGGCAGTTTTTCGGAAAATGCTGATCTGTGAATAACAAATTGAAGGTTGCAGCTACAGCAATTTTACTATTACTACTTGGTTACTCGGGTCACTAACTCTAAAAAACCAGTGAAAGTATTAAAATAGGACCCCAAGATGCTTTTTACGTGTAGTGCACATACAGTTTAATAGTGATAATTTCAAGTAAAATGTCTACATGATCAAGTAGAAGTACCCTGCCTGCAAATTTAGGGGTACCGTGTTCGATCTCTCGCTGGTGCAAACATTTGTGTGTGCATCATACGTAAACACAACTACACAATACACGCATTTTCTATTCGAAAAACTAGTTCAAGTATGTTTTGTGTTTGCGATATATAGCTTTGTTTAAGCTACTCACGACACCAGGAAATCATAAGCTTAAGGAAGTGAGTGTAGAAGTGGAATGTTAAAATATGTTAAAATATATATTATTACTATGTTTAAAGAGGTAAGAAAGAGAAAAAAATAGCTTTAAAATTATTTACAGTTGACAAAAAATAGTATATATCATAAAGAGAGTAAAAATTAATTTTGCCAAAATATCATAGTAGAATCTCTTTGAAGTGATTCCTTCTCATGTCAGAAATGACAAATATAACCAGCGATAACAAAATTCAGCACACTTTGGTTACAAGAATCATACCCAATTATTAGGCGGTGATCTCTGGCCGAGAGAGTCCAAGTGCCCGTTTTCCCAAATGTACCAATCGCTGTGGTATTCATCTCGGTTTGAAGATCTTATAAACCACTCGCTTTCATTACTCGAATGGTTCATTACGAAGTCTAAAATAATTTTAATGTCTGAAAATAAACAACAATTGTCTTTAAATTGAAACCAATTTATTGAAGAATACAATTATCATGATACTTAATTGGGAAGAAACCAATATTTTGGTTTTAGTATAACACAAATGATAATTTTACATTTAAAATTCGTTTCGAAATCTCAGTCGTTGGAATAATATGAATGATAGAATTTCCCTTTGTTCAAACATAATATATAATTCAAGTCTAATTATAAATTTGTTAAATTATGCCAATATGGCCGACACTAATTATATATAAATATAATTAGTTTGTGTAAATAATTGAATGATATTACTAATTTTATTAATTTCATAGCCTTGTATTCCATGATATACATAAAATTATATTTGGATTGAATTATCTAGTTTATCAATAATTTAACTTAGCTAACTTATTTAGCTTAGTTAGTTGAAATTTTGCAATAATTACATCCACGGCAAGTAAGTGATACAAATGGCGCTTTTTTCACTTCACTTACACAACACAAGTTTTTAAAGTGAAGTATATACTTGAACTAAAATAAATATGTAAGTAAATGAATGTATACATAATTATATGCAAATATATGTATATATATTCATAGGCACGTTTACTACTTAGGCATGTCATCTAAACATGTTTTTATGAATGGGCCGGATACTGTGAATGGTGGGGATGGACGTGGTGCCATGTTTTCAGTGCAATGGTCTATATAGGGCAATAGTATTGCCATATAGACAAAATTCTCAAATTTACTAGAAAAATTACCAATATTTAACCAAAAACCAATATTACCAAAAAAAACAATATTTATGGGTTGGATTACAGGCCATTTTCTAGCTAGGTTTAACTGCAAAATTCTGATGTGGTGTATTGCGGTGAAAATATAGCTTGCTTAGGGGCGGTTTAAAGTATGTTAAGAACAAATATGATGTTTTGATTTCTTGTTTATAATAAATAAACGGTTTCACCTCTTTACACCGGAAGCGTTATAGGGCCAAACATTTCACTTTAGTATAAACTAAAGTGAAATCCCCGTTCTAACCTGATTTTATAATCAGGTTAGAACGGGAACATCAAGCGTAGTTAAAAACACTTTATTCCAGTATCTGTACCTAAATAATGTGACAGCCACGACAAACTTTATACAAACGAAAATACGAACTCCAATTAGCATTTAAACAACTGATAATATTGTACAAATCTGTCGCAATTCTCAACCCTATCGTCAAGTTTTCAACTTTAAGTATTTACTGACCTTTAAATTGTAAGTCATGCGACTTTGGACATAAAATCTTGTAGGGAAAGTTCAATTATCCGCGCGGGTGAGAAAATTTTGATAATTCCGAGCCTTATGCATAAATTTACGTAATAAACCAATGAATATTTATGAGTACTTACCGAGTTCGTTAGCTTTTCTTAGGAGATGTTCGAAGTCCTCCATACTTCCATATTCGGGCTGGATGCTGTAGTATTCAGATATGTCATATCCAAAATCGTGCATAGGAGACTTGAAAATTGGAGACAGCCAGGCAGCATTCGCACCAATCTCTTTTAAGTACTCGAGTCTTGAAGTGATGCCTTTAGAAAAACCAAGTCGACACAAAAGTTAAATATATTGAATGGCCTCACAGCTCAGTTGGTAGTAACCCTGCTTTCTGCGCTGTAGGTCGTGGGTTCGATTCCCACCCAGGACAAACATTTATGTGACATTTGTAACACTGATGTTTCTTCTGTTAATATGTATGTATTTACAAAAGAAAAGTATATAAGTATTATATCAGTTGTCTGGATCCCATGATACAAGCTATGCTTAGCTGACTCTGGGGCTAGATGGCGCTGTGTGAAATGACCACCAATATTTATTTATTTTAATATACAAATATATAGAATTATTTGATCAAGCATAATATTTAAAACATTAAAACGGTCTGCAGGCCAATGTAATAGAGTTTTTTGTATCAAAAATTGTAAGTTACTGATACTGTTTTAGATAATTCAGCAATTCCAAGTTGAATTGTTGCTTACGACAGGCAAATCAAATTTTCATAGTTAGTTTATTTTTTTGTTTATCACGAAAAGCTTTTCAATGAATTGAGTGTCTGGGTTCGATTCCCACCCAGGACAAACATTTGTGTGACGAACATAGATGTTTGGTCGGTGTCTGGGTGTTTATATATGTATGTATTTACGTAAAATAAGTAAGTATTATATCAGTTGTCTGGTTCTCATAATACAAGCTTTAGCTTACTTTGGGGCTAGATGGCGCTGTATGAAATGTTCACCAATATTAAATTATTTATATATATAAATAATATATATAATTTGAGTACAATGAAAGAGTACAAAAAAATTTTTTAGCAGTTGCATACCATTCAGATCGCCGACCCCATCGCCGTCACTGTCCATAAACGATCTCGTGTAGATCTTATAGATGACCGCAGTCTCCCACCAGTCTTGTTTCAGTTTCACACTTTCGTGTCTAGCGCAAACAGTCACCGCCATACACGGTACCAGAAACCACCACATCTAAAATAATATTGTTACAATTAATCAATTCCGAAACATTTAACCCATTGTTTTGGACTGTTTTGACTTAACTTGATGGCCACATGGCCATAAGGTCAAAATGACTGACGCACACACGGTAAATGGTCCGACAAAGATCCTCAAGCCTTTCCTTATAGACTAAACACCACCCCCTTTCCTGACCTTCTAACCCTGTAATTCAGCCAGTTTATGAACAACAAAAAATTTCACTTCTAAAATACATGAAGACTTAATGTTACCGTATTCAAACTTGCTTCACTGCGCTCTTTGGGGATGTTTAAACAAAATTCACTTCTAATTTCTCTCTACAGTTTAATTTGGGTGCAGCGTAAAGTTCAACGTTTCAACACCGAATAACAAAATGATGAAAGACTTTAAATATTTTTAGTAACTTGGTTTAAACAGGTGTGAAAATATTATGATTTTAGGGGAAACTCTATTGAAAATGTTTTGTAAACAAATCATGTTGAAGGCGGAAATGAGATTAAATAGACAGGGAAACGCCAATCAAGAATGAATTTGAACTGGGTACAACCAGCACATTGGGAAATAAGTATCTATAAAAAAAATTACCTTCATCTTCAGAAGTTTTCCACGAACCCACAAGCCAAGATAATAACGCTACTGGATAATGCAGTTACAGTCTAGATGAAGCGCGGGTAGAATCAATTTTGCTAAATAATAAAAATAACTGATCATTCGAGCAACATAATTAAATAATATTTGATACCAAGCTTTAAAATAACCATGTTATGGACCAAGTGATTAATTGTTACACATAACGCCCAGGCAATATGAATATTGACCAATATGAGAGGGCAATCTGATAATAACTATCGAAATAAATGCGCTGCGCATTGGCGGCCGCTACCGCGGCACGCACGCTACGCTCGCTCGCCTTAGCGCTGTGTATGGCCACAGAGACCTAACTTAACCAACTGATTTCAATGTGTGTCGACCAGGAAATTTCACTTTGACTTCTCATTATTCATATTACCCGGGCATTATGTGTAATGCCGTAATTAATCACTTGGTCCATGACATACACACAACAATTACCTGTGGGAACGCTCTAGAAACTGACAGATACTTCTAAGAAGATCATTTTATAGCCTTGAATAGGCATTGTCAAAATTCTAGTATAACATAACATCATAATTTGTTATTATAAGTATGATTTTTATTATGAAAACATAGTCTCTTAATGTAACCACATCATTCGATAGACGATTAATGGGTGCCTATATGAACACCGAGTAATACTCTTATTATTATAGGTTATGATAACTTTTTAAATGAAAAAAATTATCAACTTAATGGCTCATGACAAACAATATTGGTCTGTAAAAGTAGTTTTGATTATGTTATTTCCTAAGATCTTGTGAAACAGGTGCTTTGATGCACCTCGCTCTAAATCGCTGAGATGATAAATCTTTTCTCCTAGCTCTCAGGTGTAAAGTAAGAGTCAAATGTGCTGTATTATAATATAAAATTATTCTTTCTCACTATCTCAAACATGTTTCTTTATTTTACAGGTAAGCTGCTATGACGCTACAAAGTTTAAAATTACAGTTACGTAAGTAAATACATAGGAACTTGTTGCGTGAAACTTACAAATTCTACGTTGGATAAATATTCCAAGTTAAAACTATGCATTTTAGTAATAAGATTTTTAAATTTCATGCAAAATCATAACATTTTCCATGAATACACTGTGCATTATTTAAGACGTTATATTAGGTCTCGTACGCTCGATATTTAAAACGTAATACTCGTAGAAAATGTGATTTTCTTTAAAGAAACGTATCGTACGTTAAATCTAAGTTAAAAATGTCTTGAACCAGATTTTACCTAAACATACTATACCAACTAACGTATATTATAAAAGTCTGTCCAGACTGGCTGACAGACAACGTACATCTTAAACCAATAGGGTGTGTCTATAAGGCGGAGTCATTAACTAAAAAACATTTGGAAATCATTCACATTTGGATCCCTTAAGGGATCCAAAGTGAAAATATCAGAGATTATCAAAAAGATAAAATTTTAATACGAGTCGTAAGATTTGGAGAGGTGAATCTTGGAAAAATTGGACTGATAGGAAACTTCAAAAAGATGAGTTTTTATTGGTCAAACTTCAATTTGATAAACTTAAACTAAAAAATTGTACCAGTAATAAAATATTAGATGCAAAACTTTTTATTTTCTGAAGTCTACTGTTTACGTTTTATATTAAATTCTAGAAATTACCTATGCATCTCTGCATTGACTTGCATGCGGGAAAAGCTACGCTGATAGAAGCTAGTTTCTTATATGTTTTATTGTAACATTAAATCTTTAGCGCATTGTCGCCACTGCTTACCCACAAATATATTCAGACAAATATTGCTCAGACTTTCTTGCGGGAAATAATTCCTTACAAAGGTTGAGTAGTAACATTTCAATAAGTGAGATAGATAATCGGCACGAGCGACGGTTAGATAATCAACCCCATGTAATATCTTTGTGTGAATAAATAAATATGAAATACGTATTAAAACCAAAATAATTGTCAGAATTTGTCAAGTGCACGCAAGGACACTTGTTCAAGAGAAATATAATGCGCCTGATAAATTTCTTATTAAATAGTGACTCCTTATCACTGTTGGAATAGAAAATCGATAACGAAAGTTTTTAATGTTCCCAAAGTTTCATCGACACCTCCTTTTGTGAGAAATCCGTCAACTGCGAACCTTCCGCCCGATATCGGAAATCTTTCAAAAGTCTTAAAGTGTTCGTTGAATCGATTTTCTGTTGATAAGTGTTAAGAGTCAGTAAATTTTAACTTTATTTTCCATTCAATTTTTAATGGATTGAGAATATCAGTCAGTAACGGAGGATCTAAAGGATCACCGCACTTGTTGCTTAGATAGGTTTGACGCCAAATTCAAGCTCTATCCGACCCCTAATAGGTCAGTTAAGCAGCTGGTAAAAATTTCGGAAAGACATGACTAAGACAACAAGGAAAAGACACATTTAAGTTTTTTGGTTTTAATATGAATGAAAACCATTGTAATGATGAGGGAAAATGTAACTGAACCGGTATATTCATTAGCCAAGCTTTGTCAGCTTTTGGAACGTCTACAGACGTATTACCCAGGAGGAAAGAAGGGTTGTTCGAGGGATAATGCTATACATTGTGTCCGGGCATAGACTAGCGATAATACATGCATTATACTCTATACTACTATATCTCTCCACTAATATCCACATATATGTTACGTTAGTGGAAACTTATTAGCCTCAAGTTAATAGGTTTTGCTTCAAAAATGTGATTATGTTTGCAACATATTAAATCTAGGTTCACTCGTCTTTTACTATTCCAACTGAATAAAAAGAGACAGACCTTCATTTCAACAAAAGCATTGTTTGACAGATGGTATGTTTTCTAAAACCAAAATGGAATAAAATGTTTGCAGAATTTATTCATAAGAAAACAAGGTCACCGCACTAGTTGTCTTCTACGTTTTAATGACAGTGACATACGCTACCACGAGATTAGTTCCAGTTAGTAGTCTTGTCTTCTTGGAAAAAAAGTGAATCTATTGTGTTTGTGTAAGACTTTCAAAGATGAATCTATTTGGGACCGAAACGACTTCAGTAAGAGCACTGCTTAGATGGATTAGCAGTTTCTCCACGAGCCATTAATTTCCTCACAAGCGTACACCCGTTTAGGGACTTTATGGAGGCTCGTTTTCACCAAGTTAATTAGGTGTGAAACTCAAGAGTCAAGCTGAGGCCTCGAAGCCCGAAATAGTTATGGATGATACAAAACTGTTTAAGTTTATGTAATCCGTGTACATACAAGATTGAATAGGTTTTGTGTTTTACGAAATTCGTCGAGTAAGGAAGATTTATTCAAAGGAGTATTGTAGGCAATTTTTTTCCTCCTCTAGAAGTGATATATTCTTGTTTTTATTCACTTACAACGAGAAAAATCACAAATGTATTGGTGTAGTAAGTGTAAATATTGAACAACGAATCGTTGCTCTAAAAATGCATTAGGTCATTTACCCAAAAGGATAACTTCCAAAGAAAATCTATCTAAGTAAATATCTAAAAATAAAATATACATCTCTTACTCATTTACTTTTATCTTGTATGTTGTTCTTGAAATAAACATTATTTATAATTTATGGTCAAATCATGGATTGAATCTTAAAGATTGGTGCATTTTTACCCTTTCACACGTGTATAAAGGAACGATTCGGTAAGTTTTATATATTTTTTAAAAAAGCTTAATAGTGCGCTAAATTAGGTGTTCTTGTGGCATCAGTACCGTTTGCCAATGCGTTACCAGGTTACCACCAAATATTATGAATAACTGACCATGTTTTTAATACGGGAATAGTCGCGCGATTACGAACCTGAGTTGAGAATTATGTTGTTAGTATTTTAAGCCAACAGAGATATAAGAAAGAAAGAAAGAAAATAGTTTATTTTTCAAACTGTACTGTATAAATATTTGATTCAATTCATGAATTTATTTAATAATTACCTTCTGAAGTTTCTATGAAAAGCTTTCGCCCCGGTCAATATATTTAAAAAAAGAAATTTCTATATTTATTTGCCCGTCAAAATGAAAATGAACAAAAACGTACAGACAGGTTTTTCGAAAAATATACGTACCTATTCAATAGTATGTTTTTTTTATTTATTTATTTACGAATATGAATTATCAAAAACAGAAAAGTATGGTTATTAGCTACTAAAAAAACCACAGAGGTTTGTGCTAGTGCTACTTATCAGAGTTTAAGTCACACAAAATACAAAATAAATTTACAATATGAAAGTACATTAGTAAAAAAGAAAAAATAAATAAAACAACAATTAATATAAAAATAAATTAAAAAGATATATACATTAACTTCTACATATGTATATATTTTTTTTTACAAGGATTGACAGTTGTGTAAAAAGTACGATTTTAACTTATTCTTTAAATTGGTTTTTGATAAGGTATCACGCAAATGATTAGGTAAGCTATTAATTAGTCGAGGGACTACAAAGCCAGTTGTCCTCTCACCGCGTTACTGGCGTGCATTATTTGCAACCGGTTTTGAGCAACGGCCCGCGTGTACATAGGATGTTTCACTACTTCCTTCAAAGAATCATTGTAAAAAAAAATGTGATGCGTATAGTGTTCCTTAATATTTTCTTACAATTTTTATAAACATCATTAGTAATATTTTTTGGTTTACTAACCAAACCTATCCTAAGTACTGGATAGGGCAACGGTGAAATCTGCGTTCTCTCGGCGATGGTTCCGACTTCCGAGCTGTGAGGCACAGCCTGTCGCTTGAGGAAGCCCCATTTGGCGGAGGAAACGGTTGTGGTTTCCGGTGCTATCCCACACGGGATGTTTCAAATTAATTGTTGTGATTGCAAAGCATTTCGTGTTCAGTACCAGTTTGGATAGCATAGTAACTATTCTGTCAGTCATAAATATGCAGTGAAAAAGTCATAAATGCTGGAATTTTTTATAACAATTTCCGCTTTGAATATTTATATATATATATATATTATGCTAATCTATGGACAAGACTGGATAGAAGGTACTTTCAATTTCTCTAATTGGTTAAGTTACAACAAACTTTTATTGGGTAGATTCCTTCGAACAGTCTTAACAAGATAATGTTGTTTCGAGTCTCGAGTTGGAGTATTGTTTTTTGTTAATAGCCTTATCAATTTATTACGATGCTCATTATTATAACTCCAATTAATTGTCGTCTGAGATAAACGCCTGAAGTTTCTGAGAGAGCAATTCGCGCCCCAGCATATTGAGAGCGGTTCGCAGAAGGTAACATCTTACAATGAAAAGCACTAACGTTATGCTGCCAAACTTTCTATCTAAGCCTGCTTTGCGTTTGTTTACATAGTATCCGATGTTAAGCAACTATGTAGCTTATAGTGGCGTAAGCATAGTCTAAACAAACATTCCGAGGATTACAATACCTATATCTACCTACTTATATCGCAAAAGCAGTATTGTTTGCCTGAAGGCAGATACATCTGCGGAATATTAAATAACCCAAAACAAACTACTCTTAAAAGTAAGGAACCCTAAAAATTCCTAAAAATGTTGAAAAATTAGTTTACAATCGGTACATTATGTCATGAACCCGATTTTCATTCCACATCAGTTCAGATAAATATGATGTAGACGCAAAAGAGAATTATCATTACTACCCACAGTCTGCTAAACATAAGTTCGTTGAACATTTTTCACAAAACAAAGTTCATTAAATTTGTGAATTCCGCCCGAGTGCTGCGAGTTTGAACTCATTGAAACCCAGTCGCCCGGCAATACTTGCACAACATAGGTAAGGCACCTTTTATTCTGTAGACGTAGGGAAATTTATTTTAAGTTCATTAAAATACTGCAGTGGGTTGCAGAGAATTCCAGTCTAAAATGTGTTTTGAACGAATTCAACAAAGAAAGATTGAAAATAGTCTAAAAATAGAATCTTTAGAAATCACTTATGTACCTACATGTAGGCATGTACAGACTTTTTACTTAGGTACTAAACTGCAAAGTAAACAAACCGGAAATTCACTAGTTTTTTGGAAAAATGGTTCACCCAGAAATGTAATATCTAAATTAATACTTCTAACAATATTATCTGCATACAAAAAGAGTTAATTTTTCAGTTTAATATTTTCAGTATTTTGTAATAGAAATGTAACGGGCAGACAAAAGTACAAGGTAATTATTATTCAAAATCAAAGACTGCTAGTCAAAGTAGTTCGATTGGTCAAACTACGCAGTCGTACCACGTGCACTGAGCCAAGGCGAGGTCATTTACCCCAAGTATTCCAACCCCAACATGAAAGAGCCCCATAAATGTAAGAAAATTTAGTAAAACAGCATTACGTGATAATATTTCAGTGGAAAGCAATCTCACTGCGGCAGCCCGGGAAATACAGACATGCAAACGTTCCTGACTGAATCCTTCGTGCGGGGTTTACTCCACTTAACAAGGAATTCGTGGATTCGGTCGCTATTATACACGAGAAACACAGTGGTTTAATGCAATTGCAACATTGACTTGAATTTATATTTCTTTGGTTATATGTCGTTATATTGTTGTAGATTGAAGATATTGTATTATAGATATAGGTACTCCTTATTGTACATAACTTTTATACACTCTGTAAGTAATAAATAACATTAAATGAATAGAGAGAATAAATGGAGAAAAAAGATAAAAACACAGTTTTAATAATAATAAAAATGCTTTATTGTCCATCATCGAAAATTAAATAATATAAAAACGTAGACATTCGTAGTACAATGGGTGGTCTTATCGCTATAAAGCGATCTCTTCCAGACTTTCTAACTTAAAGAGACTTTTTTCCAGACACCCTTCGATTAGATATCAATGGCTAAATATTGGACAGTAAGACAGTAATTATTATACCTTTTTAGGTATTGTTTTGATATTGACATGTTATAAAAAAATTGCTCTCCTGAGACAAAGAAATCGATGAACAATTTCAGTAGCATTAAATGGAACAAGCGGAAAAATGAGTCTGTGCGACTTTGCTCGATTGTTATTTCGCCCTAAATTATAATCATCATTTTTCTCTTCGGCGTTCATTCAACCCTCGCTTTTTAATAGTACCTATAGATTTCTTCAAATTTGATATTATTTATCGCCTGGAATTTTGTCTAACGCCGATGAAGATTTCATACTACCTCAGCCTCTTAAAATCCGTTAAGTATTATTAAGTTAATTTTACCTACGGGTTCACTTTCGTAATAACTACAAATGTATTTCAAGGGAGCCGAGCGTATGTTCGGCATAAAAGCCTATTTTCACTCTAAACATAAAATAAATTTATGCAAAAGATATCATGTTTATGATTAAAATAAATGAAAAGTTGATTCGTTTGATAAGAACAGACCAAGAAACTCACTGTTTTAGTACGTATTCATAAGGATAGTAAGGCAGTTTCACTAAGCAGGGAATTTGAATAATTGTGGACGTTACGCGCCCTACAGGAGAGCACGATGGCCCAGTAGTGCCCACACCATGTTTCAATCAGGATATTGCAGGTTGAAATCTAAAAACGGAACCATGAAGTTTTCGTTTCAAGAATTCACGTGCACTTTTCAAAGACAGTTGTCGTGTGTCAAACGCAGGCACTTTGATTCCCGCTTTAATTCTTTCACTACGCTGTTCCGAGAAATGTACACAGACAGACCAGTGATACTTTTTTATTTGATAAAATTAAGAAACGATCTGATGCCCTGGTGTTAAGTGGTAGCCATAACAAGATACAAATTGGGTCCTCACCTACTTAGGCATGACAAGACCCAAGTCGCATTGTATGCACCCGTAACTCAGACGTAAATGTGGAATGTCTCATGTGCCTGTAATTTCACTGCTGGGTGGAAACGGGTATGGTGGCAGTACTGCTCCGGACGAACTAGGCATAAGTTTTTCTGCTACTAAATTGCCTAAGTGTATTCAGCCCGCGATGTGTTTTAGTTAGCTAGCACACAATAACAAGTTTAGGTCGGATAGTGCAAGTTTAACGATGGATAAATTTGATACTGATTTTCCACGCTCCCACTTGGAACTTAGTTAATTATGCAAGTTAGATGCGCTCCGGTTTATCTGCACTGATATTATAAAGTTATTTGTTTGTTTATGATAATAACTATAATATAATATTGGTGCACATTTCACAGAGCCATCGAAAGTAATCTAAACATAGCTTGTATCATGGGAACCAGACAATGATAGAATACTTATATACTTTTTTTCTCGTAAATACATATGAACACCCAGACACAGAACAATCATCTATGTTCGTCACACAAATATTTGTTCGGTTGGTAATTGAACCCACGACCTACAGCGCAGAAGGCAGGGTTGCTACCAACTGAGCTATAAGTCCAGTCGAACTCAGTTTATGATACTCGTATGTAGAGCTACGATTAATACTACTAACGGTTACTGCTCCAGTCATTAGCTCTAGAGCCGGCGCGGCGTGGTGATGGGACTAGAGTGCGCCACACGGAGGCTCCTTACGAACACTTGACACGAGTCTTTGTATATCTGGTTCTTTTCTGGTTCTAGTTCTGTTCCGGTTCTCTCACGATGTTAGCCTTCACCTAATAATACAAAAAAATTACAATTTTTTTTTTTATTTTTTTTTTATTTTGGTATCATTAATTTTTCTAATAAATCTATTACAATGTTCAACTCAATTTTCTAAGTACTAGAACGCTAGAAGAATTGAATTAAGTGGAGTATCATTGAAAATATAATTTCATAATTTCAACAACTACTATGATGAATGCTAAAGATGAAATATATTTCAAAAAAATTGAGGATTGAGTAAATGGATGACTTATTCGAGAGAGACTTATACCATTGGAACGTATGCCAGTTTTGTGCGGGACAATACTTTATATTACAGTACTATCACCTTACTTATTTACAATACTGTATAAATATTACAACTTACTTATTTTCGCCAACACGTAGTAACGCATACGCTTTACTGTGACCAGACCTGAGTCTTGCATTGAGAGCAGTGCTTATGAGAAATCGCCAAAAAATATCATGTTGTCTCGCGTCACCTTGCACTGAGTTAATTAGAGTGTAGGTGAGACAACAGCATGTTGCACACATTGCTTCGTAAGCACAAAGCAAGAGCCCTCGTCGAATCCAAACCGAGGCGCGCTCTCAACATCTCTCCAGCTTTTATTAAAATGACAAGCATTGTTTACACGGTTCGTTGCCTTAAAAAGTTAGATGACATACTATGTTTTTTTGTCTTGTAGGTGATAGAACGAGCTGACGGCCCACCTGATGTTAAGTGGTAACCGCCGCCCATGGACAGCAGCAAGACGACTCAATTCATCTCAAACAATTCCTCTCGTCGTATACAGCTATTTTCTGAATTTCAGCCTAATCAATTTAGTAATTTTGGCGTGAAGGAATAAATCTATACAAAGTGGAGATACTAGGGCATTTTTAATTTATGTGGGATAGTGTGACATATCATTGGGTCACACTAAAGTGGCGACTATATACTATACATTTTTTCCAGATTAAAATTTAATTCTGAAAGACAACGTATAAACAACCCCTTTCTGAAAAACAGTTACCAACAGACGTCAATCATAACAATGTTTTATTCAAGTGGGGGTCGTCGCCTGACGGTAATGGGGCAAATCGCATCGTTTTAAAGTGATCGCAAACCGCTCCTTGCAAATGTAGGTCAGCGTAGCTTACTGTACAAAATTATTGGATTACATGTTTTTCACGTAAATAGATTATTTGTGAAATTTGAGCTTATAGCAAAAACATGTCAAGTGCCAAAAAAACATAATTAAAATACCACTTACATCCGAAATGAGCTTAAAAGAAGATTTAAGAATAAAAATAAGAATTAACTTATTAATTAAAAAATAAGAATTAACTTCGAAGAAAGATTTATGTGCGCAATACCGCCTTCTCAAAATGGTAAAGGAAAACATCGTGAAGAAACCGAGATGTCCTAGAACTAAAATTCGAAGACATGTAAGAGCAGTAGAACTCTCGCCAAGTTCGGCCGGGGAAGTACTGCCACCATGCCCTTTTCTGCCGCCAAGCAGTAACGCATTCGCGTTACTGTGTTCTGGTTTGAAAGGTGTGGTTGCCGGTGAAATTACAGGCACATGAGACATTCCACCTTCACGTCTCACAGTTACGGGCGCATACGATGCGACTTTGGTCTTGTCATACCTAGTATGGGAGGACCCAAGTCACATCGGCTGTTATGGGCCGAGGTTACCACTTAACACCAGGTGGGCCGTCGGCTCGTTCCGTAACTGTATTACATAAAAAAAAATAAAAAAAAATGTGTCAAGTGCACGAAAGGAGCCTCTTTGAGGTGCACATAAAATCCTTTCACCACTTGATTCTAGAGGTAGAATAGTAGTGTATAAAACTTAATCCAAATCAGAGTTGTCTTTCCTCTTGGCTGCTATCTCATATCAATTCGTTCTATCATCTAAATGCATATTCCTCAGATTAGAGACTCGCGGGAAATCACATTTCGATGCGCTCTTATCGAAATGTCTATCAAGCTCGACCTCCAAGTGTTCACTTTAAAATAAGATTTGTTGAAAATTGACGAATTTGATTCCCACTATGAATAAAGATCACTTAGTCAAGCGTCAAGTCACATTATCATTGTTACAACTCGTATGATCTCATATGACAGATGAAGTTGAATGTTCAGCGGTGATAAATTCGATAAAAAAAATCAGTTCAGCGTAAGAAGCACTGGATACTTGAGTCCGATTGAAAATTATCGCCGATAATCGTATTTGGTTGAAACCAATTTCGTAACAATCGATATGAATTCGATATACTTAGGTCAGTATTTGATGCCATTTGGAAAAAAATAAGTGTTCTGGTAGGTGAGTATAAAAGTTCGTTAAAGATTGTAAATGGTTCTCAACAAAGAGACTTTTGTCGATAGCTTCGATATAAATTGATTGCGATCTGTCAAATTCATCGACTGAGATGCGAGGAGACTTCTTTGTTGTATACGATACTGCCTCAAACAGTTATTGGAAAAATTGAAGCCTTGTACAATAGCTGAATTATTATAAATTCAAGAAGTCAAAACCAAACAAGACGTCGTTATCAGACTCAACGGCTCTTTGTACAGATATTTAATACCTACTAAAAAAAGAGGAATAGAACACTTAAAATAATGTATTAAGTTGATACATTTAATTTATTTATTATATTGCTAATGTTTTATGCTGTATGGAATCGAATCAGCGACGCTTGAGTCTTAGTTGATAATATTGGTGAAGTTTATTTTTGCATGTAGTACGTTGCCGAACAAGCCGGCCTGATATAATATATAACAGCATCTTGTGCTTGTAGCATGAAAGTAGAATACGTCATTGTGCTTGAAATGTTTTATCACTTATGAATAAAGCTTTAATTCCCATAGCAAATAGCAAGCTACTGACGGCAGGGTCACAGCAAGGCAACATAAATGATGAAACCGCCTGAAATTTATGATAATAAGATTATTTTCATGAGTTAGTCGTTCACATTATATCATATTTCTTACATCCTCGTTTATATCTGAACAGAAAACTTACCTACACTTTAGCGATTTTTAATGTGAAAAGGGTTGATTTTATCTGTCAACGGACAAAAAATAAGATTCCCTTCAACAGAAATTTCTTTTATGTGTTACTCAAAAACATTCTTATTTCGGTTTTCTTGATGAACAAATATATTACTACCATCTATTTTGCATAGTACATTTTCATTTTTCATATTTTCTTTAATATTCACTCAGCTTCACAGATCAAACAATGTAATATTTCGCACAAAAACAGACTAATCACTCTATTGAATAAAGAACTAGAGTTCATATGAGTGCACGGCCAATACATAACAAACTCTGACTGTTTGGCGTTAAGGTCTAACATTGCTCGTGTTCATGAAACACAATTGCAAGCAACTTAGTGCTTTTTAGAGAGCGCACAAAGTTAATTGCATTACGTAGGTATGTGTTTCATCTCGACACGTTTGAGTACCAATTACTTAACTGTAGTTTACTGCCATTAATGGGGATGTCAATGTTCTTCGGGAATACGATGAAAATTGCCAGCGGCTTCGATCAAGATCGTTACATAAATTTAGAGTCATTAGTAAATATCTTTATTTCCTGTAGATATTTTTATAACATTTTGACAAATGTCGAAATTTAATTACTTCATTTCGTTAATTTACCAATATTACCTTTGTTAATAATTATTAAATGATTTTTTTTTATTTACATTTATACTATGGTCCAACAATTGAACCCACGCATATGGGAAGCATTCGCATTTTTTTTTTTTTTTGAAAACTTCGAATTTGAATGGAGTCCGAAATTTATTACATAAAGACGCATATGATAGGTACTGCTTGGTCAAAGTTCAAGACTCTATAAGTTTTTGTTTCATTTGGAATAAAATAGACATCAATTTATCATAGCAATTGTATTTTAGAGTTGTCAAAACAGATTTAATTTTGATGCCAACAACAGTCACAAAAAAACGGAAAGTATTATCACAAATTAACTAAAAAAATTCACCACCCTCCTTTTCAGAAATGCAGGGTAAGCGGTATTCAATTCAAAATGCTTCGTAACAACGGTTGCATTATGCATGCAATAGAAGATGTCAATATCGTCCATGCATTAATTATCGACAGTGCCTCAGGCTCCAATATGCAGGTTTAAGAGCCGGTTCAGATGGACGCGCGACTGTGCGAACACTTACGCATAGAGTCAATATCAGTACAGCAATACAGTCAGTATTGCTGTTGTCTATAGGCGGCGGTTACCACTTAACAACAGGTGAGCCGTCAGCTCATTCCCATCTTCCACAACGTCTTCTAAAAATAGATCCTGATCCAAAACGCTCAGTTGACATCGTTAATGAATTTTTTTCTAGTATTGGCCGAACTCTAGCTGACAAAATCAAGCGTCCAGTTGGTAGTAGCGAATATGTAATCTCTACGGATACTTTTCCCACACCTGCTCGCTCATTTGGTATCTTCACCACTGACAATATAGAAGTATCTCGCACGATTCTTGGACTCCGTAGCGATTGTGCTGTTGGGTGGGATGGTATACCTGCCAAGACCCTTAAAGCATCGCATTACGTATTGGCACCTGTGATAAGTCATATTTGTAATAACAGTTTTTCAGATGGCATTTTTCCTGACGTGTTTAAGAAAGCTGTAGTTCACCCCATATATAAAGCAGGAGACAGAGACAGTGTCAATAACTATAGACCTATTTCAATTTTGCCTTCCATATCTAAAATTATGGAAAAAATATTGAACAACAGATTACAAAACTACTTAGAACATAACAAAATCATTTCAAGCAATCAATTTGGATTTAGGCAAGGGAAATCGACGGAAGATGCCGTAGGAAGCTTAGTAAACGAAATAGTTAAATTTTTGGACAAAAAAAGCCGATGTTTGGCTATATTTTTAGATCTTTCCAAAGCATTTGACACTGTCTCTGTCCCACGGCTCTTGGATAAATTGTCAAGCATTGGAATCAGAGGAGTGGCTCTTGAAATTTTTAAAAGTTATCTTTCAAACCGCACTCAAATTGTTAAACTTGGCGATTACATGAGTGGTGAAGCTAGTCTAGAATACGGAGTTCCCCAAGGTAGTATCCTGGGGCCTACACTCTTCCAAATATATATTAATGAACTGTGTAACATTAGTCTGCCAAATTGTAAAATATTTTGTTACGCTGATGACACTGTTCTGTTGGTTAATGGAAATAGCTGGGAGGAAACTAAGCAGTTTGCTGAAAACAGCATAACTACAGTTATAAATTGGCTAGATAATAATTTATTAACTTTAAATGTAGATAAAACAAAATATATAACTTTTTCATTAACTGTATCTACTCAACCATCTCAGGCCAATTTTGTCATTAAATGTCATAAATGTCAAACCCCTACTGCAAACTGCACTTGCCCATCTCTTACCCGAACCAATACTATAAAATATCTTGGCATCCATATAGACCAATTATTGAACTGGCATATTCATATTGACTCAATGACATCTCGAATACGAAAGCTTATTTATATATTTAAAAACTTGAGGTCATCTGCAAATATTAAAACGTTAAAACTTGTGTACTCTGCCCTTGCCGAATCTCTTCTTAGATACTGTATCTCAGTATGGGGTGGTTCTGGGAAGACTAAGCTGCTTCAATTAGAAAGAGCGCAAAGAGCTGTACTCAAAGTTATGCTGAAGAAACCATATCGGTATTCCACTGCGACTTTATATGAAGATGCTAAAGTACTTACAGTGAGACAGCACTTTGTACTCCAAACAATATTATGCATGCACAAGAATTTACCCTACAATGCCAACCAAATAGGTAAGAAACGCAGGTCTGATCGAGTTTGTGAAGTTAGTAAATGTCGAACTAAATTTTTCAGTCGTTTCTATCCCATTATTGCTCCACAACTTTACAATCACTTAAATAAAAAAATTAATATATATCCCCTAACCAGACATAAATTGAAGAATATCGTCACGAACTGGCTGCTGAATTTGGACTACAAGAATACCGAAGACCTTATTCAATTTTGAGGTAAACTTTCAGTACATACGAAATCCATATTAGACATACACTAATATATTCCTTCTCTCACTCGCTTTTACACACATAAATACACACCCTTACACACAACACACAACACACAAAATTACAGACACACACCCTATCTTAAATAAACTAATAATGTCTTAAAATAATTGTAAAATTCTGCTCTAATTTATTCATACACCGTTAACACTCCGAATGTGCACATCGAGGCCATGCTCTTGAGACACGGGGCGGGGCGGGGTTTTGGACGTTGGGGTAGACACTGTGCCTCCTGAGATACAGTTTATACTAGTTCGGGGGCCAGTGTATACCTCCAATTGTCTACCCCCTTGCTCAAGAGCATAGTTTCTTTCATTAGTATAAGTTACTTTTCTTTTTTAGTTTTAGTTTAAGGTAGTCTGGAAGAGATCGGCTACGATAAGACCGCCTTTTGGATACACTGCAATTGTACTCTTAGTATTAAGTACCAATAGTAGTTTCCAATAAAGATTATTTATTATTATTATATTATTATTCTGTCACTAATATTACATAAAAACTGGGAATAGCAGAAGGTGGATCCGTATCCTAGTCATAATAATTCGGCTTCGACCTCTCAGTTTTGGGGAAATCATTAAATAAACCTAAATATTAATATTTCCTTTTAAATTTGATATAAGTTGCCAATAATTACTAAAATCTAAAATTCTAATCACAAAAGATTTAAAATTTTAATGAAATTGAATTTAAAAATATGAGTATTCAATTAAAACTTTTCCAGTTTACGGTATTTCTAATAGTATGCCACTTTAATTAATAAGCCATATCACTCCTTTTCTTAACCAATTAAACATATTAAACATGAAACATAGAAGAGACTTACATATTGCAACTCTGATGTTTGATGTCGTAAACACACAGAAGCCGCATTATCTCTACTCAAAATTTGAATGGGTTCAGGATACTTATAGGTATACACTTCGTAGGACTTCAAAACGTTTATTGCGGACCCCACGACACGGTTCAGCCGCATTTCGAGGAAGTTTTCGTTTCTGTGCCACCAAATGTTGGAACTCAATTCCCCCACCACTACGTTTACTGAAAAATAAGTCTAATTTTAGAGTAAAATTTAAAAGTTTTCTAGTAAACTTGCAAAAGTCTTTTTGTTAAATTCGCACGCTGCATCTATAATTTCCCCAGCTGCTTCATAGATTTTCTGGGTACTTTATACGGATTTAAAAATGTTTTTTTTCCTGTTATTATATGAATACACTGTTAATTTATTTATTTATCATAGCTTATTATTATATATGATAGCTTTTTGTTATCAATATGCTGTTAAAATTAAGTTCTTTTATATATTTAATATTTTTGATTTATTTTTACGTACAGCTGCATTCTCAGTTTCTTTTTCTCTTTTCTTTATTTAATTAATTTAAAAGCTCTCAATCATAGCGTAAAAATCAAGACAATGTAAACATTCCTCTATTATAAACTTTTGTCACCAATTAATTGATCCATTAACTTATTAGCTTAGTTCGTTATGACTTTTCATATTTTTGTGTTGTTGTTGTTATTGCTTTTAATTTCTGTGTATATTCTAGTTCTAAATTGTTTTTTTTTCTTGTATCTTCTTTTATTCGTACGCCACCAAAGCCTTGAGCTGAAAATCAGCGCTGTAACCTGTTGCAGCACGTGCTGAGCTCAAGGCTTTTCACACAATGCTGTACGCGACAGCGTTCCACATTATTATTTTTTGTTTTATTTTATGTTTTGTTAGTGTTCTTTTTGTGTTTTTGTGATGTTAGCCGTTGTTGTATACAGTGTGTGTGTGAATAAATGTCTTCTTTCTTTCTTCTTTCTAATATAACTTTTTCATATTGTAGCTTTTAATTATTCGCTAATTTATTTTTCAGTGAAATCACCAAGAAAGACCAGATAAGTATGCAAAAAGTAGAATGGTAAAGAGATGTATAAATTTTCGACGTGCCCAATTGTACATGTAGAAAATTAAGATATTCTATGTGTTTTCTTGTTTAAATTATTATTTATTTTACTTCATATTCAACATATTTATCCGTCACTGAAACTGAACATGTATGGGTGACCTGTACCTGGGTCACCCATACATTAGATGTCCAACCTGTTCTAGCTAATAATTATTCAAGGGTCGTATTCGGTGAATAATAAATGTCCCCCAGAGGTACGCTGCAGCTAATTACAAACTTGTAGACTACTCAATATAGCTCTAATTTCTTTGGAAATATTATGTTGACTTCGACTTCAGCAGCCAACTAGCAAAGGAAATAAAATAAATTAACAAAACTTCAGTAGGTACTAGTAAATAAATTTCTATACATAAATTAATTATTGTTTAGAAGTATATGATTTTTCACACATTATTATTAAGGTGTATATATTTTTTACACCAAAAAATGATCAAGCCAGCACGAACAATTTACGAACCTACGCAGTTATTTTTTTACCATATTCGCCTTATTTCTGCACAATGGCAACAACGTTTAGACGAAGGCAATTTCAAAATTACGTACTGCAGTAATAAATAAATGCAGCAACGCAATATCATCTTGCATCTAGGTGACGAGAACATACGAGTATATACGGTCTCATAACATCATGCTTCAAAGGGACGTAAGTACCGTCACGATTGCAGACACTGTAGCAACGACTTAATGAAATGTAATATAGGCCTTACAAAGCGTCATGCATTGAAGAATCGCTTGCTAGTAATAAAAAGTGACGGGGTTTGACGCATATTTGGTACATGCCATATCATTTTGTATGGAATTGCAACAATACAATACCGCAAATATGCAGTTTTTTCAGTACAAATATGCATGTGACCTGCAACACAGTCAGTTATATCCGCCATACAGTGCATTTTGTTTAGTATAACCGGGTTGGCTAACAATGAGAGCCATAATTTATTGGAGATATATATGTTGAGCAAAATATGGTTTTAAATAATAGCCATACACAGTATAAAAAGTATTATTCAATCTGCCCACTATTGCATACAAAATACAGCCCAATAAGGCCCTTAACTTAATAAATGAAAAAATATTTTGCGCAACCTTATTTGAATAGTTTCAGATTCTACTATTCAGAATGTAAGGGTCGTCCACTTGGCTTGATAAACGAATAAATTGAGATTTTTGGAGGAAGCAACACTACAAATCTATTCGTCTTTCACATAATTAATTGAACATAATACCCACTAAGATCTGTCGGAATTCAATAGATACGTAATTACATTCCGATATCTAACTGGTGTCTGTTAATTAGAATGTTTGCCTGTTATGGCAATCATCTATACAAATAAATAAAATTGGAGTGTCTGTTTGTAATATAAAAATAACCGCTTTTTACTGAGTGCATATAGATGTACACGGTCCATATACCAAAACAACTTTTTTTTTTAATTTTTGTCTGTTTGTCTGTATGTCTATCTGTCTGTTTGTTCCGGCTAATCTCTGAAATGGCTGGACCGATTTTGACGGGACTTTCACTGGCAGATAGCTGATATAACAAGGAGTAACTTAGGCTACTCTTCCGAGGGGCAAAATAGGGGTGCGTGATAAAACCGAATTCCACGCGGACGAAATCGCGGTCTACAGCTAGTTATAATTAAAGTAAATTTCACTTAAATATGGTTGTTACCTTGATAATGATTTGTACTTCAAAATCAAAGTTAATGTCTTTGGAATTTGTGAACCGGGTGTTACTGTCGAATTAATTAATTTTGCTTCATCGACATGAGACTTGAGTATGAGTAAGAAAATTGATTCTATGATGGCTTAGTTGGTAGTGCGTCGGCTTAAGATCTAAGGTGTTCCTTCGAATCCTGCATTAAACTTGATTTCGGTGAAGGAAAATATTAGTTCTTTTTTTTATGTTATATAGTTGCGGAACGAGCCGACGGCCTACCAGGTGTTAAGTGGTAACCTCGTCCCATAACAACCGATGCGACTTGGGTCTTGTCGTACCTAGTAGGGGAAGACCCAAGTCGCAAGTCGCATCGGTTGTTATGGGCCGAGTTTACCACTTAAGACCAGGTGGGCTGTCGGCTCTTTCCAAAACAGCAACAAATAAAAAAAAATATAAATGGCTGCTTTCTTATGAAGAAACCATTAAAATTAATTATTTATCCTTTTAAAACGAATTATCGTTTTTCATTTCTGTTTCTTCACAACTGACGAAAATATCCCAGCATATTACTTTTACATATATAACGAAATGTTTGATTAATAAAGAACGTCGTTATTATCAACTGCAGGGACCCAGGTAACTCATTATAGACACTTAATAACCTGAGTAACTTTCCTAAGCCTCTAATGTGAGAAACGTGACAAATTCTCGTATCCCTCGTAGCCAAGGAGACATTATTGTAGACGCTCTACGAAATGTAATGGGTTACCAACTTTTTTCTCAATAAATTATAACATACCTAATTACTCAGCAGCTTTGATCTTGCTTACAAACATTACTTGGCAATTTATTAGGTAAATGATGATTTGTCTTCTTCGACAGTTGAATTCTCATGGCAACTGATATTGACTGACTGATTTAATATAAGCCCTATAATAGTAATAACACTGGTAAGAAGATAAACTTTGTAGTAAACACAGAGATACAAAGAAACTATTGCTTATATATTGTGAAACAGCTTGAACACAAGTTTTTACCAAATAACTAGCTAGTCTTGACCTGCTTACTACTGCTTGTATTTTGGCTGGGTTATATTTTTAGCTCAAAAGCTTTGCTCCCGCTGCTTATATGGCATAAGTTGAGGTTATTCTCGCTCGACAATAGTGTCAGACTTCGTTTAAGAGAAACTCTGCACTAGGTTTATAAGCATATAGATAGTACACCGGCAGTAGTAACATACAAAGATGAGAACAATTTATTAATGCGGATTTTCTGCCGGCCTCATAGGAATACTTGCAAAACCCAGCTGGCTTACAGTTACGATCTCTAAATTGTATGAGAAACCGAGAGCTTTGACTGTAATAGAATTGTCACGAATGTCTTTTCACGGTCCTAAAACGTAATAAAGATTTTTATGTTAAAGTTATTATATTATTTTAATGTTGTTATTGAGTTACGGCACGAGTTGATGGCCCACCTGATGTTAACCAAAAGTAGATAAGTACCTACTGTTTTCCGAGAAGGAAATATAAAAAATTACACCACAGACTTTATTCTCGCCACGTGATTTTCTAAATCCTTGTGTTGGCCCGTTGTTTTCACGCCAGGCAAAACGACAATAGAATATTAAAATAAACTTGAAAGAAAACCTGAAAATTTCCGACGTTTTGACATTAGCACGTCCGAAACAATAAGCCGTGAACAGAATAATATGGAAAAGTTTTATTTTGTATTTTTTAATCGTTATAAATAATGCATTCGGATTACTGTGTTCGTCTTAAAATTAGGTAGGGTAGCGGGGTACGAGGGTAATGTTTGTGTGAAAGGTGGTTAAGGTAGGAGACGAGGCATTTCATCTTCATTTTGGACTGGCCTCACAGCTCAGTTGGCAGTAACCCTGCCTTGATTTTGGGTTCGATTCCCGCCCAGGAAAACATTTGTGTGACGAACATAGATGTTTTTTCTGTGTCTGAGTGTTAGTATACATTATATGGTATGTATTTACAAAAAAGTGTAAAAGTATTATATCAGTTGTCTGGTTCCCATGATACAAGCTATTTTGGGGCTAGAGGGCGCTGTGTGAAATGTCGAACAATTTTTAATTTATATTTTATATGCGTATTGCGTTGCTCTACTAAAAGAAATAATTCTTAATACGCAATACTATTCGGGTATACTCACAACTAAGCCTGAAATAACTGAGTGCGATGCTTTAATCGGATCAAGGCACCTGATGGTGACATCTTCCAATCGGGAAACCGAATTAGAGAAACGAATCAATTGTGTGACTGACACTAAGTAGAGAAAAATGTAAGTAATTATGTTCTCCCCAATTTACCATGAGATTTTAGGCTTACTTTTGACTCTTGACTGGCACTTATTAAAAAACCTTGCACCCTGGGAAAATAATAAACCAAAGTTAATTATATTAAAAAGTATAAAAGTCTTTACAACATAATAAAATTAATAATTTATTGCTAAAATAATCAAATTCACTCTTATCATCGTCTCTTATCATCTTATCATCTAATTAGGAACAAAAACTTTAATTTTGAAGGAACTATGGTACTTCTCTGACTTCCTGACGTCCTCTCTCTGATCCAGAACCATTATAGAACCACAGCATATAATATTATATGATAGAATAATTAATCATACATAAAGTTTATTCATGACTTTGTGTTTTATGTAGTAAATAGTAACAAAAAAGTAATTATACAGTTATAACAGTAGTTTTATACGTTGTGTATAAATAATAGTATTTCATATCCTGTCGTAGCATTTATGAGCTTAGATGTAATCTTGTCAAGTTGTACAACGTTTAATACTCTCACAACAATTAATTATCATCCTAAGTTATAATTAACCTTGCCTAGGTGTGACAAGGTAATTTGAATAGCGGTTTGTTAATACAGTGCTGACGTATTTACCAAACGTGATGATGTGTGTGATGAGATGATCTTACATAAATTAAAATCATACTTTTTACACAACTGTGATAGTCTACCCTGTCTAAAAAATTATATACACATGTATGTATAATATATGCAATATTTGTTTATAATTATCATCTCATATTTTCTTTTAGTAATGTAATTTTATGTTTTTTATCATAATTTGTTTTGTTTGACGTAGACTGTAAGTAGCACAAATCTCTATGGTTTTTGTTATATTCTTAATTGTACAAAATAAAATTTTATAGAAAAGACATGTTGACATAAAGGCGATCTTAACCCAAAAAAGAGTTTATATATTATATATTCATAATTTTATGTAAAAAATAACAGCTCAGAGATCTTACCGTTCAAAAGAATAGGCACAGAATAACACCTGGGCATTGGTTAATTAGTTCTGTTTATAATAACATTATTTTCTTGAGGATAATGATGTTCTGTGCGTAATGATAATTTATTTGACAAGATACAAGATGTATAATTGTGTGTCACCATTATGAATCCATTCAAGGATGAGAGAGTGATATAGAAGAATATACTTCTTCTCCAAATTTGAGCGTTTTAAGGATCGAATATTAGCAGATGGACCAATGCTTAAAAATATATTAAGATTTATTAAAAAACTATTTGATTTATGGCTTCAGTTGAGAGTTTGAAGAAGTTATCATAAATCACATAATAATATCGTTCTTTTATCAATCTGTAAGAATTTGCGATCTGTAAAGGAAAAACCATTGCGTGATGAAAACTGACATATCCAAAATGGAATTTCAAAGTCATTATTATCCTACAACTAAGTCCAAACTGTGATCCCAGTGTTATTAGGTCCCTCGCTAATTCAGTGTTAACTCTCACAGGCAGTAGAGTTTGTATCCGGATAAATTGCTGTGAAAACGGATGAAGTACTGCAGCCATACAGTATAAAATGACGTATTATTGTTTCTATCACAACAAAATCGACTTATGTCACTTATGATCACTGGAATCAAACGCTGATCAATTAATTAGTGTCATCTTACCTGTAGAAATGACACTCGTTATGTGGTCCTACTTGGTAAAATGATGATGTTTATACCGTTTAAAAGAAAAAATATAGAAATGAATCATCCAAAACAATTACATTTCTTTATTATTTCAATAGAATCCATGTTTTATCACTCAGAATTTAGGAATTCCATGGAAATTTGGTGCTCTTTATAAAGGAAAATTGTTCACAAAGTCGTAACACTTTGTGTCTTGTATATTATTGACTCGGTACAGTAGGATTCCAGGAATTCTCATGCCTGCTCGGAGAACAAAGCCTGCGGGAATCCGATAGTGCCTTCAAAGTCACGTGTGACGTCTGCGGTTGGATTTGAAGGTATCGTCTTCAAGGGCAGGCTGTATGTAATCTGTCTAAACCCTCGCGTGACACTTGTGTGATATAGGAGCTTGATACAGTACACATAACAGGGCAAGTCGAGCCGAGGGAAAGAGCGCAGTGGCGCATACTGGATGACTGGCCTTACAGCTTAGCTGGTGGTAACAGGTTCTCTGTCATCGGAGATCTAGGTTATAGGTTCGATTCCCATCCAGGTCAAGCATTTGTTTTATGACAGATGTTTTTTTCTGTCTAGGTTTCAAGCTCAAAATAACTAGGAAAAATATATGTTATCCAAGTAGGAGACAACGAAACATCATTCTCGTTTATTTTCGATGAAGTCAATTTATCGTTTTGCAGTGCAAATTAATTATTATTTAGATAGATAGATAAACTCTTAACGCGCACCAAAAACAGAATAAAAATAACAAGATATTACTATATTAAGAGTGATCTCATCCATACAACCTTTTATTTATTTATATATATGACAATTCTTTTAATAGCAAAATTACCTAGATTCGGGTAACGCCTCTGATAAATACAAATATGTCCAAAGACAGCAGCCTCGTTACGAATATCATCCTGCTGTCATTATTATTTAACATCTAATAATGATGATCCATAAAAATAATCCTGCCAGTAATATTATTGCCCACCTACTTGTTATTGCAATGCAACTGTAATGTCATCTTCACTCTTAGTGCTTCGATATAAAGTTGGAATTGCTTAGTGATAGTGCACAGTAATACAATCCTCGAAAGGCATAAACGATATAATGAAAACGTTGACCTACATACGGAACGTTTAGGGCCAGTATCGACCACAGTGGAATGAAATACTACTTTAACTTGGGTCACTGGCTCTATTATAAGCGTAGTAACTTGACAGATATCTTCGAATTCATGAGGTTCTAGGACGTGCCGGTTTCTTTTTTAATCGATGTGTAAAATGAATAATGCCACAGAAAATAGATTTTTATGTTGCTGAAAAACTGTCTGTGAGCTGTTTGGGGAAATACTGCCAGCATACCTATTTCTCGCCAAACAGTTGGGCGACCGCGTCGCTACGTTGCGATTTAAGGATGTCCGCCAAATTATTGGCACCAAAGACTCTCTCTTTTCACTTCTCAGGGGGACGAGTCACATACTGACAAGAGCAATGTCAAAACAGTCTCTCTGTCTGTAGTTATGAGCAGACGTCATGTCAATAGAAAAACAGATAAAAAAATATTTCAGCACAATAAATGCTGTCGCTGAAAATCAGATGGGCCATCCGCTACGTCGCTTCACTAATTATATATAAAAAGTAAGCAAAGGCATTTATTCATTATTTATTTTGTCGTAAATAAATAGACTGAGATAGTAGTTGCGGGTCTCCAAGTTTAAGACGAATTAACATAGATGAATTCTGATTGACGTACTAGTCTTTCTACTTTGGTAGATAGCAGCCCTTACTTTGCTGTAGACATGTATGAAACGTTTCAGTTGATGGCAAGACGTTGATTTCTTTGAGATATTACATAATGTTCATCAGTGAAAAAAAAGATTTGGATGTTTGTTTAGACATCTAATCAAATATTAATGAATATTAACTTTGAGTTTGTAAATTTTGTCTGCGTGACGTTACGTCGAAACAATTCTATTTTCTTACAATTATTTTTATTTATTGCTGAATAGAATATTTATCATTTTGAGTTTAGTTGACTTTGTAAAGTGAATCATAATTAAGAAAAATACATTTCAACATTGTTTATTTTGTGTTTTGTAGTTACAAATAGCCTTGTAATTGTAATATGAATATTGTCTAATATTGTATTCATGAGCTTATTAAAGTATGGTAAATATACAATGAAAATTACTGATTCTTAAATTAAAGGCAACCAATAATTATTTTGCAAAGCAAAACGAAAAAAGGACTTCATGGCCAATGAACGAGAATGATTCATTATTATCTCGTACTTGGACGACATTTTTTTTGTTATTTTGATTTTAAAATAAAATTACTAAGCCGATTTGACGAAATTTCTATTGGACCAATCTCAGATTACATCCTATCAACTAAAAAAAAAATTTTCAGAAATCGATATTTAAATGACGGAGATATGAGGTAACAAACATGACGATATAAAATACGTTTTATATCATAATTATCGGCAAATTAGAATATAGGACGTTAGAGCAACCTTAATATATTTAAGCTATGACCGTTTGTCGTCGTATAATCTGTACGTATAATGGAAGCAAAATGTAATATAATGTGGGGCAGCGTCTCGTTCACAGCATCTACGTGTTTTGATTATGAAATTAGCATCTGCGCTGGGTAACAGAGCATGTAAAGTGACTTGCGAACTCAAAATTATACTCTATCGTAATGGCAATTGATTCAATATGCAAGTATAGAGTATAGGGTCAGCCGGGGCTTCAGTGAAAAAGCCATTCAAGGGCCTAGAATAATTTCATTTATCATATGTTGATTTGTGGTTTAATAGAAATTAACTGACATATGATATCATCCAACAGTGTTAAATAATTACCTCGTTCGTAACGAAAGCAGTACAACTTTGGTCCCCCCTCATATAGGTACGTATAAGAAGGTACCAAATCGCTTCGTATTGCAGTCGTAACTCTGAGACGTGTATAATATAAGTGCCTGTAATTATCTGTTGAGACATATTTTAATTTTGAGAAACCAGTTCTTGATTATTTTTGGCCCAAATAAAACAGCAGTCAACACACAAAGTTTTTACTATGTTGCCAACTTATGTAAGAAACCTACTTACTACTACAATGCAGTAAAATTACTGGCCGCGACTTTTAGCATTGTCCATATCTTTTATTTACTTGAGCATAAATGTTGCATATAACCAGCTTCGTACTGAAACACTATAATCAATGATTTAAGGCTATGTATGAGATCTATATACAGGACCCATTTGTTTATACAGGAAGGATTATTTGAACTAAGCTCAAGATCCAATAAAGAGGTCAACGGTTCAAATCCAGACGTGCAAACATGAGTTATTCGATTGAATGATGCGAATGATGTGCTCAATAGCATATTTTCAAAACAGCGAATGAAAACATCGTGAGGAAGTTATTACCTCCTAGAATCAAAATTTTAAAATCCATGTGATAAAACATTTCTACTTAAAATTAGCCAGTGGCTGGTTTTGTCAAAATTCTAAAATAGACTTAAAAACTGTCACTTAAAAAACCTTCCGAATATTCTATATTGCCCTAACTGTCCATCCGTTGGACAGATCAGACAAGTGATATTAAATCATCATTAAATTCCTCTGTACTGTAGTAGACATTATTACCAATAACTAAGCATGCTTAACATAAAATCTTATAACTAAACCAATTGAACCTTAATATTACTAATAAATTTGCAATAAACATGCCTAATGATTTGCCTTAAAAGTGACCTAATGACTTTATTAAACCAAATTAAGCCTAAAGTAGGTCTCTTTAATCCACAGGAATCTAAACAGATTTGCCTTCGCTACGTAGAGGCGCTGCAAGAAAATATTTGTGAAAATATTAAAATTTACCTTCATACTGTACTCATTTGATATAACAGCTTTTAAGCAATATATTTATTAATTTTTTAGTATCAAATTGAAATTAAATGAATAAATGAGAAATGACAGCGAAATGGAGTAACTTTGAAAAATAAAGGAACATTTTTTATGAGAATGTTGTGGAGTGAAAGAAGACGTAGTAATGAGGATTGAAAAAAGTATATGCTTTTATGGTTTGGACACGTAGAAAGGACATGTAAAATCAGATTGAATCTAACCTCCAT
This sequence comes from Chesias legatella, assembly GCA_947359385.1. NCBI lineage: Eukaryota > Metazoa > Arthropoda > Insecta > Lepidoptera > Geometridae > Chesias > Chesias legatella. The sequence goes on from OX375783.1 coordinate 2,611,065, forward strand.
CGCATAAAATTAAGCGTCATAAAATTTATCAGCTATCTCTATGGTTCAATTAGTACAGGGAATTAAAGGTCGAATGGGATTACTATCGGGACGGTTCATGTTCACTAAATTCCGAACATAACGGTTTGAACGAACACTGAGCTGTATATTCTAATCAAATTGGTTTTAGGGTCCCAAATGACATCGCCGGTGGCTAAGAATTGCGGTCAATGGGATAATCGAATGTTCTAGACAGTTTAAACCTTCGCTTTCTTCTGAATGTGATTAAGTCTATGAGGAAAAATACAGCCTCGGTCCTGAGCAGACTTCGCACAAGCACCAACAGCATCCTAAGCTTCTGGTTTGGAAGCTTATTCAGAGGACGAACTTAACATTAGTTTAAGTTGATTTTATTATATGTTACAATGGAATCAATGGATGATATTACCTGAATAAACAAATTTGATTGATATTTCGGTTTCGGATTCCCAATTTAAATTCCGCCTTAAGTTGGAACAAATATTTGCATACCATCCATAAAATGTCCCGTGCGAGAATTGTGCCAACCCTCGCTTGTGTTTTTTTAATATCTGTCGTATAAACCACTATCATACAGAGGCTGGTTGTTAAATAAAATTGCTATCCACGTAAATTATCATCAACTAGCTGTTGCCCGCGACTTCGCCCGCGTGGAATTCGGTTTTATCACGCACCCCTATTTTACCCCTCGGAAAAGTAGCCTAAGTTGCTCCTTGTTACATCAGCCAGTGAAAGTCCCGTCAAAATCGGTCCAGCCATTTCAGAGATTATCCGGAACAAACAGACAGACAGACAAAAATTGTAAAAAAAGTTGTTTTGGTATATGTACCGTGTATACATCCATATGCATATGCACTTAGTAAAAAGCAATTATTTTAATATTACAAACAGACACTCCAATTTTATTTATTTGTATACATTTACAACATTGTTCTGAAACAACGTCGAATAAATATCAATTAAATAAAACAACTTGAAACGTCTATCATCGCGTGGACAAGTGTAAGTGGATATTTCTGACATCAAAACAAGATACAACATGATAATAAAATAACCCTTATGCGTACGGGAATACGGCCGAGTATTGTAGATATTTGTTTTGTTATTACTTGGACACTCCCTGTCTTATCAGACATCGGATACGTGAGGGGAGGGCGCGGCACGCACAGCAATGTACTGTCGCGTGGAATGGATGTTACTTTGCTGATAACGATTAGAGAAGCCACAACGAAGACATTTAGGTCAAACGTGTACCCTCCTATACGTTTCTATCTAGTTTTATGCTAATAATGCATTTAATTTACTTCCAAGTCACTTACCTACATAAGGTATTATATGCGAATCATTAAGATTTCAAATCAAGTATGAAAATTGAACACTGGTTGATGGAAACTCAACCATAATATCGTCTTATTCATTTATGATTGTGCATCAATTTAACCTACTTTGATGTGAATGATCAAGACTGTATAGCACTCACTATTTTTTTTATACTTTACAATTTTTAATTAGGTAGGTACTTAAAAGAATTTCTTGTAACCTGAATAAAGTACGTAATTTTATGGATAAAATTAATCACTTGTATATCAAGTAATTAATAAAAGAAAGAACAGACAAAATATATGTTATATGTTAGCTTAAACAAAATGCTACGCCTGTTTCTAATAGTTTGAATAATATATTATTCAATGCGTTTGCAATAGTATTTACAATACACTTACAATGGCACTTATTGCGGAATAAAACAGACGCCGAACATCAACTCAAAAGATTTAACTTAATAATGTACGCGTCTGTACAATACGTTTGTATCATTCGCTTGATTGAATGTCCTATTTCTGCACAACTAGTTCTGCGAAATGTGACTAATAATGCTGGTGTGCGCAAATTTACTCGCTATAACGTACATAATGGTCCCGCGAGAAAACCACGTCTGGTCAATTCAGTATCAATATCAGTTCATTATTTTTCTAAGAACAATGGGATTATCGCTATTTCTCTGTTAAAACGTTTGTTTATAATCTAATCTCAGTCAATCATTGACAACCAGAGTAGTATCCGGCCCAATATGAGCGTAACCTTTAATAAATATACTACCAACAGCCCCCTTGGTAACGGCAACGAAGAGAGGAAAATTAACCCCCTTATAACGTATATTTTTAATATTTCTGGGGGTAGGCAACGCATTAGCATCCTCGAGTATGCAAATATCAATAGGCGACGGTAACCACCTAACATCAGGTCTGCAATCACATAAAAAATATATATTTACTTTTACGTGTATCGCTCTGTCAAAATATTAATAATGTCATCGTTGAGGGAATAGGATCCCCTGATCAATTCCAGCGACCTGTTGAACACTTACGGTGTAAACATAAAGTTTGATGACACGTATTAACACATCTAACTTACTTCAAGGTTTATTGACGGTGGAGCAAAGATCGTAGCGAAAGTGGTAAGTGGTAGAACATGAGCTGTTTGCATTTAGAGGTATATTCGGTCGCATAAACTTTGCACTTTATGCAGTCTTATACAGGCACACGGACAGCGTGGTGGCCTATTGGTATGAAACTACAATTTTCAATCAGGAGTAGGTTTTGAAAAATGTTCAAAAAAAGATATTTTTTGTCGTAGCTCAAGTTTCACTAGTAATGACCTGCGGCTTCACATACGATTTAAGAAGTATTTTAATAATGCCCACGGACGCAACGAAAGAAGAGCCCATTCGAATTCGGAAAATTAAGATAAACGAATGAAGTATACAAAACAAAATAAATGATATTCTTCTCCGAATCAGGGTAAGCAAAATTCATGAACATATAAAAGTACTTTTCTTCACTTGCTCAATTTCACAACAGCCATGTTGAACTAAGGCATATTAAACTTGAATGAAGGAGGCATTACCGTCGCGTCGGCCTCCGGACGCTCATCACGATAACGACGTTACGTTTAACGGACTCCGTTAGCTTTGGTCGGTATGATTAATTTTTAAACGGAGTCCCTGAGTTTGTTGGCGTGATGATTTTGAATTTATCTAACACTTGACAGAAAACTAAATTGTGATACTATTTTACCTATTTCATGATAAAATCTGACAAATGTAAGAACTATAAATATTTACTAATTTTACGACGTTTGTTTTTATCTGATTTAAGTGACGGAACAAGCTAACGGCCCACCTGATGTTAAGTGGTAACCGCCGCCCATAGACAACAGTGACTCAATTTCCACCAAAATAGGAACGAGATAAGTCATATTATATGTTTACCTTTAAGTAAAGCTATACTGTCTAAACTACTACCCAGATGATAATTCAATAGCTATTTCTCAGTGGGCAGTACAATGAAAATTACCTTAATCTAAGATACCATCAACGGATTTTTCTTCAACAATGGTCTAACTAGTTTCATTTCTGCCAAGACGTAGCTGAAACAAAGGTCAGACATTATCTTCACTCTTAAAGAATCTTAGGTTAGTACCCGGGTCATAAATCGACACAAGGCCAGCCGGCCACTTTATCCCGGCCAAGACGCCTCATAATGGATGCTAGGAGCCGTATCAAGTGCGGGACGCAGAATGAGCACGGGCGCCTACACTATAATAGCGGGGAAATGACTTGAGAAAATATTGCGCTATCTCTCACGCTATCCGAAAGTCTGGAATAATTTGGTATATGTGAATTTGGGTAATTCTAGCTGAAGATAAGGGAAACTTCTAGCGTATTTAGCTACGTACTTAGTACCTACGTACTTAGTACGTATTACGTATACATATCCTCGACAGATGGTTTCATCTGTACCTAATGGCATTATCACCATAGCAGCATTGTTGTAATTTGAAAGTTTTTTAAACAATTCAAGGTTCGATTACTTTCGTCAAGGTAGCTTACGAGTATTAGGTTTAAAAACACATACCAAACAAGCAAATCATATTATCAAATTAATGTTATACATGCGCAATTGTACGAGTTTTAAGTCTGGGGTAAGCAATTGTGTCTCCGTGCCACCTGCGACACAGGGGAAATACAGGAATGATTTGTGTGTGATAGCGTATTGTCCTAGAATAATGAGACGATTAGTAAGGCAGTCAATAATCTTACCTTCAAAGCGAGGGTTCCCAAGTGCGGTCCTAGGACGGGGTAGAGTAAAAGTTGGAGAAAAAGTTTGACATGTGGTCCTGGATATTTTTGTTGCTATTTGTGTGTATCCATGCCAGCTGTGACACAGAGATATTTATTTCGGGGGGGTGTGAACGTGATGTTATAATAATCTAGAGTCTACTATCCGTTTGGTTGTCTGAGAGAAACTAACAGTGGATAAGACCGCCCATTGTACTGTCTTAAGGAAGTTCCTTAATGTTATACTATTTAATGTACAAGGGCATTTAGCAGTACTAATGTACAATAGATTTCCAATATACAATAGACCTATCTGTCTATCCACCGTAATAGTACCAAAATCACTCAAATACGTTCCCATTTAACAGGCCTATTACAAATGTAATCACCCCCTTTGATGTCGCCGCTGATTACACAGAGAAGGAAACATTATTTACAATGTCACTCGTCTTGATCTGTGGGCCTTTAAATTGTGCCGCCAGATACAGGTCTCACAGCTCAGTCAGTGGGTCGTGGGTTCGATTCCCACCCAGGACAAACATTTGTGTGACGAATATAGATGTTTGTTCTGTGTCTGGGTGTTAATATGTATTATAAGTATGGATTTACAAAAAAATTGTATATATGTATTCTATCAGTTGTCTGGTTTTCATAGTACAAGCTATGCTTAGTCTGGGGCTCGATGGCGCTGTGTGAATTGTCCACCAATATTTATTATTTATTTATTTATATTGAAAATCTATTGTACATTCATATTAACATCGTAACTTGTACTGTAATCAATAATTTCATATTTTTATAATAATTAATTTATATAGCATAAAATAGCAAAGTTTTGGTTGGTTTTATTTATCATTATTATACTTTAAAGCAAATCGAGAGTGGGGTAGCCCAGTGGTACAGACCCCGAGTTTCAATCCAGTCGTCGCTGGTTCAAATCCCGACGAGCATCAATGAGTTATTTGTCGTGGCGGGATGGTTAAAAATGACAACGGTTATAACCATTTATTAGTGTTGTTATTCTACTCCTAACGTCTAGAAACTATGTCCAAATTAAATTCGCAGAAGCCTAGATCGCAGAATTATCTTTCCTTTCCTCATAAAATAAACTGGTTCCAAAAGCAAACTAAAAATAACCCCCTCTGTTTCCCTTCAATCACACCGACGCAAGCCTTCGACAACACATAAATTTTAATAGACCCCTGTAGACGTGATGGCACGGTCATTACAGACGGAATTGAGGGCCATTGGACATTTGGCCCAGCGCAGCGGGAGAATAGAATACGTTGGTGAGTAAATGTTATGAATTTAGGTCTGTGACATAACAAAGCAACGGTATAATTCATCAACAAAATTTAATCTACTTTTTTTTTTTTTTTTATATGATACAGTTACGGAACGAGCCGACGGCCCACCTGGTGTTTGGTAACGGCCCATAACAACCGATGCGACTTGGGTCCTCCTCTACTAGGTAAGACAAGACCCAAATCACATCGTATGCGCCCGTAACTCTGAGACGGTGGAGTGGCTCATGTGCCTGTAATATCACCGGCAACCATACCTTTCAAACCGGAACACAAACGGAAACATTGTCGTTGAATTGTGCCGTATAGAGTTAGGGCACGAAATAAATATTACCACCTAAATCCTTTCACCACACTGGCTCGAGAGAGCTAGTGACTACTGTGGAATAAATAAAATAAATAATATTGGTGGACATTTCACACAGCGCCATCTAGCCCCAAAGAAGGCTAAGCATAGCTTGTGTCATGGGAACCAGACAACTGATATAATACTTATATACATTTATTTTGTAAATAAATATTATATATAAAACATATTAACACCCAGACATACAACAAACATCAATGGTACAAATGTCACATAAATGTTTGTCCTGGGCCCACCCAGGTCGATCCCCAGATCGTACCCACGACCTACAGCGCAGAAGGCAGGGTTACTACCAACTGAGCTATGAGGCCAGTCCAGAATAATTTGTGGATCCATAAAAATTGGTTTTACTTGTTGGTATATAAATAGCAAGCAATCGTGGAAAATCGTAATGAGGAAGGTCGGCCTTCTTAGAAGGGGCACACCGTAAGCCACAGTATGATCTGTTAAATATCGTTGGGCTATTTTTGAGATAGATATTGGTTTTTCTGTTGAACGTGATTCCCTAAGGTGCGGTTGCCATAGCAACGAATAATCCAGTTATTTAGTTAGGTCCTACTTGACGGTTGAGTGCGAGAAATTCATGGCACTGGCAAAATTAGATAACAGGTCGACATAAATTAAGTTTGCAGGATTAAGGTTAATCAATGCTACGAATCTACATAAATTTAAATCTATCTGCTAAATATACAAGACAAAAAAGACACTTTTAGGAGCAGAAAAACTCTCGCCAAGTTCGTCCGAGGAAGTACTGACACCATGCCCAATTCTGCCGCCAAGCAGTAATGAATTCGCACTACTATTTTCTGGTTTGAAAAGTGTGGTTGCTGGTAAAATTACAGGCACATAAGACATTCCACCTACACGTCTCAGAGTTACGTGCGCATACGAAGCGACTTGGGTCATGTTGTACCTAGTAGGGGAGGACCCAAGTCGCATCGGTTGTTATAGGCAGAAATTACCACTTAACACTAGGTGGGCCGTCGGCTCGTTCCGTAACTGTATCACATAAAAAAATCTAAACCATTACAAAATATCTGAAATAGGCCATTGAGTTTGAAATTGTGCTTGGACGTCTTTTCAGGGCAAAAAATACGGACGGACGGGATTTTGAGAAATTAGTATCACCTATATAAGATTTTTTTATGGCATGAGTAGTTTCTTTTGTTGTTTATTATATCCTCCGCTACTTAGAGAAGACCCAAGTCTCATAATATTGCTCCCATAACTAAAGTAAAATAAAGGCGGAATGTCTGTTATGTAATTTACCCGGCAACCTCTAAACCTTTAAATGGAACACAGTAATGCAAATGCGTTACTGCTTGTTTTTTTTTTTATTGAATATGGAATATTCATTGTTTGAAAGGTATAGCCACATTAAAATTGATAAAAACTATCTAAAACAAAAGTCATATAATCACCCAAGTTGCGTTGTTTCAGAATAGATAAAATATATTCTTATTGAAAAAAATAACTAGGTATTTATAGTCAATACTAAATGTGTTAAAACGAAGCTATGACCAAACATTCCACATTATTTGCAATACAAAGCTTAAAATGTATACTTATAAAGATGTATGAAAACAATGAGAACGCAATATTTGTCTTGAAGACAAGATGCGAACAATATTTCATATTATTCCTACTTATATCCAGGTAATCTGCTATAACGTACCGAGTTTAATTCTTAAGCCGTTGAGATAAGATCTCACAAAGGAAAAGCATCCATATCAGGGGTACTTATTGAGCTATATTTTGTTACTAGCTGCGCCCCGCGTCATTCCCCGCGGTGAATTAGTCAACCCACGGGAACACTGCACTTTCCCGCGATCAAAGTAGCCTATGTGTTTATCCAGGATATAAGCAATCTTGATACCAAATTTCATCCAAATCTATTCAGCCGTTTGAGTGTGAAAGAGTAACAAACATCCATACAATATTTCACGTTTATAATATTAGTACGATAGTAGGATTTAATGTATTGATTTCATAATAAAATACTGGTCATAAATACTGCTTCATGAAGAAAAACATCTTCATGAAGAAGAGACTTAAAGAACGCAACTTGAATGTATCGCATCTGAAAGTATCCAAGTTCCAAACCTCGGCTAGCAATAATAATTGTAATACTTATATATATATTTAGTCTTATATTGATATTTGTTTTTATGAAAGTGTTAACATTGTTATTCAATCTTTTGTTCCAGGTAAACATCTTCCACTTAGCAAAGTAATCAATAAACCAGATTGTAAGTTAAATAGAACTAGAAAATGAATTCATAAAATATTAATTCACAGCATCAAATGATTTTGATTCCTCCAAGTAGTTAAATGAATGTTTTAAAAGCATCACTTTAATACCCAAACAGAAATTATTTTAAATTATTTTATTGCAATATACAATTTGGATTCAATTTCTAATATTTTAGTTTAATTATACATCTTTGACCTGTTAAACCTTCTAACAAGCACTGAAAATCCCGTTCACACACACACCCACACACACACCCACACACACACCCACACACACACCCACACACACACCCACACACACACACACACACACACACACACACACACAAACACACACACACACACACACATATATATATATATTTATATATATATATATGTGTGTGTGTGTGTGTTAAACCTTCTAACAAGCACTGAAAATCCCGTTCACACACACACCCACACACACGCCCACACACACCCACACACACACCCACACACACACCCACACACACCCACACACACACACACACAAACACACACACACACACATATATATATATATATGTGTGTTTTATATGCACTATTAATGTGTTGTACTACTACTAGTACTTATATTAAAAAAAAAAATGTGAACCGTCACGGGACGCCTGGCAGATGTGAAACATCGACATTATTTTGTAAGAAACTAAGTACCCCATCACTAATAATGTTTATGATTTGTCGTAACCTTGAACGGACCAATCAGCGCTCATGCCGTGGCGACGCGTCGCCAAGCCAGAAATCGGTTTTACGTGCGGCTATAGATGTTTCAAATCAAAAAAACATAAAATAATTAATGTGGAATATTATTATAAAACCTTTCATATCCCACTTTTAGCAACAATACGTAGTGCACCAATGTTACTCAAATTTGAGCACCAATTCAATTATTTTGCTTGGTCCTCAAATTAGTCTCTCTCGAATAAAAGATAGTACCTAACAGGAAACTAAATTGGTCTCTAGAGTAAAAGATAGTACCAAGAAACTGAAGACGTAAAACTAGTTATGGACACGAAATACTGTTTAACATCGAGTGGGCTATTTGGTCTTTCTACCACTAACATAAAAAAAACCTGGCTAACTCTTTAAAACAAGCCTTTGTTAGCATTCTGTTCTCACACAACAACACGAAGTTATCGAAGCGAGCTTGATAAATGACAGTAGACGCGTTATAAATGAGCTTTCATTGCCACACAACACCAGTATATAACAATATTCCAGGCATAAATAATGTACCTAGCTCTTACGATGGATATTTATTGCCTTGAAAACGTTACTTACTGGTTGTTTAGCTTAGTAGTGTTTTGTCTTAACTGAATTCACAATATCACGAGAATGACATAACATTGAGTAGCTAATTAATATGTAACGTAACTATACAAATAAATAAAATTGGAGTGTCTGTTTGTAATATTAAAATAACCGCTTTTTACTAAGTGCATACGGATGTATACACGGTACATAAACTAAAACATCATTTTTTAAATTTTTGTCAGTCTGTCTGTCTGTTTGTTCCGGCTAATCTCTGAGATGGCGCGACCGATTTTGACGGGACTTTCACTGGCTGATGTAACAAGGAGTAACTTAGGCTACTTTTCCGAGAGAAACGAACTTAAGCGTTAATATTAGCTAGTCCTTTGGTTAAAGTTATCATGAGATTTCTTGTCGTCTGTTCAAATCTAATTAACTATGAAATTGTTATCTTGGCTCACCTAAAATTACCTTATGGTTATAAATAAAGTACAAATTGTAATAAAAATCGTGATACTCATAATAAAGGTATAAAATAGCACGGGACATATTTTTCTGTTTATTTGTTTTTGTTTGTATTGGAGTATCATTAGATTTTGCTGTATGCTATTTTCCAGTCTATGATTAATACTGCCGTAACAAAGTTGTTCAAAGCGTCCTCTGAGCCGAAGGCAACGGGCATCAACGTGTAATAGCACATTGCCAGAAGGAAATGAAGATTCGCTTTCAAAAGTATTTAATCTTCAAAACATTTTCTGATTTGATACTGTTTTGATGATAAATAAAAATGGTATTGACATAATGCATTCTCAGATTGGTTCTGATTCGAATTCAAATACTGCTTGATTGAAAGATCACAGGATCCACAATTTCCTGTCGATGTCAATACTCTGTAATCCGCTGGAAGCAGAAAGCTTCATCAAGAAAATTACATCCATCGACAGAGCACATTTCAGCATTCGATGATTCAGTGAATTACTTATGAACGAAGGATTTGTTGGTTGTGTCTTCTTGACTCAGAAATATCTACACACCAATTACGAAGTCAAAGTCAAAGTCAAAAACTTTATTCCCATAGAATTCATAAAGAAATGGCTTGGAAACGTCAATAATATTCAAAACATAAGGTCACGCGTATTTAACGCTCAGTTTGACGCCTGTTCAAACCCTATCCGACCCTCCACGGGGAAGAACGGAAAGAACCCCCAATGGAGGGCTTCCTTTCGGAGTAAGCGGTGTACATATAGAATATTGAGGAATTTAACATAGACGTATGAAAAATAGAAAAGGCGCCACAGTATGTGATTCAACATCGAAGCGAGCAATTCAAGTTAGTTTGTTTAAATTAAAAATATATTAATGAATAGTACTTTTAGTTGCCTCGACATGGTATGGTCTCAAAACGAAAGTCAAAAATTTCACGGAGAAAATATTTCACATCAATTCATTATCACAACACAAAATATAATTAAATTGCCGTCGAATGTGTTGCTAGTGACGCTAGATTAGGACTAGGACCAGACTAGGACACTGACCGCGTGACGTAGCGTGACTACGAACACGTCATATTCATAAGAGACAACGAAATTTGACTGGCCTCATAGCTCAGTTGGTAGTAACCCTGCCTTCTGCGCTAAAGGTCGTAGGTTCGATTCCCACCCAGGATAAACATTTGTGGGACGAACATAGGTGTTTGTTCTGTCTGGGTGCTGATATGTAATATATGTATGTATTTACAACTAAAATATATAAGTATTATATCAGTTGTCTGGTTCCCATGATACAGGCTATGCACAGCTTACTTTGGAGCTAGATGGCGCTTTTTGAAATGTCTTCAATATTTATTTATTATTATTATTATTAAATATTTTACATGATCGGTCAACGTCGCTTGTAAGCCGGCGACTACGCGGGGCGGTCTGTGCTAGCTCGCTAGCTCTTTTCAACAGACTACACACACAATGCGACAGATACGATACGACCATCAGAACTTAGCCTAAAACGAATTCTAAAACCATCGGAAATAAAGGAACAAAAGTAACGATCGCCGCAAAACTAACACATTTACCCGCACAAACGGTGACATAAAATTGAACGTGAAATTGCATTAACGACCAACTGTGGAGGTTTCCATGAATAAAAGTATCAGGTGCGCATTAAATACCTGAGGCAATGAAAAAAAGGCAGTAAAAATTGATACGAATTTCCCTCGACGGGAACGCTTTCGTTGCACGCTATAAATTGGAATAGAAAAGGTACTACGCGACAAAAATATAATCCACAATTTTCGTTTGATTATCTTTTGATAACTGACGATAAACTGACTGGCCTGATAGCTCAGTTGGTAGTAGGCCTTCTGCGCTGTAGTTGTGGCTTCGATTCCCACCCAGGACAAACATTTGTGTGACGGACCATAGAGACCATACCAGACCATAGTGTCTGGGTGTTAATATGTATTATATGAATTAAAAATTTATACAAGCTATGCTTAGCTTACTCTGAGGCTAAATGGCGCTATATGAAATGTATTAATATTATTACGAAATATGTTCACGATATATCCCCAGTATTTTATTTTGTTCTTAAGTTATGTAAACATCCACTATGGAAGCTTATTACAGGTAATAGGGATTAATTTTATACATTACGAAGTGCGAAAATTAATAATAGTGAATATATTTTATATAAAAAGTAGGTACCATGAAAGAAACAAAGGACCAATATAGTTTTTTTTTTTTTTTTTTTTTTATTTATTTATCAATTTACAACATTTACAAAATTTGATGTACTTAGCATCTAAAAACCACTAAGGTTTGTACCGGTGCTATGTGAGTCTACTTATATTATACATACAAAATGAAGTGAACGTTAAGTGCTGTTCGAGAAAAAATGAAAAAAAACTAAAATAAAACAAATCTTATGAAGGTAGGAAGGAATACAGGAGCTAGGTACCACTCATAAAAAACATTTTCAATTTAAACTTGATATTTTTAGTTGTCAAACTATTACAAATATCTGTAGGCAAGTTGTTGATGAGCCGAGGAATTAGATAATCGGTTGTTCGCTCGCCATATGCATTATTTGCGCGCACCGTACAAAGCCGATTCTGAGCCATAGCCCGAGTGTATACAGGGTGTTTTATATATATTTTTTTCAAAGATTCATTGAAATATTGTTCTTTTAGAATAAGAAACTGTACTTGTTTAAAAACTGGTAAAGCTTTGCAGTGATTGAAGAGACCGCTATCATTGTCATGGAAATGAATTTTAATTTTGGGTGAAACTATTGTTTTCAAAATTTTCAGCTGCAATTTAAAAATGTCATCTAAATACGTTTTATAGGTTCGACCATAACTGCTTAGACCGTATTCTATATGTGATTCAGCTAGTGCGTGGTAAAGCATTAGCTTAACCTTAAAAGGTATACGGTTTTTGAGAATTGTTATATTGGCTAGGAAGTGTCTCAATTTGTTACAAACACGTTCAATATGATGGCCCCAGTTAAATTTTTGGTCTATTATCAAACCGAGGTAGGTTTGTTTGTCAACAATATCTATAGGCGGGCAGGTACATGTCCTATTAGCATTGTGTAAGCAGCCATGATCGTGGGCTATAAGATTTTGTAATGAAACATGCTTTATATAAGGAGACTTGATGACTAATAGTTTAGTTTTACTAGCGTTGAGTACTAGGCCCGCATCGTGACACCATTTGCTTAGAGCATTCAAGTCAGATTGCAGTCGCTCACAAGCTGAATGTGGATTTTTATCAGCGATCACAAGGCAAGTGTCGTCTGCAAACTGGTAACATGTGCAATTGGTAATGCAAGTACCCATGTCATTTACATAGGATAAGAAGTGTAGAGGACCCAAGACCGACCCTTGTGCCGTGCCTTCTGTCACAGATTTTGGTTCACTGCAAGTTCCATCAACCTTTACAGAGAACGTTCGATTATTAAGGTAATTTTTGCACCAAGCTAGCAAGGGTCCACGTATTCCGCAGTTATCCAGTCTTTCTATCAACTGGTCGTGCAATAAAGTATCGAAAGCACGTGAGAAGTCAATAAAGAGAGCAAGAACATGTTTTCTATCATTTAAATGTTTATTGACTTCATCGGTAAACTTTGACAACAGATCAGAGGTATTTTTACCTGATTGAAAACCGAACTGAGACTGTTTTATAACGTCGTGTTTCCTGTAAAATGTATGTATTTGTTCACAAACGTATTTTTCCACTATTTTATCAATCGAAGATAGCAAGGTGATTGGTCGATAATTAGAAAAATCGTTATGTTTTCCCTTCTTATGAATAGGCCTCACACACCCTACCTTCAAATCATCTGGGTACAGACCACTTTCAACACTACAGTTTATTAAGTCCGCAATAGCTGTTGAAATATCTTCTCCTATTAACTTAATGTCCGAAACTCTAATGCCGTCAGGACCTGGAGCTTTATTTGAGTTAAGATGTTTTATAATGTTATGTACTCTATTATCAGTAGCTTTTTGAAAACGAATACTTGAGTCTGTAGGCTTAATTGTGGTGTTAGGGTCGGTTAATTTTACAGAACAATTTGGTATAATATCTTTAACCGCTCTGTCAAAAGTAGTCGCAAAATTATCGGCGATACCTTTGGATGTAAGTCCTTGTGCGTCAAACGCTTTGAGTATAGCATCATCGAGCGATGATGACACTCTTCCGAACATTTGGTTAACAATTTGATATATTTTTTTTGTATTTTTAAAGTTATTATTAATTTGATTTATATAGTATGTATTGCGTTTATACTCAAGAATTTTATGAATTTTATTACGAATTATATTGTACTCTAATTTTAATTTAACATCATTTGGTCTATTTTTCCAGTCACCAAATAATTTATCTCGTTTGTCACAAAGCCGAACGACATTAGCATCGACCCAGGGTACATTAAAATACCTGGAAGGATTTCTTGATGAGCAAGTTATATTTTGATTAGCAGATTTCCTTGCGTCTTGAAAAGAGTGTCGAATAAATTTATAAATGTCATTTGGGCAATTCATATCTTTTGTCTTAAGCCATTGGACTTTTCTAAGCTCGTTACAAAGAATGTCAAAGTTCAATATCTGCTTGGTGACACCCTGTATACGCTTGGGTGGTTTAGGGGCATTGTCAATACAAGTAAAGATAATGCCTCGATGGTCGGCCAGTACGATATCGAGCACAGCTGAGTACGGATGAAATGTGGGAAAACGTGCAAAAATATGGTCAATACATGATTTGGTGATAACGTTCTGTTTAGTCTGGATCCTGGTGTAATCCGATATTCCGCACATTAATCCGTGTTCGCTTAGTGCTACCAGGTATGAATCTTTGTAAGATGAAACTGTTTTAAGGTCTATGTTTGTATCACCGATAACAAGTAAGTTTTGTTTTAGCTCAAACCTGGCGACATAATTACCTAGCTCCTTCACAAAAATATTTTTATTTGAAGACGGAGGCCTATAAACCGCACACACAACTACATCGCGCTTTGAATCTAGTTTTATTATGCCTGTAAGACTTTCAAACGTTCTAGTTTTGTGATGAAGTGTTGTGAATTTAAAGTGGTTACGTACGTAAATAATAATGCCACCTCCTCTTTTATTTGTGCGTAGTTGTGTGTACATATTATAGCCGGGTAGATTAAATAAACTAATGATGTTGTCTGAAACACCAGCTTCGGTTATAACAATTATATCTAATGGAATTATACTGTTTTTAATTGATTGCTGCAATTTTGTAAAATTTTTTATAAGCGACCTAATATTAAAATGTAAACATGACAAGCTTATACTACTTTTAGGCGGTAGTTGTTTATAAAAATGATTGGTAGAACTACAATTATAAAATTCTTTAATTTTATGATCCATAGAAACAGAGCAAGATTTTTAACACTAATAAATTTAAAATAAAAATGAGCTAGGAAAGAAAGAGATAACAAATGAACAGGCTGTGATCTTTACAAAGGAGTGGATTCCTTCTGTTTCTTCTCGAATGAAACTGAACATTGATTTTCAATCTGATTAATATCATGCATCGTGCGGATGTAGTGTATTTTGCTATTACCTGTTCTCCTGGCACATACTTTTCCATTCTTGCACCAAACAAATTGACAACACTTGTTTAATAGCTTAATTTTAGCATTAAATAACAGGGTTTTTTGGTACTTAGTTAGGGCTTCTCTAATGTAAATGCGATCATCGGCTTTTTCTTTGGGGACATCCGACACCAACAGTCCGACGCCGACGGTGAGGCACTTCTCTTTTGCGGCGTCGATCCACTGTTGCCGAAGTACCTGCGATTTCAGTTCGACGAGAATTGATGCTGGCTTTTCCTTGCTCCCGGGTAAGCGCTGCGACGATTGTATGTCCTTTTCCTCCACGTTTAGTTTAGAAGCCAGAGATTTCACTATTTTCCCCACCTCACTGGTCGGGATATCCGGCAACCCCGCAATTTCCAATGAAGTCATAAGAGATTTTTGTTCAAAATCTTTCAACCCCTGCTCCAAAACAGCGACTCTCAACTCTAAGTTCTTATTCTTATTTAGTAAGTCATAATTTTTATTCTCCAGATCTTTGATTTTGCTATCCTGTATTGTTATAGACTGCTGCATTGTTGTTAATTGGTCACTTAGGAAGTCAAGCGAGTTTTCAAGACTTCCAATCTCCTCGCGAAAAGTTTTTTTAACTTCCCGGCTGATATCTTCTACTAGTTTCTTGGCGTCAATAACTTGAGAATGCTCAGGAATTTCATCTTCGCAGTCATCATCATCGCCATCGTCTATAGGGGTCAAATAGGACGACCGGCGAGAAACGTTTTTTAAGCAATCTTCGCAGCTCCATTCAATACCAGGCGTGTTCCGGAGTGTGTTCAGCTGTTTATTGGACAGTTTGGAACACACAGAATCGGCGTGAACTATTTTGTCACATCTACTGCATTCCAAACCCGGCACTTTTTTAGTTATATTTTTCTTGCACTTCACACATTTTTTTCCGACCATTGTTCAATGAGGGTATTAGTAAAAGTTTTGTAAACAACGACGTGCGTCTTAACGGTAAGGCGTTCACGCGTAGACTGAATGTGAGTTACATATATACGTTACCAACCATCACATCACGTTTGAAATTCAGTATAATCCAGGAACACTCTATTGCTGGAGTGTGCTGAATGTATATTTGATCAATCAATTTCCATTGAACGTTCAATAGTAAACCAATGAAACAAGCTAAGCCTTTGGTCTAACGAAGATGAATGTAGCGCGACTAAATGATGGATATTAGTGCTTTGTGTTAGAGGGTGACCTCGAATGTGGTATGTTCTGTGGGTTTGGTAGTGTAATGAAATTTCAGGTGCAGGGTAACTAGATAACTCAGCCCCTTCCTGCGGCTTGACAGGCGTGTGGGATGATGAAGGGTGCGCGTCTCGCGGTAATTACTTGTCTGTTTCCCACACACTCCTGTCACGCCGCTAAGGGGATCAGTTATTCAGTTTTATATTAATAAATCAACAAAAAATTTGTTACTTGTTTGCGAATTTGTATCGGGTATAACCAATGTTGGCAAGCACTGAAGACACCGGATGGTGATTACGGAGAGACGGAGGATTAAATTTAAAAAAATTTAAAAAGGATTAAATTATTCCAATAAAAATTTAATATTAAAAACAACGTGTTTTTTTATATCATTTTAGTGACAGAACGAGCTAACGGCCCACCACACATTAAGTGGTAACCGCCATCCATAGACAACAGCAATATGACTCGAGTCCTCTCCACCAAAACACGAGATGACTCAAATCGCATTGCGTTGCGTCTATCACCCTGAGACGGGGATGTTACCTACGTCTCATGCGCCTGCAATTTCACCGGCACCCACTCCCTTCCACTGGAACACAGCAACACGAGTGCATCACTGCTTGGCGGCAGATTACTAGGTGTAGTGGGAGTACTTCTCTGGGCGAACTTAGCACAAGTTGTACTGCTACTTTGGGTTGCTCCTTTCGCACCACCCGAGGGACACGCGAGGATTATGTCTTTTAATTATTGTTCTTAGTCCAGACAAATTTCTTGCACTGAATTTAGCATATTTTATAGCGCTTCGACACTTTCTTCGTCTATGTGTCATCAAATATTGATCGTGTCGGTTGGTGTTGCAGTGGCCAGCCCTCCGGGCGGCGCGGGCGCACCACGGGAGGAGGCACCCCGTCCGCCGCCGCCCCCCGCACCCCGCAACGGCACCCCTCCCAGTAAGCACGGTCGTAGGACTATCAACGGTTACCACGATGAGACTCAATTCAAAAATCCATTAAAGACAAATCATTTCAATCAATCAATTCCAAGAAATATAATATAATTTTGGTGGACAAACCACACAGTGCCATCTAGCCCCAAAGTAAGCTAAGCATAGCTTGTATCATGGGAACCAGACAACTGCTATAATACTTATATACTTTATTGTAAATACATACATATAATACATATCAACACCCAGACACAGAACAAACAAATATCTGTGTTCGTCACACAAATTTTTGTCCTGGGTGGGAATCGAACCAACGACCTACAGCGCAGAAGGCAGAGATACTACCAACTGATCTGTGAGGCCTGTCAAAGCTGTTTATCATATTTATAAGGCTTGAAATCCAGTTAAATAAATAGAGGTGCGCCTTTTAAAATTGGCCTTTTTTAAAAATCATTTTTCTATTATTATGAAAACCATATAAGCTGTCGTACTTACATCAAAATGGAGTAATTATCAATAATTACGGCACTCTAAAATAAAAGTTGCAAGTAATAAACAGGTGCCTTAAAAAAGGCACACAATGTCAACAAAATTACGTATGAGAACAAAAAAATACTATCTATTTGGTGTTTCAAACATACTTTAAAATAAGTGAAGTACTTATATTGAAATTCTCTCATTCATCGCGGTAACCGCCAAGTCGTTTCGTGCACGTTCAATTCGTATTTTTGTTCCTTCCGTCCTGCATCCGACATAATGTTACGCTTACGATATTAGGTAATCTTTATGCTATGCTTTTTTCATTTGCATGATGTTCGTGCCATGAGGACATTTTAATTAGATTATTCCTTAAAAACAGATGGCGTGGCTAAACAAGTCAACCATGGATCAACCTCAACTTTGGATGGGAAATCAATAGCAAACCATTGATGTCGAAGCCTAAATTATAATTTGCATGGAAGAGTTAGCGCATTACAATTTAGTAATATATAATATCTATTTTTAAATTAAATTTTTCGAGACCAAAATTCCGCCGTCCTTTAACTAAAAGGCCGTTAAGACCAAATTGTTGCTTTTGAGATGTTCAGAGAACTCTTTTTAATTTCTTTTAAATCCGTCACTTAACGGCCTACATTTTTATTTATATCTCCGGAACTAATTATAATTTACAAACGTTTCTTAGACATAAAGATAAAGAATTTTGAACTGTATCGCTTCTTGTTAAAAAGTCAAAATTGACCTTTTGAGGGTTAACGGCTTTCTAGTTAAAGGACGGCAGAATTATGAAAGCTGTCTCATTTATTCCAATATGAAACTGAATGTTTTATGTTTAATTACATTCTGTTTCATATGGAATAAAAGAGACAGCTTTTATAATTTTAGTCGCGACAAATTTCCTTTCATGTATACGGTTATTTTAGTTAACTTTGGCACCAACAGATTTGACAGCATTTCAGCGCAAAACCTAGAATTGTGGGTAAAATTAGTCAGCGCCATCTATTCATATAGTTGTTCAGTATTTCTGTGTATTTTTAAAGTTTGTGGAATGTTTATTTTTATTGTAGCTATATTTTGTAAACTGTCTATACCGATACATGTTTAGCTGTAAACACTCTTAAAACTATGTTTAAATACATGATATCTCTTTTTAAGTCTTTCCCCTTGAAGGGTCGGATATGGTCGGAGGAAAAAAAAAGGGTCGGATAGGTTTTAAACAGACGCCAAACTTGGCAATAAGTAGGTATGCGTAACTTGTTAATTTTGGACTTGATTAACTGTCGTTACTTATCAATTTATTTAAGCATTCAATTGGAATAAATGTTGTCTGAATGTGCCAAGTCTTCGGATGATTTCGGAGATTTCAAAAATATTTTGCACAATTCTTATAACTAATGCACGCAGGGATTTGAATCAACAACCTCCAGATATAAATTCGGCGTCAATTCCACTGGGCCACCATGCTCTCGGAAGTTGTAATCAGTAACATCGATAGTAGACAGCATTTTCGTGTTGATTCCAGCACGTTGCCATAGCAACGGGGTCGCAACCCACTCTACAGAATTGCACCGAACCGCCGCGAGTGCCGATTTTATCCGGGTTTGTTTGGTATCAGCTTACCCGGATCAGTTATCGCGTTTGGGGAATTAAGTGCCGCTTACAAATTGACCGAGTTACAGATTATTTGCTCGTAGCTGTTTTAAATATGCCAGACTTTGGTAGTTCTAACCACAGAGGACTTAGGTAAATGATAGTAGGTTCTGTTTCATAGAAACACGATGCCGAGCTAAAAAAAAGAGATAGTGGATGTCCGGCCCAAGGTAAGATGTGATAAAGCGCCGTCTAACATTGCTCTGTGACATCATGTCGTTGGTTATACGTTTATTTGATTTTTAACATACTTTATATAGGTTTCAATGTATACCTACTCTCTCAAAGGTTACATGGAAGATATCACATTAATGGTTGTCGCCGACTGTGAGTCTTCCCTGTTTAATATTGTTATAACCTTTTAAGTGGTATTTCATGGTGTATTATAAGGATCTAATTTATATAAAAAAATGACCATTTTAGTATCTACTAATGTTTTGCAAAGTCAAGCGGTTTGGTTATATCATCATTGGTACGAGTATTATCTGTGTCCATTCTCCCTTGGGGTCAGATAACCTCTCGCCTTCGTTAACTATTAACAATGTGACTGGGGAACTAATGAGAGGGTACGACCAGTTATAACCTTCAGGGATTCGTTTCGTAGAACAAGCCAAAGTGTGCGAAGTTTGTCGTACGAACAGATACATTTATCGCTAAAACTTATAAACGAATCTTTTTTACAATCTTTTATTTAATTTCCAATGTATGTAAGTTTGTTGTGGTCATAATGCAACCGAATTTTAAACAGTTCTCGTAGCCCGAATAGGCTGAAATTTGGAATTCTTGCATAAACCTGATGTCAATGCAATATTATAGTGAGCTGGAGCTGATGCTCCTGCCAGGGCCAACTGCAGACTACACAACTCCTCATTGGCTTGCAGTCATTATTACCTTGTTTAAGCTCGTTAGATTTGACAAGTAGGTACTTTTATAAAGTTCGTTTTTTACAATTATTCATTAATAATCAGAAGAGCCACGAAAAGTGTTATGCATTGAAACAACAACCACTCAGGGTGAATTTGTATGTAAATATCCAGATTTCTATTTACCTCCACGCGTATTCTACGAATCGGTCTCAAAGCCTTCAATTTCCGTGATTTCACTTAAGCCTGTGCTGAAAACCAGCGCTGGGGATCTTGTGTCCTCAGCACATGCTGAGCTCATAGCTTTTTTCACAAGCAATGTACACGGCAGCGATCCGTGTAGGCATTTAATTTTCTTGTTTAATTTCTCTTACTTATATAAGTATGTAATCGGTGTTGTGTACAGTTTGTAGAAAATAAATTATTTTCTTTCTTTCTTTATCTTATGAAAGAAAATGGGCACATTCGAGAACAAATAATGCCAGCCGCAGCACCCGGGAGTAACGTGTTCCACCCGGACTGTATTGGGGGGGTGGAGAAAAATCATAAATATATAGCTGGCCTTTGACGCTTTATCAAAGGTCGGTGAAAATAGCGCGTTGGTATATAATATTCTTCTTCTTCGAGTCACCGGTTCTGTCACAGAACCGGTGACTCGAAGAAGAAGAAGATTTATACAGTAGTTTTAAGATCTCGATTAGTGTATTTATTCGTGCTCCCCTTCCTGGAAATTTATATACCAACGCGCTATTTTCACCGACCTTTGACCAGTTTGACCAGTGTGGTGAAAGGATTGTAAGTGCGCCTCAAAGAGGCTCCTTTCGTACACTCGACACATGTCTTCGAATGTTCACGATGTTTTCCTTCACCGTTTTGAGAACGTGGTATTGCGCACATAAATCTTTCAATCGAAAAACTCATAGGTGCACGTCGGGATTTGAACCGGTGACCTCCGGATTGAAACTCGGGGGTCAGTACCGCTAGTCCACCACGCTCTGTATAAATAAATCTTATAAATGCACTATGAACTACCCGATACTTGGGAGTTGTCCTTGACAGACGTCTCAACTTCAACAAACTCGGAACTGTTCGTAACAGGGCGGCCTTTGACTTGGCCGCCCTAACAATCTCATTTGCAAGAAGAGTAAAATGTCCTTTGGCAACAAAGTGAGACAATACAATGCTTGTATGTGCCCATCATGACGTAAGCCTTTATATTAGATAGATCAGAACCATGTACAATAATGTATAGAATACATACCCTTACTCGATCTAAGAGGTGCCGCTATAATTTATGTCACTATCTCCCCTCTCGTGACCTGTGTCGTGAAATATATAAAAGTGCGTCTCAGAGTGCATTTAATACAAGTCTTCGTCATTCATTAATTTATGATTCTAGGCTATTCCGGGTTTACCCACGATATTATTCTTAACCGTCTGAAAACGTAGTATGGTCGTACTACATTCAAGCGACAAATCGAAAGTGATAATACATATACAAAATACATACATAATTATATATTGGAACCATATGACTGATAGAATGCATATATATATATATATTTAATACATACATATAATACATATTAACACCCAGGCACCGAACAAATACCAATGCTCTTCACACAAATATTTGTCCTGGGTGGGAATCGAACCCACGACCTACAGCTCAGAAGGCAGAGTTACTACTCCACTGGTTTTATATTCCGGTACCCAAACATACATGGTTATTTTAGGTATACAAAAAACAATAACCTAACTTTATTTTTATGAAAGGAATAGGTAAAAACTTGCCTATAAAATAAATAAAATTCATAACGTTGTAAGTTCCTACTTCATCATTTCATTGTGCAAAATTATGGTATTATAAGTGAGACGTAAAACTTGTTTATTATTCTGTCGACGAGACGATTCGCTACTTTAGTTCATTAGTTTTTTGATACATTTTTAGGTAAAGTATAACACAGCTAAAACAGTCGCTTTCGATTAAATTGCTGGTTCTATACAACCGTTTTCAGATTAAGTATAAAAATAACTGTCCAAGACGTTAAACTTATCCTACTACCGTACTACCGGAGGTTAAAATAAGCCTTAAATTAATCATAACGTACCCTCCTACGTACTTCATATTACATCTATTTTAACTTAGCCCTCTGGAAAATTTAGACTCCGCTCTTGTCTTCCTTTCGTCAACGCCATCATTTATTCACTTTAAGATACAAGAGGCACTTATGTATTTAATGGAACTTACAAAGAGAATGTACTTAATAATACGACTATTTGATCAGAATAATTATCTAAAATTGAAAATAAATTATCGATAAAAGATGAGCAACCATTTTTCGAATCTATTTTAAGAAATTAAGTTCGCAAAATATGTACTGTGCATGTACTACCGTTAGGTATACATTTTTTTATGTGATTAAGTAACGGAACGAGATGGCCCACCTGGTATTAAGTGGTAACTTCTGCCTATATACAAGCGATATGACTTGGATCCTCCCCTACCTAGGTACCACAAGATCGAGTTTACATCGTATGCGCCCGTAACTGAAGGTGCTGTGACGTGAAGGTGGAATGTCTCACGTGCCTGTAAGTTCACCGGCAACCACACATTTCACAACAGAATACAGGAACGTGAATGCGGTTTGTGCAGCAGAAATTAGTATGTGGCAGTACTTCCCGTGACGAATTTGGCATAAGTTCTACTATCTATCTATTAGAGTCTTTTCATCCTTGAAAGGATTTTAAGTGCGCCTCGAAGAGGCTCCTTTTGTGCACTTGACACATGTCTTCGAATTTTTAGTTCTAGGACATGTCGGTTTCCTCACGATGTTTTCCTTCACCGTTTTTTGAGAACGTGGTATTGCACACATCAATCTTTCAATCGAAAAACTCATAGGTGCGCGTCGGGATTTGAACCGGTGACCTCCGGATTGAAACTCGGGGTTTGTACCACTAGATCACCAAGCTCTCCAAGTTCTACTAGTCTATAGTGAGCCTCAAAATGAATTATAGGAATGAACTAAAAAAAAAATTGTATTTCAAAAACCCCATTCATTCTAACCTCGGAAGTTCCGCGTGTACCGGAAGAGAAACAAACCGTAAATTTATTAAAATACAAGTGTATTGCGCGGAATGCAAATGTTAAGCACAATTTTGTAAAACAATTTAACTTTTCGCTTAGTTTTTTATAACAACTTGACTGGGTAATATTGAAATGTGTGTTTCTGTGTTTTAACTCTTCGTTATTATCTATTCAAAGTTAAAAAGGCTGTTACATAAAAAAATGTATACAATTAAATAAAATTGAAGTATCTGTTTGTAACGTCAAAATAACAAAAAATTGTCTATTTGTTCTGACTTATCTCAGAAATGGCTGTACCAGTAGTGACGGGACTTTCACTGGCAAATAGCTCATGGTATAAGGAGTAACTTAGACTATTTTTATTAAGGTTAAATTCGGGCACAGCTAGTGCTAAATAAATGTTCCCGGGTATAATATTTATTTTTCATATAAAAAATGTAACTTCTAGTCAGTAACAATTGAAACTCGCGAAATATCATGATGTTTAAAAATATGCTATATTAGTGACCAATTTAAGAAATCATCAATATTTTTTCTTAGCCTAGCAGTTTTTATTTTTATTTTAGTTATTATTACTGTAGACATGTAGTGCATTTTCGAATATATACTGTAGTTATAGAGATAATAAATAAATAAGTTCGAAGCAAGGGCTGCCGTGTTCAGTACTCAGTTGAGGCGGAATTTGTGTGGTAAGCATAAAGTTTGTTCTCGTCTTGGATGTTCGTGATGTATATATGTCTGTGTTTATTCATGCCACCTGCAACACAGGAAACCCTATGGCAGGAGTATGCTGTTTACTCTATATTAAATTAAGATTTATAAAACAAATTTTTACATGCGATCTATCTCTAAAAATGTTAATCTTGAGTCATTTATTAATGGCTTTTCCCGCTATCCGCCATTATGTGATCTCTGTTGATTGTGGGAAAAGCTACGGAATAACACCATATCAATTTCACATTCTCCCCCATGTGAGAGATTGTGGGAGGGAATGAATTTATCTTTTCTTAACAATCATTAAGTTATGAATTTCACAGATACCTTATTATTTATTTATTTTAGACTAGCTGCGCCCCTCTGTGTTAGCCGCAGTGAATAAGTAATCCCACGGGAACACTGCACTTTTCCGGGATCAAAGTAGCCTATGTGTTAAAATAAAATATAAGCTGGTACCAAATTTCATCCAAACCCATTCTGCCGTTTGAGCGTGAAAGAGTAACAAACATCCATACAAACTTTCACGTTTATAATAGTAGGATAAGAAATAGGTTAATTTTGTTATATTTTTGTCAACAGAACAAGGCGCCCTGACGATCGTTCGGCGCTCCTCAAGCCGGAATAAAACAGACAGAGACAGAGAAAGTTGCTCGACTCCGACCGACGAACAGCTCGACCAGCTAGACGTAAATACAGACCACTTGCCCGCCGTCGACACGCCCGACGCATGCGACAAAGCCGCACTTAGGTAAGAAACACTCTCGCTCGCCGATACTAGGTAGGCTCTAAGAAAACAGAAAACAAACAGTTCCAGATTCAATTTACATTAGGACTATATCTCCTGTCCTGCGTTTTTTTTATATTGTTCGGTGATGGAATGATCTGACAGCCCACCTGATGTTAAGTTGTAACCGCCGCCCATAGAGAACAGTAATGCGACTCTAGTCCTCTCCAACAAAGTACGAGATGACTCAAGTGGCATTAAGACTTCTTCTAATCATAAATGATTAAACACAAAATTTTCAAACAATCTAGTGGCTCTTGTGTGATGCTCAAAGTAATGAACAAAAAACAGACAGACAACAGCTTTATAATAGTACAGAAAGACATGCTAGGTTCGAGACTTGAGAACTTTTTAAAATAAATCTTCGAAAAAAGTTTGTGCCATGTGTTTCTTGAGTCCAAACTTTAAATACTTACGCAGCTGAATCCAAAACGAACGGCTTTTTTCTTGTTCTCATAGAAGTATCCGATCCTTTGCGTTGATAATTAGTGTTGTACCCACCCTAAAACACGAATGTTTCAATTTAAAAACTGATTGGTGCACGTCAAGGTTTAAACCAGTAACCACTGGATTGAAACTCAGGGTCTTTGCCACTGGGCTACCACGGTTTTTTGCGTGCACTTGACTCATATCTCAATTTCTTTGGCTCTACGAAATGCCGGCTGTATTTATCTTTCCACTAATATTTTTGTTAAACCTTATGACGATGTAAACATACGTAGAAAATATTACTCACAAAACTTACCTACAAATTGATGTTTATTTAGGACGGCTTAGGCCTTTCATACCTAAACCCGTTTTGTCCAACTTAATATTTTATCAGTAAGCAGTAAATTACACAGCAATGTATGCAAACACGTTCATAATAAATTTAATAATACCCTCACATGAGACCCGTTTCGACCGAAAACGATCGTGTCAAAAATAAAATTAATGATATACACACGTCAAATGGTTTCCATGGTGATGGACTTATTTGAAGATCGACAAGGGGTCGTGTCGTAACAGCGACATTTTCATGTGAATAAGTTATAGAAATTGCGAATTTAGCCTCCTGATAGTAAGCGGTAACCTCTCTCATATATATATTCACAAAAGAAATACGACTAGGGTCCAGCCCCTTTTACATTTTAGAAGAGTATATCTATCTATCTATCTACATATCTCTTTCATGAACTTGACACAATATGTCTTCAAAGATTTTGTTTTTGGGCATGTCCGGATCCATACGACGTTCCTTCAACGTTTTGAAAATATGGTATAGCACACATACATTTATGTTCAAAATGTCGAATAGGTCATTGTGATTCAATCTAGAGGCCAGTTAAACCAATGTCCTGACTGATTCACGCTCTAAATTCGAGATACAAGATTTTCGCATAAAAAAAATAATGACACAATCTACACGGTATTCCCACAGTCTTGCGTCTTCCCCAATCGATCTAACAAAAGCCATTACCAATGATTACATAACAGTTGCTATCACTAAGGAGATTAGACCCGCAATTCAATCAATAACATACTGTAATATGTATTATCTGACAGTGCCTTTCATCGCTGACAATGGCGGCCAGATCAAACGTAAACGGAACGTAACGTGATTCCGCCCGGTTTAATGACGTCACCTATGTTACGTTAACTGCTTAAAAGTAACACGAATCCCCTTTGTGTGCATTGAAAATGTTGGCATGTTGCACATTTTCAAGTTGGTCAAAATTTTGATAATCTATTGATCAACGATAGCAACGTTCATATAGCAGCTTTCATCTGTCAGTACAGTTTGGCAATTTTAATTAGGCTAACTTTCTTTGAATCATAATCATAATAGTCATAATCGTATCATTTATTTGCAGGAATGTTAGTACATGATTGTAGGTGTATTCATTAATATACGTATAACGTTAAGAGCATGCAAATCTTTGTAAAGGAAAAATATTAAATTTAAAATTCAATTAATATTATCTACATGTCAGGTTTGTCTTCGAGGAACTCTGAAATGGAGTAGTAACATTTATCTATCAGAAATGCCCTTAGAGTGTTGAATTTATGCGTAGACTTAAAATTTAAAAATGGACGCCTTAAAATACGTATCTTGCAGCGATATGCGATATGTTTTACACCAAGTAAAATCAACTGAAAGTCTGATGACTACGTTAAGAAGATATCGAGTTTCTAAGCAAACTGCGGTGATGTTTGAACGTATATATAAGAAACTCAGTATATGCCGATGAAAGAATTTTATTGTTTTGTCTGGATCACAGATCTTTATTTTGAGTGTTGAAGTGGCGTTGGACATTTAGTGATTTGTATGAAAAAATCCAGAAGAAATCTTACTCATAGAGTTAATATTATTAAATTATAAATCTGTTTCCTGAAGTTTCGGAATAAACCCAATTTTCATATAACATAAAATATGATTAAATAATAACTAAATTTACCATATTGAAAAGTTGAAAAAACAAAGGCTAACCTGGCTATTTTAAAAAACTAGTTATGCATTTAAAATTAAATTACAATAAATGTTTGGCCGAAATTTAAAACCAAAATTTATCAAAATATGACAATAATTCTCAGCCTAAAAAGTTTTTAAGTAATAATGTCTAACTCTATTTATCTTAGTCGTTGTCTCTAAACAATTTCACTAGTACACTCGTGTAATTTGTTCTAACAAAGAATACTTGTCCTCGTCCGAATGATATATATGAGTTGGGGAAGCTTCTAAAATATATTGTATTTCTTTGAACAACTCCCTCAGAAACTGGCTCAGAAAAATTCTTGAAAAGCACTTGAGTGTACTTTGGGGCGCGAAACTGATCTTGATCCAATTTTAATTAAGTCAAACAATAGAATGTAATTAATAAAAAATTTGAAGAATGCCATTTTGTGTCGAAAAATATTATATTTTGTGGTATTTAAGAAACTCTTTAGTTATTTTTCTCAGTAATATCAGATAAAACATTTGATTTGAAGGTTCTGCCTGCCAGCTGTATAAAGAATTAACAGAGTTCAGCAGGCCAAGGGGACCGCTGGTGGACCCCGTAATATCGGCTCTGAAAAACCTCAACGTCAAATGTTATGTTTGTATAGCAAGCCAAGGGGACCACCGACGGGAGTCAAATAAAATATTTTAACAAGGCTCGTGATTCGCACTGACCTTGAAAATTCAATTAATTGCTTGCATTTTCGGACAGTTTTATTTTTATTTTTATTAATACAAAATAACTATTTTCGGATTTAGCCTTTATTTTTACTGACACCCCTTGTTTCTTGACAAACTGCATGGTTCTAGGTCAACGTTTAGTACTTTATAGACTTATATTTAATTGCAAATGTCAAAATGTGTACCATATGGCATTTCTTATTTTGCGTTGATTTAGACGCTTGAATTTTTAAAGCTTCACGGAACACACAGGGTGTTTTAAATTTATTTCAAACTAGCTATATAGAACACTGTAGGTGTATTTTTGGTGCTGACTGTACACCGGAAATAATCCTGGTAACATAACACCTATTTGAGGGATACGATTTGTCTGATAATCGCTCGATACCCTTGTCTAGCCGGTCTCCGGAGCCTGATTGATGACGATAGTATTATTGGATCAGTAAAGTGCTGATATAATGGTACATAACGCCTCGTGTGTTTTAGATAATAAAACGTGTCGTTTGTAGAATTACATTTTTATTTAGTGACACTTGACCTGGCTCATAGATTGAGCATTATTGCGAACAAAGCAACGCCGCAAGTGGTTTCCATACAATACCACCCAGTAATAAACGGAATCAATTGGCTAGTAAATTAAAATGTACTTAGTTTCCCAAAGTCGTTAAAACTTCCAAACAAGAAAAATATTTAACAACGTTTTAATTAATACATATAAAATTTATCAAACCAACTCAATAAATAAATAAACCTTAACTGATAAGTGAATAATTATAAGTAACTAGCCGGTGCCCGCAACTTTGATTGCGTAGAATTAGTACTCGATTAAATTGAAATCATCCCTCACAGCTCAGTTGGTAGTAACTCTGCCTTCTGAACTGTAGTTCATGGGTTCGATTCCAAACCAGGATAAACAATTGTGTGACGAGCATTGATGTTTGTTCTGTGTCTGGGCGTTAATATGTATTCATATATATTTTATATGTTTATAGGTATCCAACCTTGTTCGTATTGGGCATGGTTGGTTACAACAAGTTGGAAATTAGAAGGGAGGTGGCGCTTGCGATTTATGTTGTTAAGGTCTTCCGGGGGATTATAAGCAATCCGACCATCTTAGAGATGATGAGGCTGTGCGTGGCGGACGAGTATGTGGGAAGGCGCAGGCAGCCGCCTCTGTTCGCGGTGCCTCGCGGCAGGACTAACTTGCTTGACAAAGCGCCACTAACGCGCACTATGCGACCACTCAATGTGGTGGCTGAGAACATTGACATATTCCACTGTTCGCAGAGCGAGTTCGTAAGGGTTATTATATATTATTTATGTTATGGAAGACATGATTTGTGTAGAATTTAATGATTTATTTTATTTTTAATTTGTTTTTATGTTTGTTATGTGTTAACTACTCTGTTGTATTAGGTTTACCTGTAATGATAGATTGTAGTATTGCTTTAATAATAATAATATAATATATATGTATTTACAAATAAAAGTATATATGTATTATATCAGTCATCTGGTTCCCAAGGTCCAAGCTTTGCTCAGTTTGGGGCTAGATAGCGATGTGTGAAATGTCCAACAAAGTTAATAAATAATACTGGTTGGCCAAAAACGCAGAAACTTTATTTTTTTCTTCCCAAAAGTATAATTATGATGAGTTTTATATCCCCTTATTTCAGAAATTATTAATTCTTCACACAAATTTTCATCCGCTATTCAACGCCTTCAAGTGTTATTTTAGCGAAAAAATAGCATATTATGTCCTTCTTCAAGGTCCAGTCTATCACTGTATCAAAATTCATCAAAATTGGTTCTGTGATAGGCGTGAAAAGGGTACCAGACATCCAAATAGAGTCACTTTTGCATTTATATTAATATGGATGGATTTACTTACATTCAATTCACTACCAGGTGGCATTTTGCCCAAAACACTGGGGGCATTGAACGAACTGGTAGCGATTTGATTCATTTGAAATATGTTTATCATTGGTTCGGCGAAAACGGCTTTTCTACTCATGGTTTCATTTTAGTAAATTTTATGAGTACTATGTTCATATTTCTTTAAAAGTGGTTGTTATATAAATATGAAAAAGGCCTCACTCAAACTTAACTTAGAAACTGTCTACTTAATCAGTAATTAAGTCGTCATCAGATTAAAACGTGCCCCAAGAGTGTAGGTTAAGCTTACTATAGGCAAGCTTCTTAAACAATACTATATAAGGGGTGTATTATAAATAACAGCTTCAGCTTGTTTTAAAATGTAAATCCCTGAGCCAAATAATAATAGGTATCGACATTATAATAAAATAGCTTTCAGCAAATATTCAACGCCAATGAAGCTGCTTGTTAACTGATCATTGCCTGTAAATTTATGTGCGAATATTAATTTATGTAAATCAAAGACAATATATGGCTGAATTTATTATTAAAATCGTTTTGTTATCTTGTTTGAAATACAAAAAACTTCAGCTGTTTGAACTCAGTTTATAAACAGGAAGAGATTCAGAAAATTGTGATAGACATATATATTTTAGGGAGAACGCTAAGAAATATTAGCGGCCATTACGGTTAAGCGCGACTCCTGCGCCGGAAACGCCGTTGATTGCGCTCTATGATTACCTCACATATATAATACAGAACTAAAACAGTAGCTATCCAAATATACGGATATTAATGTATGAAAATGAACTTAGTTTTCAAAAGTCGTTAAAACCTCCAAACAAGAAAAACTTCTCAACTTAAGGAACAACAGTTAAGAAATCGGAACAAACTTATATTAAATTTGTAACGCAACGAAATATCAATAAAAACGTCGCGCCTCGCTCTGGCTCAATTGGTAAAATTTATACACGGGGTCCAATAAAACGCCGGAGATTTTCTTGCGTATTTTTATAGTCTCGATGTGTTTTCACGTAATAATCTTGTTGAAAACCTGAGTATTCTGTAGACTGAAGTCGATTCACAAAAGATTTTACATGGGTTAATTTTCGCTGTCCCATGTGTCAACTTAGTAGCCTCTCCGCATTATGTACACAAGGAACCCTATTACCGATGGGAAAATACTCTTTGAAAGCTCTCATTCATGAAATTCTAGCCCGGTTCAGCCCCGTTCGATAATAAGTGGCACTCAGATTGTCTTTGCTTTGTTTTATTTTACGCTTTCTGCCAGCAATTCAGTATATATCTCGTCAATTCAGTTTATCTCTCGCGCTCTGAGAAGTTATCGTTTCATTGAGTTTATGACAAATTGGAGGTTTAGTAGTTTTTTGTATTTATTGCACACAGATTTTACTATATTTGGTATCTATCTATCTATTCGAGTCACTGGTTCTCTCGAACCAGTGTGGTGAAAGGATTTTAAGTGCGCCTCAAAGAGGCTCCTTTCGTGCACTTGACACATGTCTTCTAATTTTTTTTCGGTCTACGACATGTTGGTTATCTCACGATGTTTTCCTTCATCGTTTTGAGAACGTGGTATAGCGCACATAAATCTTTCAAGTGAAAAACTCATAGGTGCACGTCGGGATTTGAACCGGCGACCTCCGGAATGAAACTTGGGGCAGTACCACTAGACCACCATGCTCTCTTTTGTAAATTTGGTACCTATAAATTTTAAGATACCTTAAGGCGTTCTGAGAAATAAGTATTGACAGATAGACAGACAGACGGACAGTGATCCTATAAGAGATCTGATTTTACCTTTTCTTTTCCCCTAGAAATATATCAACCGAAAAATAAGTTTGTATTTAAAAGTATTTCGCACAGAAATAAGAATAATTTCTGACTTCGCTAAACGTGTAGCCAAAATATTATATTAATCAGAAATTGAATGAATGAGAAATTGAAATTGAATCAATTTCTAACCATTATTTTAGTTCTCTATTAAGCGTTTTAGGATTTTAAAGACATATATTTTACAAAATAATGCAGTAAAATATTGGACAGGTGAAATAAGTGTACCTACCTACTTAAAACACCCAGAGGAATTTAATGATCCTCAAAAATGACATGAATTTATAGAAAGCTTAAATTAATTCTGAGCTTATCACTTTGTTCGTAAATATTTTAACACTGCACATTTCCAAATAATTAAAGTATAATTGCATGATTCTTGGCAGGCTTGCACTGTTAATAACTACTTAACCAGGTAGCTAATAGGCGTAATTAAATAGTGGAATTACAGGCTATTACCATAACTTAATTTCCCTTATGTGTACTTGATAAATTTTTATTTATAAGATTTATATTATTGCTCTGCAAACCTAAATAGCTTGTTAATTAAATATAGTTATACCATCAATAACCGGGTCTTCTGCACGCTCTTAGGGCTGCTGGTAAGGACCTTTAGCATCTACTAATATGTCCTGGTTTCAGCTCAATAAGCAGCTCCTTATTGGTCTAGTAGTTTTGGGAAGAACATAACGTCCGTTTAGGAGTCAAGCGCGCCGAGAATTCGCAAAAGCACGAGTCATCTGCCACTGTTATTATTACCTTAAAAATGTCACTGTCAAAAATGACACTGACGTTTTTCGTTTCCGTACTAACATCATTGAGTTTGAATACATAATCACTAAATATTAAGTGGCAAGTGGCTGACAGTGGAATCTCGCAATGCCTGGCGTTATCGTATTTATGTAAAACATAACGTGATTTATACCAATGGCGTTGATTAAACACTGACGATTGGTTATCAGTTTAGTATCCAGCCCAACTCCGGACTAGACTGAATACCTGCTAGTAGAATAAGTTTAAGGGATATGTTATTTTTATAGTTTATCGAAACAGTACTAAAACTTTTTTAAAGACATGTTATCGCCCTGACAGGAAACTCAATGTTCGTCACATAAATTTTATTCCTGGGTGGGAATCGAATCTACAACATATATAAAAGAATTGCTACCAACTGAGATGTGATGCGAGTTAAAATACAGGTATTATGCTAGAAATTCCTTAACCATACCATACCCATACATCATAAACAAATCACATTTATTCTCCAAATTAAAATTTTTTGTTGAATTACAAAGATGTCTGTTATCACAATGTCGCTATACCTACGCCTGTCATCTAACTTTCACTTAAGGTTATAAGCCGTCCAAATGCAATTTGTCCAGCGGTAACAGTAGTAATCCAGTTAGGATGTGTAAAGGCCGGCCAGTGCCACCTAAAAGCGAATAAAGGTTACCCGAGATTGCGCCGCGCCTCAAATTGGATTGAGTACTTCACACGCCCTTAGCGGGACATAGATTGGTGGGAATCGACCATT
This sequence comes from Chesias legatella, assembly GCA_947359385.1. Classification (NCBI taxonomy): domain Eukaryota; kingdom Metazoa; phylum Arthropoda; class Insecta; order Lepidoptera; family Geometridae; genus Chesias; species Chesias legatella. Next base: position 2,644,679 of record OX375783.1, read on the forward strand.
TTGAAATCAGAACGATATAAGGATGAATAACACGAATAGGCGGAAAAACAAAACGTAAAACACTACACATACGCTCCTCTAGAGAAGTGATGTTCAGGCGTCGCGGAGAAATCTTTATTGCTTACGGTACATACTGTGTAATTTACGACTCTTCTGTACATCCTTCTTAAGTATCGTTTCAAGTTACGAAACTAGGTGAAAGTGAGCATTACTCATTTTAAATACCTACCTCAAAATGAACCATTAATCTATAAATAAAATTGAAGTGTTTGTAATTGTAACAGCCTTTTACTAAATGTATAATGGAACTATTTATGTACTGACAGAAAAAGAACTACTTATTTTTATATTTTGTGTCTGTTTGAATGTTTGTTTGTTCCTGCTAGTCTTCAAAATGGGTGGACCGATTTTGACGAGACTTTCACTAGCACATAGCTGATGAAGAATAACTTAGATTATAGGGTAACTTTTACTAAGGTTGATTCGCCTACTCTTTTAGTCATAAATTGAATTAAACGCGGGTTGCCATGGGCACAGCTAGTCTAACATAAAATGTATACATTAGGCATCAATTTACTTTCTTTTACTGATATTATTATTTTTTGTCCACAGATTACGATACCTCCTAAGACAATTAAATAGAGGTGAAATATCGGCAGAGACTTTACAAAAAAATCTACAGTATGCTGCAAAAGTGTTGGAAGCAGTCTACATCGACGAAACCAAGTATGTACTCAACAATATAATATCACTCTGTTTGTCTGTATTGTGTGTATATAAAAGCACAATCGAATAACGCGATGCGAACGCGCCTGTGGATGCGTGTATAGCGCATGAATTGATTTTGTAAATGATGCTTTGCTCGAATGTGCTTGGGGAAGACTACGCTTTACAATCGGACGTTTTAAAACTTTTGGAATGGTTTAGTCCATGAAAATCCATGAAAATTATTAAAGAAAATGAATGTCGTAGCATTAATCAAATCTTTTTTGCTAGTCAAAAACGAAATCTCATTAAAATAAATCAATATTGGTAATTTTTTTCTAAATTAACTTGACAAAATTTGCGAAAGATTTACCTTGTAGACAATATTCCAATAATATAAAACCCACTCACAAAGACTTAAGTTTCCTGTTACCATGGCGCTTACAAATCGCAATATCGAAAGCAAACAGCTTAATAATCGAAGTAGGTAAATATCTCGGTAATACCATATCATACCTACTCAAAATAATGATCACAACCTTGGAGTTTCAAATGACTGAAGTTAAAGCAAAATAAAATCAGCTTGTGAATTTCAAAAACAGAAATTAAACAATGTCTATCTTCTTTTCAAAAAACGACAGACTAAAAATGCTGAAACCTTTTTTAAAATTTATAGATTTCATGATTCCTCATGAAGTTGCCATCATTTCAGATGGCAATTTTAGACCTAATAGAATGAAAATAATGTTAGTGACAGGACTATATAGAATGTTAAATGAGATTTGGTACGTCAATGGAAGTATTGATTGCACATATATTACGAAAACAAAACTAAAATATTAGATCAATTTCAATAAAAAAAATTATGTTTCAAATATACTGTTAGGAGGTCGCATAAGGAGTAATTAATTATTCAACAAAAATAATACTGGTACAATATAATTGTGACGCGTAGTCCGCCTCGTTAAACTTTGTAAATCAAGATATCCTTTCATAATTTTTATGTTTCAGATCGGTAGCAGACTTTTTAACTGTTTACGTCGTGAACATAAATTTTAGAACCTAATTTCAACGTTCCTGGTATTCAATAGCCTTTAGCATTCGTTCGACTATAATTTCTTTTTATATATTCTTTCGTTTAGCATTCCTTTTGTACCTATCGGGTGTCGGAGCGTTTTTATGATGTTCTGAATAATGGATCCACTGATCTATGTTGAATAGATCTCAACCTTGTTATAAAGCTGGTACCTACTGCTGTCAGAATAAAAGATCTAATAAAATAGTAATGATATCGTAAATATACCTCTCTATAATAATATATACCAATCTCCGACGAAATTAAAACAAGTTTAACTTTGACCTGGTTGTGTTAGTATGTTTCAATGTTTTTATTTTTTATTTTTATTAGACTTGTCTTTGAGAGATTTGTCTTAAATTTGGCGCAAACGTTTGGTTTTAATGCAATAGTTATATAAAAAAACGAAATTGCTTGAAGAAACCTTGTACATATACCTTATGTAAAAAATTCAAATTATTAAGCTCAATAATAATTAAACTTGCACGAAAGTAGCCTTTTCGGGGAATACTTTAATCCGTTCCCCACTCTGATTTGAGAGAGCCAGTAACACGAATAGTAGCAATAGAGTAGTAGTAGTGTAAACTGTAAACATACTTGTTATATGAATGTAACTATTGCCATGTTATTGTGGGAGTTAAGTGTATACTCAATTAGATTATTACATTCTTATCATATATAAGATCCCTGAACAGCCATCTGAAGAGTCGGTATCGTGGAAAATAAAATTTTTAACAGATTTACAAATAAATATTAATTATTTATATAATAACTCTTGAAATTAAGTAAGTACTATCTATAGCTCATCCACTAATAGCTTCTCATATGGTTTCTCAAATCAGTCTCTCTTAGCAATTTTGAAAAATTTTGAAGCCGAGAAACGATCTCCAATTTTCCTTTACTTCAATATGAATTCTTCATTATTATGATACGACATATCACTAAAGGCTGATTTCCAGCATCCAGTGTTCAGTCCAAGGAATTCAAGTTACTCATATTACAGATATTGAAAGCCTCATGCTATACTAGACTCAGCTAAACGTAAAGAAAAATATTATGAAGAAAAACACATAAGAAAATGATTTGGGAGTTAGTCTCTCTCGCAAGTTGTCGAAAAAACTAATGAGTCCCATTTCTGCTAAAACTGAAAGCAAAACAAATTAGACTGAAGCCTTAATTATGAGCTCAGAATACGGGCCAGGTTAATTACTGGGAAAACGTTCGCGTAATTCCACGCTGGAAACGCCGGGGTTGATTCTCGAAATCATCACACGTGTAATAACATCAATTATTGATAAATGTTGATTAAATATGAAGTCACACGACGTGTGAGGCCATTATTATTAATTGTACAATTTCATTTCATTTAACCAAAAACAATAAATTGTAAATGTACTTTTTAAACTTTGTTGTTCTTTATTGTTAACTAGCGATCCGCCCCGGGCTTCAATCGGGTAGCAGAGAAAAAAAAATGAAAACGATTGTCTAATTTAATTTAAAAGGGATATACCTATATAACTCTGTCGTTTTACGCGGCGCTAGTAAAGCTCCAAGTCGGCTTGATTTTGTCCGACATTTTAAGCATACGTTTTAAACAGCCGTAACAAGTAGGCTAACTGTTTGAAATAGAGTGTCAGTCGCTTGAGACGCTTATTACTTTTCATTGCCTACGCTGAAAAGTCACTAGATTAATTAAATTATACTGAATGACATTATCTTGTGCGCGAGATTTATCAGAGAATACGATCCCTTGTACTTTTCACTTAGATTCGTATTTCGGTTGTTTTTGGCTGTGGGTAGTTTGACGAGGGCCTTATTTCCTTTGACAAATGCTTAAACGTGGCTACTATAACTATTGGTTATTAATACACATTACTGGGCAAAATGTAACGTGGTTTGTAACCTCTGAACATTTGTTTTATAAGTAAATAAACCGACAAGTCATACTAGCACACCGGTTTTTCTCCTCCACACACACATTTTTATTTTATATATTATTATGTTTGTGTTTATTAATTATTGTTTTAAATAAGAGTTCGTAATATACCTAATCAAAGCAATACAATACAATACAATACAATACAATACTTTATTCATAAAACCTTATTACATGTCAATAAACTAATACAATTAATAAAAAATAACAACATTATCGACATTATCAACATAATGTATCAAATTAAATTAAATTAGGAAAAAAAAAATCTTTTTTTTTTTTTTTTTATAAGTTCCTCCATATTGTAGAATGACTGGTTAATGAGCCAGTTTTTAAGTTTATACTTAAAGGATTGTGTCGATGGTGCGTCAGTTACTAGAGCCGGGAGGTGGTTGTAAACAGTGGGCGCCATCACGTGCACTAGTTTTGCTGTTTTAGTAAGACGCCGTGGGAGCGCTCTCAGTGTTTCCGTGTTTCTCAATTTACATTTATGACCATCTCCACTCCTTGCGTATTCTTGAAGATGGTTTCTGGCATAGGTAGCAGTTTGATACACTAAGAGTGATGGGATTGTCATAATTCCCAGAGACTGGAAATAAGGTCTGGCTGACGTGTCTTTAGAGACTCGCACTATGGCGCGTATCGCCCGCTTTTGGAGTCTGAATATGCGCATCCAGTCTGCTGCAGATCCCCAAAGCTCTACTCCATATTGGAGATGGGAGTGGACTGATGCGAAATAAAAATTTCTTACCACTTCTCTATCTAAGGTTGCTGATAGACGCCACAGTGCGAAACATGCTTTGCCTATCTTTTCAGATAGTAAATCGATATGGTGCTCCCACGTCAGCCCTTTGTCAATCACGAAGCCCAGAAACGACGTTCTTTCAACGCGAGTAACGAGGTTATTCCCCAAACTAACCCTAAGTGGCCTGCAAGCTCGACCTGACAGGTGGAAGTGCATGTAGTTTGTTTTGGTAATATTCAATAGCAGACCATTACTACTGAACCACTGCTGCAGCTCACCAGCTACGACGTTTAGTTTCACTTCTAGGGAATCTAGCGTTGAGGACTCAACGATTGCTGCCACATCATCTGCATACATGTATATACTAGCTTCTTTGATGCAATCGGGCAGATCGTTTAACAATATTAACGCATGTACATGTATTCCTGTTTTTACGATAAGCATAACACATATTTTTTATGGGTACTACTCCGCTTTAATATATTTTTTTTATTATTATTCTATCTGTACACATATCCTACAAAAATTACAGTTTTTCTGCTAAAAAGGTAGTCTTAAAGTTTGGACATACGGACGGACGTGAAGGCTTAGTACAGATATATAGACATTGCCATCCTGTGGGTATGGAACCCTCGAAATAATATTTCACTCCGTCCTTCATCACGAACACGACTTCCATTGAACAAGGGGACTCTAATATATTGTATGGTATTAACTTGATTGTGATTTACCGGATTTTCAACTACAATTTTAAAAAATCCAAGCCGGCCAACAAAACGAAAATCATAATTTGACTTTGTAATCACCATTTTCAATTTACACAATCGTGGATTACCGCCGTTCGGTGACAACTATGCGGAACACTTGTACAAACACGGAACGTAAGCCGATTACGAGTTGACGGAACGTGTAGGTAATTTTAAATAGAATAGAATAGAATAGAATTAGAAGTTGAAAAAAATATTTTGCTTAAACTAAAAAAAAAAAATTTTGGGTATTAGAATCATTGTTAGCGCTTTTTGCAACCGTTTCACGTTTAACTAATACATTAAAAATTTTATTAAAATGTTTTGGTTTGTTTAATGTCGAGTGAAACATATTTACTAGGTACTAGGAATAAAACAGTTATATTGTTATCAATGGTTTATAGCACTAAATTATATGCATTTCTTCGTCCATGTGTATCGCAACACACCATTATCTTCTTTTATTTAAAAGATTCAGACATAACCATGATGTAATAAACGATTGGACTTTACAATTGCTCTAGGAAAAACCGCTGATTACTCCAATTCAGTTAGTTAGATAAAAAGGTACGAAATACGCCTGCTAACTATGTATTCGATTATTTTATGGCATTACTTCTAAGACCATCTAATGTGTATCTACTAATAAAGATAAAAAGGAAAAGTGGTCCTTGACCATGATGCTGCTATGATGAGAAGACTCATAGCCAGTATCTACTTATGCAGAAAGCTATGTTTACGATAAGCATTCAGTTTCAAAAGATCAAGTTGCGAAATCCACCTAACGGTGCTTTCAAACGTGTTAATGATAATAAGTAAGAATTTTTTGTTCCTGTGGGAGAAACAGTTTCAAATTCAATAAAAGGAAGAATTCAAGAAAATAAATTGAAATTTTTAAGTTTTTTCAGTAAATATCCCGATGGGATGCTCTCAGACTAAGTTGAAGACGAATGATCTTTGAAAAGTTATATGGCTGGGACACTACGATGTTCGCATAAAATTTTATCGTTACAATTTGTAATCCTACTTGCTACTAATATTATAAACGTGAAAGTTTGTATGGATGTTTGTTACTCTTTCACGTTATAACGGTTGAATGGATTTGGATGAAGTTTGGTACCAAGAGCATAACCTAAGAGATATCCTAAGAGTATATCCTGGATTAACACATAGGCTACTTCGATCCCGAAAAAGTGCGTTGTTCCCGTGGGATTACTTATTCACCGCGGGTAACACCACGGGGCGCAGCTAGTACTAGATATATTTTTTTAGTCCAGTATGTTTTTGGGGAATTATGTTGTAGCTTTTGGTTAGTAGTAGTTTATCAAAATCCAAAATCAGCTGAATAAATTTAGAACATCTCAATTATTCATGAAGCTCCGACATCCGTAATTTTCTGTTCAGTCTTTCAATTACATTTTCTATTTGACTTTTCTTTTTTCCAAACCCATTTCAGTTTTCCAATTTAATTTATCGAACCAGTCATCACAAGCGTTATATATATCATCGTTACCAGTAGCGGCACGTTCAGTTCTAGGGTGTTATATGCTTGTGAGTGGTTGTCGCCGTCGCGTCGCCAGTGATTGTGTCTCACACAGGGAAAGCAGAGTCGCTGAGCAACCTCGGACGCAGCACAGCACTCTCCACACGAGGCGGCTCCGCACTCCTTGCTGGGCGAAAGCGAAGCCAAACGAAGCAAAGTTAATAATACACCAACGCCGACAATGGCCAAGTAGTCGCGCATCCTTACAGTCCGAACTCTGCTAGGTCTTTTTCCGTTGTGCTTCCAACACCCTGTCCTGTTAGAATAGATTTTCCTGGATTATTTGCTGTGAGGTTTTTAGGTTTCTTTGTGAAATGATGAACAAGTCACGCTGTACCCTTTGATTTAGGCAGTTGCCGCAGTTATTCATCGTTATATTCGACTGGCCTCTAGCTCAGTTGGTAGTAACCCTGCCTTCTGCGCTGTAGGACGTGGGTTCGATTCCCACCCAGGACAAACGTGTGACGGATATAGGTGTTTGTTCTGTGTGTGGGTGTTGATATGTATTATATGTATGTATTTACAATAAAAAGTCTATAAGTATTATATAAGTTGTCCGGTTCCCATGATACATATTTACTTCGCTCACTTTGGGGCTGGATGGCACTGTGTGAAATTTCCAACAATATAAAAAAATTACAGATTAAAAAAGTCATCTCTAAACTTAAATTTCAGCTTAGTTGATGACTGATAGATCCCGAAATAGATATTCTCTTGTGCCACAAAATAATAACAAAATCGCGATGCGTTTGCTATCCAGTGGCAGTTTCCATTCTTCTATCCCATCTTCAGATTTTCCTTGATTTATATGGGACCATTCTGAATATGTACTTTTCAAAAATGACATCAAAATCAATCTAAATCTTTACTACTGGCGTTGATATTGTGTAACAAATACAATAGCAACATAAAGTACAGTCAAATTGAGAACTATTTGAAGTTGGTTGAAAAGTGACTGTTAATAATGCGAATTATTTTCCGATTTCACATTCACCGTTCAGTCAGTCGCTAAATCTAAGGACTTTTTGTAGTTAACTGTCGAATTTATAAAATAAAAAATACAATATGTTGCTTACGATGTAAATGAGTACATACAAATATAGCTTGACGAATAGCTGAATATTAAAGTTCCATTTAAGCGTTACTTGTTCACATGTAGCATAGTACTTCGTTTACTTTAGACATTGTTAAACCTTGTGTCTTCTCCACTGTGTGACTCGTTTTGTGATCGTCCCTATTACTTCTTTCGTGTGTGTTCTGTCCCAAGGCATGCTCGTGGGTGGACCCTATACCAGCTTTTATATCAACCACATACTTCAAATTCTCTTTTCTTTTTGAATTATCAAAAGTGTTCACTGCATTTGATTTAGCAGCTTATTGTTCTTTTGCTTAGACCTGATTTGTAATTGATTTATTTTGATTCTAGGTACCTTAGAAAGTATTGTTTTGAAGGTTTATATTATCTTTTAATTATTGTGTAAAATTGTTGTATCCATTCAAGTCTATTGTCATCATCAGTAATCCGAAATGCTGTTAGACTCTGCGTATTGTTCCATCGAGATAATTGCCCCAAACCACAGAGGCATAGTTTATGTTTGACTTGTTGAGTCTGTACGGTTAGTATAGGCGTTACTGTAACTATGAGTGCAGTATAATGATGATCGACAATCGGCCTTATATCCTTCCTAAGAAGAGTTACATTTGTTTCCTGCATATCCTTGTGTATATCCTGTGAGCCCCAATGACGTGGTGTTTCATTTTAGACCAGCCGTGGCGCGCCAGCAGTCAGCTCCTACCCTGGTGTTTAGGTGTGTCGATGTTGCCAGTTACCTACGATAGATTCTATTGCCACTTCAATGCAATCAAATAATACATTACCGTACCAATTTTTTTTCCTTTTCTTTGTAAATTACAATGTACCTACGTATGCATATATTTTATACTTTTATATACGTAATCCCACCAACCCCTATTCCACTCCAGGACGAGTGGACGAACGGCACAGCACCAACCTTATCTTGTCAATATACCATCGATTTGAAAGATAAGAATCGAATTAAATTTTATAACGCGTCAAGAAATGAAACTCATTCCCTGCTATAAGTGAAGAGTGAATAGGTGTATTATAAACCACTTAACATCTGGCGAGATAGAGATGAAAAGAAGATGTATCAAATTTGTGTTTTTATAATCAAAGTGCCCTCATTTGTTGTAGCTGATCATCAAGACCAAAATCTAAATCCTATTTTTTTATTATGTTGTGTATTGCCACATACATAAACGTTGCGATTCAATAATAACTCGGGCACTATCTCATTTTGGTAAAGCAATGCTAATATTCCGGCGCAAAATTGGTTAGTATGATTTAGCAAGATATAGCAAAGCCAAATTGAATGAACTCGGCAGATATTGATTTTCACAAATGTTTTGATGTTTTAAACGTCAAATAGGAATAGTTTTTGCTGGAATCTAGTAAAAAAAAACTCCCAGAAAGACTACAAAACTTTAGGACTTAGTGATACGATCAAAATAAAGTATCAGTAGTATTGCTAGTTATGGGCAGAGGTTACTTAAAACCAGGTGGGCCATCTGCTCGTTCCGTAACTATCACATAAAAAAGTCTATCCTCGCTGTTTTTTATTTGGAATTCGAATTTTGAAGAGAAAAGCGATCCTACAATTTCGTACTGAGTTTGACATTGACAAGTAATATTTGAGTTGAAGTGGCAATAGAAATGCCCCGCAATCACCCGCATTCTTCCCCGCTTAAGTGTCGAGCGTATATTGTTTTCTGTTATCTGTGGCTTCATCATAACTCTTGTGACTTACTAATATTAATATTATTTTATTTCCTTTTACGGATTGATGACTATTGATATATATAATCGATTTCAATATATTTCATGGTGTTAACTGGTGGCCATTGAAAAGTCCTTATTAAAACATTAATTTACGCACATGAGTATGTCATACTTGTACTAATCATTATTCTAAAAATAATTGTTACGTATTTTCTATATATCAATATTGCGATAGTCAACACAGTTGTGCATAGTGTATCAAAACTTGGGCAACTAAATCAACAAAATAATTAAATAAACATTCATGTCACAATGAATAGAATAATTAAACATGCAAATAAACTGCATAAAAATGTGTATAAATGTGATAAACCATAAATTTTAATCACGTAGTGTGTCGTGTTTTGCTACTCTTGGAAATGGAACACTTCCATGTCGACGCGCATAGTAATTTGCCACAGAGCCAAATTAAACTCGCCTCTACATCAAAGTTAATTAAATTACCACAACTTTTTTATTATTATGATTTCAGCTAATGAATACTTTTTACTGTGACATCTACATTAAAGGCTGGAGCGGACTAGACTTATTGAAATGGAAAGCAATATACGATATTGAGCAGCACGTTGCATGGTTCCGTATCAAGCCTAGATGTAGCTTGAAGGCATGTTCATTCAACTATAGTCACTTCACGTACAATCACGACTAACGTAATACATTTTAAACACATTTTACTCTCGTCACGTTCTTTTTTTTATTACTCCAACCGCAGACATTTCACCGAAGTGGGTATCGATAAAACAATAAAACCTTGAGCCCCATTTAGTTGATTGACAATAAGGTTGTATTCCTATCTAAATGGGGCTTGTAATAATATTTTCTTTTTCAGATACAATTTTTATTAAAATAACTTTTAGCGGATTACTTCAAGTTGGACACTCGAGATAATAGAATTAGCATAGCAAACGGAATAGACCTTCAATAGCTTAGAATTAACTAGAATAGATTTTTAACTACAGTAAGTTTTAACAACGCTACATTAGGACGACAAGGTAATGTTCTCATCTCACGATAATATCTAATATTGTTATAACATGTGATCGTACTGGAAAACAAATATATCAAAAAAAGTCGCTTTCGATTATCAGGCTTGAGTTAACAAGACGGGCTTACGAAAACTGAACCCAATTGACTTCTAACACTGTTGAATTTCTGCAGGAGACTTGCAGATGAAGATGACGAGCTGTCGGAAGTCCAGCCCGACGCAGTTCCTCCGGAAGTCCGGGAATGGCTGGCGTCTACGTTCACGCGGCAGCTGGCGACTGCGAAGAGAAAGTCAGATGAGAAACCGAAGTTCAGATCGGTGGCGCACGCGATCCGGGCGGGCATCTTCGTGGACAGGATCTACAGGAGAGTCACGAGTACCGCCCTTATGCAGTTCCCTCAAGATGTTGTTAGAGTTCTCAAGGTGAGTGTACCCACATTCGTACTGCTGTTTACTCAATACACAATATAGAAGAAATAAAGAAATGTAAGTAATGTAAATACTGATACATAATAGATAATAATAGTTTTATTTATTGATGCGAGGGTAATAGCAAGTCCGACTGATCTGAGCCGTGTTTTCGGTCTGCTCTGAAAGCAATGCGCTGTTATTATCAGCGCAATGCTTTCCTTTGTAGCAATAGTGGCCCAAGATGTATGGACAATGGTGAAAATGCTTTTTCCTAATAATTTGAAAGCATATCTTAGAATCAGCATTGCTATGCCCTAACAGGATTTATGTTTGAATACTATAAATATTGTTAAGCTTAAGATCTTTGTTACTACATAGTGCAATAAACGCTTTGAGTTTGAGATTTTATCTGTGTTTTAAGTTTTAAATGAAATCGGGCTAATTGATATTTGAAATTTAGATTTTTTTATTTGATCGGATAAATCTGATGTCCAAAAAATACAGTGATTATATGAGAATAATATTTATGATACCACTGTATAACAGCGCTTCTCATATCTGCAATTACGATGTGAACCCAAATATTCAGCATGATTAAAACTTTCCAACGTTACAAAGTATAATGAGCAAAGCTATTAAAGTCCCTATCATGTAGCTTTTTTGTAGGCTACATCAGTAGTTGATATGATAAAACCAACAATTAGATACAAATGAATTGGAAACCCAAAATAAAAGAACAATAATCCCCTACTCCCAAAACATAGAATGAAAAACAGGGTTGGTGACCCTGGGTGAATTTAGATAACTAAACGAAATCACGTAAATTATACATAATAATCACGCTTCGGTGTGGCTCGGTCTGATATTAAATAGCTTAGAATTATAGCGTAGAATTTGCTGTCCGTTGAGAATTGCGGGATACAAAAAATAATATAAAAACTCTTCTATAATTCATAAGAAAGTTAAAGATGTTCTAATAAGAAGTTCAAAAATGTGTAGAAAGTTAAAGTCTACTTTTCGTCGACTACTTTTCGAGTTTTGCAAGCACAAACACAGAGAAGTTGAGAGATTCGCTGTTAAAAGTTAAGCAGGCTTAAATTTGGTGTTTGATCATTACGAATCTTGATCTCAAATAAAAGTAGATGGCAGATGTATTGGCAAAACAGTTAAAACATTTTTCATTTGTTTACTTACAACGTATTTTCATTGCTTTAAGTAACACAGCCTCCAAAATTCAGGCGTGTCTATTACGGTATTTTAGCTCAAAAAAGTTATACAAACAACCATTTACCAAGAATTAAATAACTTCTACTACACAAAATACAACAAACGATAAATAAAACAGGGAAAATCAATTTTCTGAAATGATATAGGTGTTTAAATAGTAAACTAGACTCATAAATAATTGTAAAGTGTAATTAGAACGAAATTGATTGTAATAGCATTAGAACTAGTGCCAAGTTCGCCCGGAGAAGCACTGCCACCACACCTGGTAATCTTCCGCCAAGCAGTGATGGACTCGTATTGCTGTGTTCCGGTGGAAGGGAGTGGGCGCCGGCGAAATTGCAGCCGCATGAGATGTAACATCCCCGTCTCGGGGTGATGGAAGCAACGTAATGCGACTTGAGTTATCTCGTACTTTGGTGGAGAGGACTCGAGTCGTATTGCTGTTGTCTATAGGCGGCGGTTACCACTAAACATCAGGTGGGCCGTCACCTCGTTCTGTCATAAAAAGGACATAATTAAAAAAAAAAATGTTGTTCTTGAAAGCTTCTGAAAAGCTGACTGCTATTATTGCTTCTGCTGGTAAAGCAGATAATGCATTCCTCTCCTGTGGCGTGGCGGATATTACATTGCGTGCTGACGGAGCTGTGATTGGCTGGTATCGGAACGAGCCGACGGCCCACCCGGTGGTAAGTGGTAACCGCGGCCCATAACAACCGATGCGGCTTGGGTCCTCCCCTACTAAGTATGATAAGACCCAAGTCGCATCGTATGCGCCCTTAACTATGAGACGTGTAGGTGGAATGTGTAATGTGCACATAAAGCCATCGCAGAATAACAAATTGACATACGTACTAAAATAGCGCGATTGATAAGCTCGACCATTTGTGAAGTCCGTTGAACAAGGCTGCAATGTGATAGCAACTCATGTTTTATTGTAAATTGGACAGTAAAAACTCGTTTGACTAGCTTCAATTCTGTCCAAGCACGCGGTGTTATTGGAAACTGAGAGAACTTTATACCGTCATCGGTCGCTCGGCGGCTATCATCTGTCTGGATAAAGATTTTTCAATTTCAGTTGAATAGCCCAATAAATAATAGTACTATATTTCAAAATAAATAAAAAATATTTTATACAAAAAAAAAAAAAAACAGGCCTGACAGCTCAGTTGGTAGTTACTCTGCCATCTGTGCTGTAGGTCGTGGTTCGATTCCCACCCAGGACATGTAGTTGAAGCTCCCAGCTTGATATATCCAAAGGAAAAAAATCAAAGCAAAAAACATGGCTATCGAGCATACGTTTTACAATGTTGAGAGTTAAGTGATCATAATAAAATTATTATTATTATTATTATTACTATTATTAGCCTGCATCGTCCCACTGCAGAGCAAAGGCATACCTAATCCCCTTAATAAAAAGAAATATAATTTAATATTTTTCTAACTATTGTTTTAATATAGAATTGATATACATTGGATTATAAATACTTCGATTAATAAATTGTTCATTCGGATTATTCTGGCAACGTCGCCACTGGGAGCGGTTTATCGAGAAATCCCATTTGCCACCAGCGTGGAAACTGAAGATGGTGGCAGCTGGAATGACCCAATAGCTAATTCAACATTATACTCACGTGTTGAAGTCAGAAATAAAACTTTATTTGACAGGTTAATTCGCAGGTAGCCGACAGAGCCGTTAAATCGTGCAGGGAGCTTTAACGCAACCGCAATGTACGAGCGAGTATTCCCAACGGATTGATTGAGTATACAATGTAACGAACTGAAACAAATAACATGAATTTGAGTAAACCGTGTTATTGCTGTGTATTCTGTTACCAACAAACCAACCTGAAGTGCTCTAAAATAGTTCTTAAATAATTGTTGTTTCTTTGACGAAAAACAGAGGGAAAAAAGGAAGCCCTTTATTAGGGGTTTCTTGTCTGTGGAGGGTCGGATTGGATTCTAACAGGCGTCAAACTTAGAGATAAGTCCGCGTGTCTTTATGTTTTGAACATTATTGACGTTTCCAAGTCAATTTTTTATGAATTCTATGGAAATAAAATTTTTAACCACGGAAACACAGAACACACTCAATATTTGTCACATTAATTTTTGTCCTGGCTGGGAATGGAACCCAGGCCAGTAGTTTTCTATGCCTTTGTGCCAAATTAAATGGAAAAGCGTTTCGTTTAAGTGTTCGTTCGATGCTGTTACTGGTTGGGAGCGCCTCTACTTTGCCAAAGTTGAACTGCAGTACAACTCTTGCACGAATGGTATTCAAGATGATTCGCCCAATCTTTTGCTTGTAGGATATTTTAATTTTCTTAATAAATTAATTACAGTGTGTACAATAGCTACAGCTACAGCTTTTGTAATTCACAATGAAAAAGGGTTCATTGCGCGCCCATCTCACATGAAAAGCAACCCTTTACATTGCCTGTTGTTATGAAGCCGTGTCAAGCCACCCCAAAGTGAACACGAAACCAGAAGCAAATTAAAACGTATGCCAACATCAGAGCATAATTACATCTGGACAGCCTTTTCATTGTCCGAGAAGCTGAATATTTGATGGCTCTAGAGATTTATAGCTGCGGGCTGGTAAATTTACTGCGCTAATATAAATTTATAGTCGTTCCCTAATGCTGGTAGGGACCTCGGGTTTACCTGCTATTATTACAATGTTGTTTCTGTTCAATTCTTCTGAATATTAAAATACTAAATATCATAATATCATCTTTATTTTTGTTTTTTGTCTGTCTGTCTGATAGATAGATAGATAGATAGATAGATAGATCTTTATTTTGGTTTTTGTCTGTCTGTCTGTCTGTTTGTTCCGGCTAATCTCTGAAATGCCTGGACCAATTTTGACGGGGCTTTCACTGGCAGATAGCTGATGTAACAAGGAGTAACTTAGGCCACTTTTCCGAGGGGTAAAATAGGGGTGCGTGATAAAACCAAATTCCACGCGGACGAAGTCACGGGCAACAGCTAGTGTTAAATACGAATATAAGGTAATATCTCTATATTTAATGGCGATTGGGCTTTGACTTTGTACGGTATCGTTGGTTAGGCAGACACTCTAGGGCCACTTTACACGTGATTCAAGGCGACGAGAATAGGGCCCCAGCAAATAATCAGCTCTTTGCGCTTTCTACACAGCAAAATAAACCAAACTTAATTACATATCAGCTGCAGAAAACAAAGAACAAAGCTAGAGATACGTAAACACGCTCTGGCTATGTAGCGAGATTCAATATCCTGTGTGTACAACACTTTAGCTCAAAGGGTTGTGTGGAAGCCATTTAGGAAAATGTATTCGGGAGTGGATGTTTTGTGAGGTCTCTTTTTTGGTACGATTAACTATTGATTTCTGTTGAAGTGGATCTTTTAAAAAAGCTTTTTGTTTGTGTATTTTTTGGCGAAAGAATATTTTAGTTCACCGATACAATATTTTGATTTTTGTCTGTCGGTGAATAAATTTCACCATTCATTTTAAAGTTTTCTTTTTTTGCAGACGCTGGATGAATGGTCGTTTGACGTATTTGCACTGCACGATGCGGCGGGCGGCGCGCCTGTCAAGTACCTAGGCTACGAGCTACTGAATAGATACGGAATGATTCATAAGTTTAAGGTAAGCTTCGATACAAAAACTTAAGGTAAGCTACAGATAAATTTCCCAAATAAACGTCTCAAGTGAGGCGCTTTCAATCTACGCTACGATTAATTTGAATACCATAACTATGAGTCACTGAATAGCTGATACTGAAATACGTATAAGTTGTGTCAAAAATGACATTGTTAAAACGTAGGACTCTGTATCTCTAGTACCTAAGCTCGTAGCTAAGGCAAGTACTGCAAAATTCTATGCGGAAATGTTTATCATATCTTCATGATCAACGCACATATTTCAGAAAATGTTGAAAATGTCAAACTGTGAACTATTTGGTCCAAATATATCCTCATAGTTCAGTTGGTAGTAACTATGCCTTCTTTGCTGTTGGTCTTGGATTCGATACCCACTGAAGAAAAATCATTTCTGTTCATGCTAAGTTATGGCGATTGATGTTCGCTATTCAAAAGTTGGCTGCAAAAGGAAAAGAACTGGAAATACTCTCATGCTATAGTAGGAGGCATGGAAAGAGCCAACAATATATAGTCTTTATCCTTTCATCATCAGCTAACTTCAGAGTTGTAAAGATTTGTCGCTTTTTGTGGAACCTATATTATGTATAAAAAAACTAATTAAAATCCATGAAGAACGAAGGCAATTAAGGCAATAGGCGCTGACTTCCTGCCCCAGCCAGCTATCTGTATCGAGCCTAACAACGTATTGAGGTAGAGACCACAGCCCGCGCTTATCTACAAGCGCTTATCATAATTAGGTCGCGTTTTAACAGCGGTTCAGACAATCTGTATTTAGATACCTTGTGCCGTATCTGCGGTGATAATCACAGGCAAGTTATGAATATTTCCATTCAAGTAACGGGCGTGGATCAGTTCCGATATTCGCTAGTAGATCAGCGCTGGTTGCCTACACCGATAGGCTAATTCAAAGGTGACAGCAGGTTCCATCAGAACACAGCACATATTTGCCTTTATCGATGCCTTGACTTCTAACTAGTATAGTTTAAGTCCACATTGAAATTTACGTGAATAAACTAAGAAGAATAAAATAAGGTGCCGCTCTTTTCATCAGTCGAGTTTCGTCGCTAGACTCGTCCGAGGAGTTATGTATACCCACACAGCTAACATTCACTAACGATTTGTTTATCCAACTTTTCACACTACGTTTCGCCTCCTTCGGCGAACTTGAATTGTGTCAGCTTTGCAGGGTCGTGGAAAAGACACGAATTTTTGGTTTATATAACCTTTGCTCGCTGCTTCACCCACACTGTTATCTATCATTTGACGGAACAAACAACACCAGTTTATAAATCACATCATTAGATTTTATAAATATCTAATCTATATGTACTTACGAATATATAATTACTACTAAATATTTTTGCATTATTTTTAAATGGTTAGCAATAAGAGCTTATTTATAAAAATACTTAATAATCAGTTATAATAAAAATAATAATAATAATATTGGTTAACAATTCACACACCGCCATCTTTCCCCAAACTAAGCATAGCTTGTATTATGGGAACCAGACAACTGATAGAATACATAATTATATACTTTTATTTTGTAAATACATACATATAAAACATATTACCTAATACCCAGACACAGAACAAATATCTATATTCGTCACACAAATGTTTGTCCTGGGTGGGAATCGAACCCACGACCTACGGCGCAGAAGGCAGAGTTACTAACCAACTGAGCTGTGAGCCAGTCCAGTTCACCATTAACAATCTCGTGGTCGGCTCAAGAGCTTTTCTCTCGACCTAAAATAATATTCTCCTTTGTTCTTCGTCTAAATTTAGCTAGATCCTAAAGAAACGAAGCTAAATAATCTCTTATGGGTAACTCTTGGTCAAGGATTTTTCCACAAAGTTTCTTCAGTTTATCAGTAGTTACAATTACAAGGGTATTCGTGCCTTGTAAATCGTAAATATAAATTCTTAGAAACAAAAGTAATAAAGAATATTTTTCAAAGACTGTTTATTAGAACCATATAAGGCTTTTAATAGTCGAAATTTAATGAATTCTAAAACATCAGTTTTCTAGCAAATACTGAAGTGGACACAAAGTTATTCACATGAAATATTTTAGTTCGCAATTTCGCCTGCTCTCGGTGTTTCATTGTGTCATTCTCGGTGTAGGAATATATCGTGAGGAAACCGACGCGTCTTAGAACCAAAAATTCGAAGACATCAATTGCATGAAATGAAGCTCTTTGGGGCGTATTTTCATGTTTTCACC
The DNA here is from genome assembly GCA_947359385.1 of Chesias legatella. Classification (NCBI taxonomy): domain Eukaryota; kingdom Metazoa; phylum Arthropoda; class Insecta; order Lepidoptera; family Geometridae; genus Chesias; species Chesias legatella. The sequence continues at coordinate 2,662,784 of OX375783.1, forward strand.
ACACTACTTCGAAAGAGCGACAAGATTAGTAGCAGTTTAGCATCAGATATCTTCTCGCGTCCCATAAATCACATGAAAAAAGAAAAGAGAAAATATATTTGTAAATCAACGTAAATATCATTGTGATTGAATAATTTCAATTGAAATAATGTTTATGTCAAGAGGCGAATCCCAATGTTTTTATATAATCGACCTATGGCAATCAATCGAGTTAGACAGAAAATTTCCATAACGTTTTTCAATAAAATCCCACATCAAATGAATCTACTCTTTGTTATATTAATCCAATTTGCCGGTTTGTTGCCCTCGATGAAAGTTTTCTTTCAATCACACCCGTTTTTCATTTACCCGTAAAGAAACTACGTGAAGAATGAAAATGTAGTTTTCGTTGTAGAAACGGAATGAATGATTTTGTTACAAATTGGTTTGTAAGACGTTTTGTACTACTTGATAAATGACAAATTGAATTTTGTTTAAAAGTTTTTAAGCTACGTCAGGGATTTAGGATTCTTTTTCTGAAAATTTTGAGCTTAGGTACTCAGTCAGCTCCCGTGGTGTGACATGGGTGGGGGCGAGATGGCAGACAAAATTGACAAAATTAATACAAAACTTCGAAAATACTCATTTAGAGAGATAGATTACGTTGAAATGTTGGTACGTTGAAGTACTGCCACCATGCCCATTTTTGCCGCCAAGCAGTAACGCGTTAGCGTTACAGTGTTCCAGTTTTAAAGGTGTGGTTGCCGGTGAAATTACAGGCACATGAGACATTCCACCTACACGTCTCATAGTTACGGGCGCATACGATGTGTCTTGGGTATTGTACCTAGTAGGGCAGGACCCAAGTCACATCGGTTGTTATGGGCCGAGGTTACCACTTACCACCAGGTGGGCCGTCGGCTCGTTCCGTGACTACATAACATAAAAAAAAAGAAAACATCAAAATAGATTATGTTGAAACGTATATCACAATACAATAGTTACTTAGTTAACATATTATGTTATTAATATCCATAATTTTCCAAGAATTTGTAAGAAAATTAAATGTGTTTATTCTGCAATGTAATTTATTTCTATTTCAGTAAGTATTCCGTGACTATCCTTATTTATATGCGACAATAGAGTAACTGAAGCATAAATTACTCAGATTATTTATTCGAGCTACTAAAAACCTCATTCAACTACCACGGTGTTTTTATTTCTACGAGAAACAAAGAAAATCTAACATAAATAAGTACATTGCATCCTTCATTTTGAAGTTATTAACAATCACCATAACAGTGTATCGCATTAAATAACATTAATATAAAGGTAACAAAGGCTTACATACAGACCTTTACAAATGTTACCTTTGCTTCAAAGGTCCAATTAGCGTTAATTGAGCTGAAAACATGGCATAAGCCTACAAGGCGTTATTTTAGTACCTGAGTGTCTTATATTATCTAGATTGTTTGGAAAGTGAGAATTCAAAGGTAATAAAGATTTTGACTAAAGACCTGTTTTTGTTGCTCCATAAACATGAAAGGCGTTATATATTTATGGCTGGAGCTCATATTTATTAGAATAAAAACTAACCGATAGCACTCAGGATTATTGCTTCGTATTATTGTAAGAATTTTCAGAATAGGATTAGTAGTTTCGAAAATTACCTCCTACATGCATACTTATAAATTATATCCTTTTCTGATTATTGTCTGAACCATTGACTCGTTAAAAAGAAGTGTAGGGACTGTGTTGTTAATGTCTCGATGTTACACTGTAGTGTATGTGTCGTTTATCTAATGTTCGTTATGTGTTCTAGGCAGCTGGAGTGTAATATAAATAAAATAGAGTTGAAAATGCCATTAAACTAATTACTTATAACGGCAACCCATTATTTTCTTGTCGAAATAATTTAAATTACTGGCTCCAACAAGATTAAAGTCGGCTTTTCTTGAAATTTCACCGTCGGGAAGTTCAAACTTTGATAAACCCCGCTGATAACCGCTGGAAGTTTCACATTACCTCTTGTTGCGGATATAAAATGTGAAAGTGAATTGCTGTAACATATTTTCCTTCGCCTCTAAGATTTCAAAAAGCGAGTGCTGATAGGCTTTTATTTGTCACTGAGCGCAATCCAGCTTTAATGCAATAAATAGCAAAAAACGATCTTTTTCAATGGAATTTCTCAAACGAAATTCGACTACGAGAGGAATAACTTTATCCGCCCCTCTGAAGGCCAAACAGTTTGTTATCGTCGAAACGTCAACGGAGTTCATCGAAGTTGTAAACTAAACGTTTGGGTTTAAGTTAAAATTAATTGGACTTATTACAGATCCTATGGATTAATTGGTAGTTAAGACATAAAGTCCACAAATCCTTGGAAGAATAATCAACCTCGAATCTAACTGACAGAACAGTCTATTGATAACTCATAAACAAATGGCTTGGAAACGTCAATAATACTCAAAACATAAGTTGTCTTCCAATATTTTCATGTGAAAAAGCTCATTTGTGCACCTCGGGATTTAACTAGTGACCTTTGGATTGAATCTCTTTTAATAGTTATATCATTCGCATATATACCAGAGATCACCACAGAAACATTGACTCAAAAAATTACCATTATCATTTGAAAATAGGTTGGCTTTTAATTTACAGGTTCCATCGACGATATTGGAGAACTTCCTCAGTCGGATAGAAGAAGGCTACTGCAAGTTCCACAATCCTTATCACAATAACCTTCACGCAGCCGATGTGGCGCAGACTGTTCATTACATGCTCTGTCAAACAGGTCTCATGGTAAGCGCAAACTCCTTAGATTAGATGGTATTTTATCCAAGTATCCGCCCGCCCTGAGCGCGTCTTCTCTGTACCGAGGTGGCGCCCATGATGACGTTGTTTATAGATAGAAAGCCCGCGTACACATTGTCAAGGCCCTCTGCGGCCAAAAGTTAAATAGTCAATCCATAAAAAAATGAGGGTACTTTTACATTAATCGTATTGTTTCGGTCTCCCATTGTAAATAGCCCATTTGTTATCACTTAAACAGAGCGAATGATGCTGATTCCGTGTGCAACTAACTTACGTACTTAAACTTCTTTAAATTTCTCTAACATTTAAGAAAAGAGACAAGCACAGTAATTGGACAGAATTTTCGAGTCTGTCAAACTGTATTGATTTGCGTCAGATTTTTATATATTATTCGTGACGTTTCACCATCCTGTCCTACACGAGGAAACTTTTAATTGGCCACCTCTATTTTTTTATATTCGTACTAGCTTAACAGCTAGTAACTAACTTACCCTAAGTCTTATTTAAAATAAAATAATTTTATCAATTGATGTCTTGTTTGGCAGATTTCAATTTGACGATTTATTCTGGCTTTTATTTTCTTAGCTTAGTTTTTGCGAAGAGAATTGCCATGAATATTACAAAGCTGGAATGAAGGAGGAATATAATCAAACATTATTTACAGAACTGGCTATCTGACCTGGAGATATTTGCGACCCTGGTGGCTGCAGTAGTTCACGACTACGAGCACACGGGGACCACAAACAACTTCCACGTGATGTCGGGCTCCGACACGGCGCTGCTTTACAACGACAGGGCTGTGCTGGAGAATCACCATATCAGCGCTGCTTTTCGGTGAGTTTTCTGTTAGTATTCACTGGCGTTCAACTACGCTGCCGTCCTTTAACTAGAAAGCCGTTATCCCTCAAAAGGTCAATTTTGACTTTTTAATAGGAAGCGACAGTTCAAAACTCTCTATCTTTCTGTCTAAGAAACGTTTATAAATTGTAATTAGTTCCGGAGATATAAAAAAAATTGTAGGCCTTTAAGTGACGGATTTAAAAGGAATTAGAAAGAGTTTTCTTAACATTTCTCAAAAACCACAATTTGGGCTTAACGGCCTTTTAGTTAAAGGACACTATTTATATCACTGTAACGAATACTAAGGGCACGTTATAAATAATAGTATATCGCTTAAAGATCTTAGTATTCACATAAATCGTTTAAAAAGCCCAACTGGGAACAAAAATCCACCTTTGCTCCGAATTGAAATCAGTTACTCTCGGATTGAATATCCGGTGTCTGTGTCACCAGACTTTGAAGCTATATTGGCAACTTGCGGCTTGGAAAGCTTGAACGTTTTAAAAGCATTTTTAAAAGGTTTTGTCAGTTTCAAGTATTAAAGGGGCCCCAATTTACTTCGTTTATCAACAGCTTAATCCAAACCTACCCAAAAGTTTGATTAGCAGTAGAACTTGCCTCCGTACCCATTTCTGCTGCCAAGCAGTATCACGTTACTATGTTCCGGTTTGAAGGGTGTGTTTGCCGGTGATATTACAGGCCCATTAGTCATCCCACCTTCATGTCACAGAGCTACGGGCGCATACCAAAGGGGGGAAGACCCAATTCGTATTCCCAGTTATGGATGTCACCACTTAGCACCAGGTGACCCATCTGCTGAATCCAAAGCTTTATCACATTAAAAAAATATCTAAAGACCCATATTTTTTACTCTCATGCCCAATACATGATTTAAGAGGCACATTACTCTATCTTCACCCGTCAACACGAGATTGATGGGATCACTTGACCTATTATAAAATACTCCATGAGCTCATCTGTTGATGAAATTATTAATATACGAAATAAAGACAAAAGAGACTGTTATGAATGCTTGAATCTTGATATGGCTTTAAATATTTAGGTGATTATCGTTTATTTTAAGATTAAACCTTTTCCTAAAAAAGTTTTTATTGAAAGGATGTAGTTATAATTAGGTTTTTTCTTCGATACGGTCTGGGAGAATTGTTAATTTCAAGGTCCTAAGTCTTAAAATAACTAAGTATAAAACGAAACAAAACCCTTCCGGTGTAATATTGCAATAAGTTTTGTCGTGGCTGTCTGATTATAAAGATAAAATTATCGGCAAAACATATAGCTGAGTTATTCGTGAAAAACAGTGTCAATGAGCTCACCACTTGTCACGTCGACGTTTTTACTACAGTGTAATGAACTAGGTGAAAAGTGAAGGCTGCACTGCCCACTGCAGGCTCTTCGATGAAGAAAGCGTTTGTACAAAATTACGACTATATTACAATTTATGCGCAAATGGAACAATAACATATATGTATGTATCAAAGTACAAAAAATGGATTTCCCAATATAACGCTGGATTTTTATAATTTACTGACACTTGTCCAAGAAAAGAGTCGTAAACTTTGTATATACTCGTAAAAAGCCCGTTAGACTTATGACCGAGACCCAATCTAATAAGAATTTTGCTTTTCAGCAACAAAATACAAAAGATACCTAACATGCTTTACTTAACAAAAGATGTAGATGAGAAAAGACGTTCCCCAAGTTCAAAACGAAGGCTTATTCATTATAACTTTAGAGATTATGTGTGGGTGGGACACGCGCCTCTATTGTCCGTGATTCTTATAAAATACTGACTAGGTGATGCCCGCTACTTTGCCCACCGTGTAAAGTAAATAAATAAATATTGGTAGACATGTCACACAGCGCCATCTAGCCCCAAAGTAAGCTAAGCATAGCTTGTATCATGGGAACCAGACAACTGAAAGAATACTTATTGTACTTTTTTTTGTAAATACACATATTAAACACCCAGACACAGAACAAATGTGTTCAAAGTGTTCGTCACACATGTTTTTCGTGGGTGGGAATCGAACCCACGACCTATAGCGCAGAAAGCAGGGTTACAACCAACTGAGCTATGAAGTCAGTCTAGTCTTACTTAACCTTTGACCGGTTCCGTATTTTATTATAAAAGTTATCGCCGATTTTGCATTAAAATTTCCGTAGTTTTTTATTAAGATTCTTGATTTAAGAAATGTAAAAACTCAGGTAGGTATAAGCATCAAATTATATTTGGACTTTTAAGGCCCGGAAAATTGTTGTCATTCGTTTCCCAGGGCAATTATTAAAAATGACTGGTACATTATGTTTAATACTTATCATTTACATAAATAGAGTCTTAGAAATACTTATTAGTCAAATATTTTCAGTCAAGTCGTATAGTGTTCAAAAACACTTCGATAGATGCAGTAGGTACAAAAAAAACTAAATAAAATAAAATGAACAAAAATATAATAAAAAAACTACTACTACTACTGAATAAAATGGGCTAAGAAAAACTTGTAAGTGCGATATTGAGTTACAGTCATTCGGTCAAATCCGATATATTGTATCGAATTTGGTCGCTATCTTCCAAGTGTGGAAAGGGGCAATAACATCCCCGGGGAAATTATATACCATCATAACGAGCCACGCCGCATCCCCCTCTTTTGTTGTGAAAATTCGAAATTCCATCACGATTTCCTATTGTCATAGGTACCGTTCAATTTGTAGGCGAATTCGGGTTGTTATTTTTGGCAATGGAAATACTGCCATGTCGATTGGAAGTTACGCTTTTGTTTGAATAATGAAATTGCTTTTGATCACGGTAATGTGTCTTCACCATACACTGGTTGAGAGCGTGGTGGTTTAGTGGTACTGACCCCGAGTTTCAATCCGGAGGTCGCCGGTTCAAATCCCGACGTGCACCTATGAGTTTGAAAGGTTTATGTGCGCAATACCACGTTCTCAAAACGGTGAAGGAAAACATCGTGAGGAAACCGACATGTCCTAGAATTAAAAATTCGAAGACATGTGTCAAGTGCACGAAAGGAGCCTTTTTGAGTCGAAATTAAAATCCTTTCATCACACCGGTTCGAGAGAACCAGTGACTCGAATAGAATAGAACCATACACTAATGAGAGCATGATTCTTTTTGTACCTTTTTTCCGCACTATCCTTGTTTTTTTCTGTGTCAATTCAACTTTTTTGTAGCACACTAGTGGACCCGCCCGCGACTTCGTCCAAGTGGATTAATTGAAGTCAAAGTCATAGTCTCATCTCTATATTCGTGGAAACTTTTAATTGGCCTTCTGTATTTATGTACTAGCTGTTAGTTTCCCTATGAATCTATAATAAAATTAAATAGTAACAATATTAATGTGAAACCATAGTAAATAGGGCCAGAAATGGTTTTACCGACTCATAATTCTGAATAAGCGAATAGTGAAAATTCTTCTCCATTATTGTCCCTCAACATTGGTAGTACTTCCCAGAAACCTGACGTTAGTAATCCTTGGTTATGTGGATATTTGCCATTAGACTAAGCGGCTTAAGATGTTCCCTGCTGAGACGAACTTGAATAATTAACTTGATTTTGGCATCTAACAACGGGTAAAGTACTGTTTAGTACCATTTTACGATACTATTTTATAAATGGTAGTAAAACTCCTGCATAGAAGTGAGTTTAACTCGTTTTTAATACAATTTGGTACGAAATAATAATTAAAGTGTGATAAGCCTCATCTATTTAACCATCAGTTAATCAGGATTCTCAAATCGATGCCGCCTCCATTATCAATTATCGATTACGATTAATTAGTTTCATACTAGGGATTGAAATCAAAACTTTACTTGTCCGCTGAAATTGGCATAACTACTCGCCTATTTGGAAACTAATCAAACTTTGTGGCTTATTCAGAATATTTATATATATTCATTCTGCTTCAATATGTTTGTTTCCGCAAAAGTCGAAAAGTAGTCAATGGATTGACTCAAAATTTTTACACATAGAAGCGTTTTTATACAACTTTTGTCATGTAATAATATATATTTTAGCCCCAAGTTTCTACGGAAACGGTAAATTCCAAGCTAATTAATATCAGTCACTAATAATCGTGTCATTGGGCTCTCTCGAACCAATATTGTGGAACCATTTAAGTGCGCCTCAAAGAGGCTCATTTCATGTACTTGACACGGCTTCGAATTTTAAAACATGTTGTTTTGGTATATGTACCGTGTATACATCCATAATATGCACTTAGTAAAAAGCTGTTATTTTAATATTACAAACAGACACACCAACTTTATTTATTTGTATAGGATAACATTATTATCGCGTATATTATAATATACGCGATAATAATGTTATCCTATACAAATAAATAAATAATAATTTTCTAAACAACCGTCTAGCAGTACCGTGTCGAGAGACGGACTCTATTTGATTAAAATGCAAATCGGTGTCGGAGCCACTCCTAGACCGTGCCGTGCATCGCTTTGTTTCACGTACACCATACAGGATGTTTCCATAAGTAAAACGAAGCGATTTAAGTTAACTGAATTTATACTTACTGGCCTAACAGCTCAGTTGGTAACCCTGCCTTCTGCGCTGTAAGTTGAGTTCGGTTTCTGTCTAGGACAAACAGAGAACATTTCATCAAACATAATTTGTTCTTTCTGTGTCTGGATTTTAATTTGTTTGTATTAAATGAAAAAGTATAAGTACTTGGTTCTTACCTAAGTAGGGGAGGAACCAGTTCGTATTGCTTGTATGACATAAAAAAAAAGTTGGCTCTTCTCATACCTAGTAGGAGAAGACCCAAGTCGCATTGATTTTTATGGACTGAAGATACCACTTAACACCAGGTGGGACGTCGGCTCATTCCGTAACTGTATCACATAAAAAAACTTACCCATTCATCATCGAAAACTAGTTGGATCTCTGGCTGAAAGCGTATCTTATACAAGAGTATAAAAAACCCAGCCTGTATAATGTATTCATATCGAATACGGACGAGTTTACTCATCTAGTATGCAGCGAGATTTACGTTACGGGTAGCTTTCGTAAAAAACCCGAATGTTAAAGCTTCGATTACTTATTTTCCGTACCACAGGAGTAACTAATGAAATATCAATAGGAACCTTACTCCCCCCGCTAAGTTAGTTATAGGTAGGTCGCGAAAGACGATTATAGTAACAGTAGAACTTAAGCCAAGTTAGTCCCGGAATGTACTGCCACCATACCCATTTCTGCCCCAAGTATTAATGCATTCATGTTACTGTGCTCCGGTTTGAAAGGCGTGATTGCCGGTGAAATTACAGGCAGGAGACATTCCACCTTCATGTCTCAGAATTACGGGTGCTTATGAACATAAAATTTTGAAGAAGAGACCGTAGTGCCTGAGTGATAGGAACCTAGAATTTTTTATTATTCCTAAGCTCGATTTTTCAATTAAAATAAAAAGTTTGTATAATTGAATGTTTGTTACAAAATCACACAAGCTACTGAATCAGTTTGAGAAACATTTAGGACAGAGAGGTATTAAAAAAAGGACGTAATACTCAAACCTTATTTATTATAATTGGATTTGTATAAGTTATGGACTAATGTATATCCAAATCGTTTTGCCTGTTTATGCTTATTGCATTACTTAGTCACTACTAACTTACTTTTTTATCAGTAGGATTTTTGCCAAGTTTTTCTAGGAAATTTCAGCATTGCTATCTTTCAGTCTGTGTGTGGGTACCGATGAAATTACAAACATGAAACATTCCATCTTTAAGTCTCAGAGTGATACGCAATTTGATTTTATTTGGTGACCATACTTAGTATCGGAGGACCAAGGTTCTTTTTCAGTTATTATCCTGGATCATCCTCTTAATCATGTAAAAAAATTGTTGCGATTTGTTTATAACCTACTAAAAACATAGCAAAAAATTGGCTGTTTTTGAAAATCTAAGGATAAAAAAAGAAAAGATAAGGATTGCTTGATAAGGATATGGAGCGAGCTCTTAACGAGGAAAAGATATTTCGCTAACAAAAATATTTCTTTATTGATTGTTAATTTACCAAATTCGGACAGGAAACATTAATAAATAATAAACGGGCTGAAAAAATAAATTACATCACACCATTAAAGCAAAGTCCTCAGTCACGCAATCATCTCCCTTCACGAACCGTCAATGGATGCGGGCGGGAAAATTACAGATAGGCCGCTGAAACGATGCAAAAGTAGGTCATAGTAATGCCAAAAAATTGTTGGATATTTTTCTTGTCTAAATACTAATTTCTTTTTTATTTGCTAAGCGTTTCCTTTTTGTTTCTGGTGCCATCAGTTAGCATTTTAAATTTCCCCAATACCAATGTATTAGACCGTTTGTGTATAGATATATGTTACAATCTTACTCCAAAGCTAGGTACAAAATCGTTTGGCTGAAATTTTGAACACATCCAGATGATGGAATGACACATACCTACTTTTTATCTTGCCAAAACTCGGGCGAAACCGCTGGCTGAAGCCAGTGATAATACGTGACATTGGTGACCATAGATCGGTCAGTCACATGAAATCTCGACAAAAATTAGAAGGGGTTGCAAAATGAAAATGCAAACGCTGCCACGCTAATCTCAGTGGCGAAGGTCGAAAAGTCGATCGGGGTTAGTGGAAGCACTATGCATTATTATACATAATTCTCAGGCATTACCTACACCTATCAATTAACATACATTACCACGTACTAGCCTATTATATGTAAAACCAGATTAATAGCCCTTAAGCTAACCCAGCATTATTGGCAATAACATAATTTATATTACCACTGATAACCTTACCATTTACCATTACCGGCTGTACTAATGGGTACCTAAATTTAATAGCTCTTGCTATTAAATTTAGGTACCCATTTTAAAGGTGCACCTCTTGGTGCACCTTGATTTAAAATTAATAGGTGGCAGCTGCCTACATATCAGCCTAACCTGAGTTACATAAACTCGATATAATAATAATATTGGTGAACATTTCACACAGTGCCATCTAGCCCCAAAGTAAGCTAAGCATAGCTTGTGTCATGGGAACAAGACAACTGATATAATACTTATATACTTTTTTGTAAATACATACATAATATAATATATAATATACTCAACACCCAGACACAGAACAAACATCTATGTTCAAGCCATTTCTTTACGAATTCTATGGAAATCGTTTTCGACTTTGAATGTTGTGACCGATCATAATCAAATTTTGTTAATTTCCAGGGTAATGAAGGACGAGGACTGTAACATCCTGCAGAACCTCTCCCGGGACGAGTTCCGCGAGTTCAGGACGCTGGTGATAGACATGGTGCTGGCCACCGACATGTCGTTCCACTTCCAGCAGCTGAAGAACATGAGGTCCTTGCTGACGCTCGCGGAACCCACTGTGGACAAGAGCAAAGCGGCTTCCATGGTTCTGCACTGCAGTGACATCTCGCATCCAGCTAAGGTATGTTTCTTAGTTCCTCAAGCTATCACTTGTTTTATGCTCAGTGTTTGACATTGGGCTATGAGGTAATAACTTAGGAGTTCAATTGCCTGGTATGATTAAACAACTACGACCTGATGGAAAGTTATTTACTTGACTGTATCTCAGATTAAATTACTTACATACTTAATACTACAATATAAAAAAAATACTACAGGCAAGTAAATAGATAATAAGTTAATATTACTACAACTTGTGCAAAACTTATAACGAAGAGATATCTTACTTATTAGAACTTAATGTGATAATGTTACGGAACGAGCAGATGGCCCACCTGGCGTTCAGTGGTAACCTCTGCCCATAACAAGCAATATGACTTTGGTGGCCACCTGCTTTCTTTGTTCCCAATAAAGTTTTATTATTATTATTATTACTTGGGTGCCACTAGACCCAAGTCGCATCGTATGCGCCCGTATCTCTGAGACGTGAAGGTGAAAAAGGTGAAATGTCTCATGTGCCTATAATTTCACCAGCAACAACGCTTTTCGAACCAGCACATAGTAACGCGAATGAATTACTGCTTGGTGGCAGAAATGGGTTTGGATTCAGTACTTCCCTGGATGACCTTTGCATAAGGTCCACTTTGACTAAGTACTACATTTTAAGTTAGTGTTATTTTTTTTTTCGGTAAACTAACATTTGGCCGTTATAAGTTTTTTTCTTAAGAGTCAAACCGGACTCCAGCATTTATTCCATTCTTCCAACTAAGCGTTTTCATCTAGTGTTGGATTAATCAATTTCAGCGATGGGACCTTCACCACCGGTGGACGATGAGTCTCCTGGACGAGTTCTTCCTCCAGGGAGACAAGGAACGTGACTTAGGGTTGCCGTTCAGCCCGCTGTGCGACCGGAACAACACCCTGGTGGCGGAGTCTCAGATCGGTTTCATAGAGTTCATAGTGGAGCCCAGCATGGGGGTCTGTGCTGACATGCTGGAGTGTATCCTGGGGCCGTTGCACTCAAGCTCTAAAGGCTCGGCCAGCGCCGGTGGCCCCGAATCCATTAGCGAGGATAATACAAGTAATAATTATATTCTAAAATATACTAATATTAATTTAATTACCAAATTATAACATTCACTTGACCGTACTATAATGGAAGACACTTATTTTTCCTTCACTCTGTGGTTCTCAGTTATCTTGTTGTAGTAGTGATCTGGGAAAAAATCAAACACAAAAATTTGTGTTCCGCCAAATTTTTATTTGCAACCCTTATAATGCGATTTTCTAAAGTTTCTTTATATTAGTACACACTTACTACACCCTATGAGGAGCACACACCCCAAAATTAAATTTTCTATGTAATGCGTCTTAGAATATGCGTTGTCTATACATCAGTCAGTTAGTCAGAACTTCTCATAACTGCAGAAGTCAACAATTCATTGTTTATTGAAATCCATTAATATTATTTCAGCACCGGAAGTTACGAAGTTCAAGATAAGAAAGCCTTGGGTTGCTTGCCTCAGCGACAATAAGAAAATATGGAAGGAACAAGCTGCTAAAGGTACAAGAAATATAAATTATATATTATTTTGGATGCATTTCCACTGCAGCCGCAGCTTTACTTACAAGTAAACCTAGTCTGAAGCAAAATACCAAAAGATGAGAATTTATTTATGCAAAATTAGATTTGCTTCCTCAGACTGTCTCGTCCGAAATCAAAGTATGATCACTTTCACTGGCCTCACAGCTCAATTGGTATCTCTGCCTTTTGCACTGTAGGTCGTGCGTTCGATTCCCACCCAGGACAAACATTTGTGTGACGAACATAGATGTTTGTTCTGTGTCTGGGTGTTGATATGTGTAATATGTATGTATTTACAAAAAAGTATATAAGTATTATATAAGTTGTCTGGTTTCCATGATACAAGCTATGCTTTACTTATTTTGGCGCTAGATGGGTCTGTGTGAAATGTCCACCAATATTAATATTATTCAACTATCAGATGCCGAGGCCCGAGCCAAGCAGGAGGAAGAGACCAGCAGCACTCCAACACCGAAAACAGAAGAATAATATTTAGCCACATTTGTAAATAGTGTTAGAACTAGTTTTTACAACATGTTTAGCTCACTCGTGAAGAAGAGTTAAACATTTGTGTGTGCGAACGCTTACGTTGATATGTTCTGTGTGACGCACAATTGCGAATTGAAAGCACAATGAAGCCTGTAATATATCGTTTCTCTATGTGGAAGACAACATAGTGAGCTAATTCGGAAGGCGACGAACGCCGGTAGCATAATTAATATTAATTCACTGCTAAGAATACTAAGCCTAACCTAAAAATAGACGTCTAATGCTTTATTTATAATCGTACTAGCGCCCCACGGTGTTACCCGCGGCGAATAAGTAACGCCACGAGAACACTACACTTTTCCGGGATCAAAGTAGCCTATGTGTTAGTCCAGGATATAAGCTACCTTGGTACCAAATTTCATCCAAATCCATTCAGCCGTTTGAGCGTGAAAAAGTAACAAACATCCATACAAACTTTCACGTTTATTATATTAGTAGGATTTGTAAAAGAGGACTGATGTTCACTTTGGGGTACGCTTAATTATCTCCGTTCGCTTCGTCTTGTTTTAGATTTAAGTGATTCGAACTCATTATTGTAACGTAAAATGTACTGAACTCATTTCAAATAAATCGTAGACAGTAAGAATATTAATGTATGAAAATCTGTAGATAATTACAAAACGCTGGTTTCGGAGCAAATTGTTTGTGTAACCAAACGCAAATGTGCACATTTTTAAGTCATGGATCACTTTATTTGTGTAGTTAATCCAATAGACGACAAATATCCGCATAGTATATAATATTAACTTTATAAAATACGAAGTAGGTAGCTTGTAATAATAACTTTAGCGTTAATCCATGAAAAATACGCTTATTAATTTTAATGTTTCCGATTAAATTGGAGTCTTGATATTCTTGACCAAATGTTATTTAATGTAAAATTATTTTCTAATTAATAAATGCATCTCAAATTCTAGATTATAGGTAGATAGTAGCACTATTATGTCCACCAATATAAAATAATATTATCAATCGGAAAAATTATAAACAGTTATAATAAAACCGTCTTCTTCCACTTTATAACGGAATTGAGTCGTAGCTCAAGAGGTAATGTAACCCTTATCTCAAGAATTAATAGGAAACAGACAATTAATATCTTCGAGAAAAACTGACTAAGATACCGGACAACTCGTGTTCTGTGAAAACAGATACTACGAAAAAACCTGAGCAATAACTGATGAAAACCGTCGCAAAAGACGTGAAAATAGGTTTCATACACAGAATCCCAATAGAAAATAGGTACGGCACAGCAAAAGGTCTCTTTCACCTAAAGTTAGCAGTACTTAGGTATACTATATACTATAATATGTGGGAACATGGCCTGTGAGCGAGAGAGGATGTCGTCACAATGCAAAGCTGTATCTAATTGAATTTAACTAAAACAAGTATATCGCAGTAGGTAGGTAAGTAGTAGCGCTGACCGTTTTTCTATCAACTATAAACATAGAACTTTAGACTGAAACGCGAAAGCACAACGCCCAAAAAAGGAATCCTAGATTAAAAAGCTTCGCGAATAAATTTGAGTATAAATGTACCGTCCTTCACTAGACTATGAAGGAATAAGTATTGAATTTATGGATACTGAGAGGTCACGGCCAAGTGTTATTTATACTCACAGATGCCAAATTTTCATCAAATAATGCTTCATAAATATAATCAATATCGTTTCACAGTCGCCTAGTTATCCAGATTGGTACGTGGGACCATCTCATATATCAGAATCAAAATTGAACCATAATCATGATCAAATTTTAGATCACATTCCCATTTCTTTTCGGGAATTGTAAAGTAGTTATATCTATTATCTAACCGGTGACGCTTATCATAGAAGAATACAGTAATTTTTATATATTTATCGTCTACCTATATAAAATTATTAGATATTTATTGACTAATATTAAGTATATTGTGCATTTAGTGTACCTACCTAAGTATGTATCTAAGTATATATAGTTGTAGACACTTTATAATATAAAAATTGAAGTTATGTAAAATTATGAGATGTAGATTAGTGCCATCTTTATTGGACTACAGCTTTATGATGAGTAGTATTAGCATAATGAGCCTTATGTAACATGATTATTGTCGTTTCTATGAAAATATAGCTTGCGGCGTTACTAAGGCCAATTGTAGTCATTTACTTAACCAATTAAAAGCATAACTTAGGTTTTTTAACACTAATGACACATTCCTTGTTTTGATAATAGTTTATATAATAGAGGTAAATCTGTGAATATTACGCAGTCAAATGTAGAATTTATTCCTGTGCCTCTTCATATTTCTATGCAGGCATTGATATAAAAATAAGGATACCTTTTTCATGAAATAGCTGGGTCTCAACGACACTCTTTTCTCTGTTATTATGACATCTTGGGGAAAAGACGTACGAAGTGGTGATCTCATAGTTTCACCACCATCCCTCTAATAACTGGTATAGCTTTCATAAATGATTCCTAAATTAATCTAAGTCTCAATTCGGTTTCTATTGTTTTCGGTATTTTATGGTGCCTGTTTATCATATTAAGAGGTATTAAGTTTAAATCGATTTCAGACTCAATTAACAATTTCAATCAACTTATTTGGTACGTATATTTCGAATATAACGTGATATAGCCGAACAAAAAGATGCAAGTAAAACTTTTGAAAACAGGAAGACACGATGTTTCAAAGGTTGTAAAGCTGATAGGCACCGCGCTGATAAATCCTTAGTGTTGCAGGTGTCTGCAGGTGATGGTAGCCATAAGTGTCTACCATCAGGTTACAATCATTCGCATAAAAAAAAACAGCTTTTACAGAATTTATAATATAAATATAATATTTATAATATATCCTACACTTGACTGTGCAAATCCTTGTTGTAAAAATAGCATTTCCAGCACAAACAGTCACTAATTTAATGTTAGATATTATTTTAATTATATAATGCATATTAACTCAAGGATTGAAACACAAAATTGACTACACTTTGAAGAAAAAAATAAAACAAATCTATAAAAAGAGCATCATAATAAGTTTACTTTCTACCAATCGCCTAAATTGCATTATAAAAATCTAAAGCTAAATTAACTTAATGCTAAGGGCCCTCCCACATACATTTCAAGTAAATAAGAAATCAATGTTAATTTAGTTTTTTTCCTAGATTTACAGAATGAGAACAGAAAAAAGGGCTATAATTAGGTTGTGTGCAATTTGTTTTTTATAAACTTTTTAATAAGTTGTGAAATCTCAAGTATAGTGTTTTATTATTTTAGTTATTTTTCTACTTCTGTATATATAAATATCACCATTGTGTAAAATAACTTGATGTAAAAACAAAAATAAAGATTTTTGTATAAATTTGTTTCATTATTTATTATACCATGTAGTAAAACAAATATTTCTGCTGGGGTACAAAATTGCTTAGCAAACTATTTCACTGATTTTATAAGCTGAAAGTTAAATTCTATTTTAACAACAAGGCATCAAATGCAATATTAACTAAGGATGTACATGTGATTTTTTCCAAATATACTGATTTGTACGGACAGTGAGCGCACATCAGTTTTCTTACGGTTACAAACAATAGTACCTTCAATCACATCTCCCTTTTTCACCTCTTTGGGATCTCTGAAGAAGAATAGAGTTTGCTTCCAATGGGTAGGGGTTACATGTGGCCCCGTGGAAAATGATATATTATAAGGTAGATCAAAAAATGTATCAAAATAACCAACTAATGATGTTATTGATCCATCTTTGGTGATTACCAACTTAAAATCAGATGTGAAATCCATTATGTCAATATTACAAGTATTGATGTCAATATTTTTTATGATGCTCGGCTCTGAGAGAATATGTTTAGACGCAACAACATCCACACTTGCTTCTTTTACTACTTCAGATTTCATACAGTTCATTTTGTAGCCGTACACATTGGACCAGAAATTTATGATTTTGTGGTGAGTTTCAGTATCTCCATTAGCTACAAGGCTAATATTACATCTGTTTGGTAATAATAAGCCACCAGGTTTGAGGCAATTCTCACGTGCATAAATAACACTATCTAACATGCCCTCAAATAGTAAGAAGTATCCCATCCATTCAGAAACAATAATATCAACTTTCTCTTCTAGTTTTGTGTTTTCTAATTTACCTTTTATGGTTTTGATTACATTATGAAGATTGTTTTCTTGTATGATGTCCATTGCATGGTAGATAACCTCAGATTGGTCTAGAGCGTAAACTTTCTTAGCGCCGGCTGTTGCGCAGAACATGGAAAGAATACCAGTGCCACAACCAAGGTCCAGCACGATCTTATCTCTGAGAGTGTCTTTGTTCTTCAAAATTGCATCTCTGTATGATTGAGTGCGTATTTTGTCAGAGAGCATGTCATAGTGTATTCCAAAATGAGCGTATGAGTTGAAGTAGCCTTCGTCCCATTCTAAAGGAACCTGTGATACACAGTTCACTATTACAGCACTTTCTTTAGTATCAGACGAACCTCCTTCAACAAGTTTCTTTATTGACTCCTTCATCTGGTTGATGTCATCCTTTGCCATCTGCAGGTGTGATTGACTCTCTTTGAGCTGTTCCATGTAAGTCTGTATCGTTCTCTGAAGTTCACTAAAGTGTGCTTGCGACAAAGTTATTAACCCATTTTCGACATTGGCATGGTACGTTTTGGGGGAACTCGGTTTGTCCATCAGTGACTCGAAGTCAAAGGTCAACCATTCATCGGTTTCCACAGGCTGCAGATACTTTTCGTCTTCCCAATCAGGCTGTTTTGTGTTCATAATTGCATCCGGCGTAGACTTGTGAATCTTAATGTAATTGATCATTTTTATGTATGAATAGCAGTCCATGTTGAACTTAAGCTTCAATTTGTTTAAGGAGAAGTTGTGGATGGCTTCACAGTGCGTGATTCCCTCGTCCACGGAAGGTAAAATAGTACTGCAGAAGAGGCAGGTTACGGATGTGTTGCTGGTCTCCATCTCTTGCCATTCATCTTCTTCGAAGTGTTCCTCGTCACTACTAAGGTCTGGGACGTCCGACATTTTACCTTAGCACCAAATGTTTGAACGAAAAATTTGATAATTTTACTTTTTTAATATAATAGAGAAATCGGCAACAACACTGCTACAACATGTGAGATTAAACGTCATTTCACAAAGTCCACGTCACTGTCAAAGAGAAGGAGGATTTCAAAATCGCTGCAATCAATGACAAATTGAAATTTTTCTGTTATCGGGCCAACGATTGCTGTTTTGACCTAAGTCAGTATAACCATGCTTTCGGCATTCGAGTATATTATTATAATAAAAACAAATTGGAAGTGTTTCGGACTTGGAATCGACAGCATGGTGGCTTTTTAAAAGTATCTGTAATATCAGCACCGAACAAAAAAAAAAACAGTGGCTACTTAAAAGAATTATTAATATACGTTTTATTATTTTTGCTTTTTATTTAATTAGCCTTTGCAATACATACGTGTTATTTAATGATTTTTAATTAGGTACCCTATCATATCATTAACAAGTACCTAGTAGTAAATAGGAGTTTACTTCATTTTGTTTGCTAGCGAATGAATAAAACTTTAAAAACTTATCTATCTAAGAGGTCAAATAGACCATAACATGCCTGAATGTAAAAAACTCCTCAGAGCAGTAATTAATTATTATCTGAGGCTACTACTGTTCTGAGGGAAAAATCAAATCTGCTTTGCCATGGCAACGGCTTGACAGTCAGTTTCACAACAAAGCGGGCCAGACAAAAAATAAAGCAAGATACTGAAATGAAGTTAAAAATATCTTCTTTTAAGGAACCAAAGCATGTCGGTGTAGTCGTTTGTGTCAACTGGAATAATACTGAAGATGTATTTTCATGCGGGTAAGTGGCAAGGTCTATCTTTTTAGATCTTCCTCGGTGGGTGTCTACTCGGTACCTAGTTGTGTTCTTATTTTATAACTTTATATTTAATAACTAATAAAATATTAAATATAACTAATAATTATTATAGGTGCATAGGGTACCTACTCATCACCTAATATTAAATAACTAAGTAGACGACTTGGCCTGAACAACGTCTGGATTGGGAATTGGCTCTGAGGCTACAGCAATCTTTAGATGCTTGTCGAAATATTTTCAACTTCAGGTTGATAGCTGGCTTAAGTAAAGGAAGACCCAAGTCGCATCGTGTGCGCCAATAACACAAAGACGTAATGGGAAGTTTCAAGTGGCTTTAATTTTTTTGACGTGACAACGTCTTATAATTCGATAGAGCCGGCTGCACGCACGAAAAAACATGACTCATGCGGCGTTACCTCGCTCTGAGGCGTTCCATGTAAGGCTTGTGCAAGTGCAAGCGAGAGCGCGGAACGAGCGACAAAGAAGCACAATCGGCCTTTGCGTTCGGCAGCGTTCGACATCCGTCTCTCTCCTACTTGAGTGAGCGATGCGTCTGCGTGGACAGCTGCTAATACTTACATTTACATGTTTTGATCGAGTATCAAGTGCAGTGTAAAACTATTAAATTGTAAAAAAAATTGACATAATTGTATTTATGCGTACAAATAAATCTAACTTGATCAATTTCATTGTGATTTCCAATTACCTCCTTCTCTATATACATACAAATCTATTAAACAAATGAAATTAAAATTTTCTTTTGAAAAATGCTACCATTCCATCAGTATTTTCTTAAGACGTTGTCACGTTCAACTATCGTCAGTAAACCGACTTTACAGACAACCATTTTTCTAATATTAAACCGCAACCTTACCTTTTAACCGGAATACAGTAACACGAATGCATCACTGCTGCTTGGCGGCAGAAATGGGTATGGTGGCATTACTTCCCCGAACCAACTTGGCATTAGTTCTACGGCTACTGATCGAACGATAGAGAGAAAGGAAGAAGGCTGGTGTCCTCATGTATCCCAACTAATATATTAGTGATCTTTGAATACGGATTTCTGATCATTCTATAGGTACCTAGGTACTCGAGGGAATTTAAATTCATATAAAATCGTTGCTTATTCTTTACAGGGATGATCACAAACTTCTGAAATGGAACCTAGTAAACAATGAGTGTATAACTGTAACCACATTTCCGGAAGACTTGTATCCAACTGGAATGCATTTGTTTCCGAAGATAAGCCTCGGCGGCAACAAGCACCAGCATGACGTCATCCTAATATCTGCAGCTGATGGAAAGTAATGAATTAAATCTATAGTCCCGTTTCTAGTTAATTTTATTATCAAAAACTTTATGTTGCTGCTGTCGTGTGTACTAATATAAATAACTGCTTAAAAAAGCATTGAAATAACGAATAGATACCTCTGCATCGAAATTACATCGTCTTAATACTGACTCCAGTATGTAGTTTTCTATCTAAGTATATAAATAAAAAAATGTCTGGTTGTAATGTCAAACTAACAACTTTTTACTAAATGCATAAAGTGTATGTATATATAACGAAATTTTTTTAAATGTCTTCTTTCTGTCTTTTTGTTACGGTTAATCTCCGAAACGGCTGGATCGATTTTGACGATTCACTAGCAGATAGCTGAGTTATAGGAGTATAATGAGTAATTTAGGCTACTTTCAGTAACGTTAATTCAGAAATTTATAAAAATGCCTAACCCAAGTAGCTGCTCTTTTAGTTACAAACTGAATACAACGCGGACGAAGCAGCGGGCATAGCTAGTTTAATAATAAGAAACTAGCTAAATAAACATGTAAATACCTAAAAGATATTTCATAATCAATATATTATTTCAGATTCCATATAGTGAACCACAATGGTCGCATTGAGAAAACAGTTAACGCTCATCAAGGCGCATGTCTGACAGCTCAATGGAGTCCTGATGGTGCTGGTCTTCTGACAGGTCTAACATTTTTTATCTTTTTATTTTATATGCTTTTTATTTTATGTTATGAAGTTACAGAACGAGTTGATGGACCAAATGGTGTTAAATGCTAACCGAGGAGCATTACGAATATTGCGATGCTATTTGGTTGCCATTTTCTTCCCATAATTTACTAAGAGGTTCCCTCCACTAGCCAGTTCTATAGTTGCTGTAATACTCACGACACTAGAAAGTAGATATGAGATATCGCTAGATTATAAATAAATAAACAAATTGGTGGACATTTCACATAGCCACATGTAGCCCCCTACTCAGCAAGGCTTGAATTATAGGACCTGATACATATATACATACAAACAAGCCAAAACAGTGAATAACATTCTATGTTCGTAACACAAATGTTTGTCCTGGGTAGGAATTGAACCCAGGATCTACAGCGTAGAAAGCAGAGCTACTACCAACTGCAGTGAGGATAGTCAACATTTAGTTTATTACATAGGTTTACTGCAACGTCTGCAAGAGCATACCGATTTATTCTTTAAGCATCAATCTGACTCTAATCGTCTCATTTATGGCACAGCTGGTGAAGATGGATTCGTCAAGATATGGTCACGCAACGGTCTCCTGCGATCTACGATTGTGCAGTCAGACGTCCCGTGCTTCAACGCAGTATGGAGTCCGGATTGTTCTGCTATATTGCACACGAAAGGGAATTTCCTGATAATCAAAAATTTGAATTCCAACAAAAAAGTCACTAAGGTACGATATCAGTCAGGTTCAGGCAGTGAATCTTGGCACCTCCCATTACCTGAAAAGATCTAAAATATACATAGATACTGTCTCTGCCCATGTATCCTTTAAGGTAAGCGACAAAAGCTTTTGTAGCTACAATCAGAGTTGTCAAGATTCGTCGAAACCTGTAAATTGTAACTTAATGTGTATTTCCATATTCTGTAGCATATTAATTCCTTCTCTTTGCAGTGGAGAGCTCATGAGGGTCTCATTTTGTGCGTAGCTTGGAATGCTAACAATAACTTGATAATATCCGGTTCTGAAGATGGTTTTTCAAAGGTAACTTGGCTTTTATTTTCAGAGATATTGTGTTATGGAGCAAATATACAATTATGCTGAATTAGATTTTATGATTAAAAGCTTACTATAACGCGAAGAAATCTGTTTGTCAGCGCCGCAGACAATTCGCGAACGTAAGGAACTGACAGACTGTAAAATATATTACACGGTCTAACGGCTTAACTCACCTCATGTTATCAGAACTGAACAAATTCTTGGTAACCCAGAAGTTTTGGAATGGAATGTGGAATGTTATCAACTACTTCACGGTTGCCAAGATTTACCGACAGAAAAACAAAATCTTCTTTATTGTAGATAACGTATTTTCAGATTTGGGACACCTTTGGCCAGCAAATATCAGTGAGTGTGAAGCATGACCAGCCAATAACTAGCGTCAGTTGGTCCCCAGCTGGTGATATGTTCGTTATTGGAAGCTTCAATCTGATTCGATTGTGCAACGCTAACGGAGTAAGACTTACTAATTCAAAAAATCCCTTTCATGTTGAATTTGTAAGTTATCAAATTCAAATTTTATTCACAGTGGTCTCATTGTCTGGATAGGCCAACAACTGGCAGCATTTACAATATTGCGTGGTCTGCTGATGGTACTCAGCTTGCGGCTGCTTGTGCTAATGGGCATGTTTTGTTTGCTCACATAATTGAAAGGTGAATAAATGCTTTAGTTTTGAAATTTGAACCCCACTATTTCAAAGAATAGTGGGATTAAAGCAAGAGAGTAATTGGTAAATCTGTTTCATTAAATGAAATAATATAAAAAAAAAAGAATCAAAACGTATGCAACTCCATCAAAGTATCGGATGAACAAAACTCACAAATCAATAAATATATATCTTTCTATCTTTTTGAAATCAAAATCTGTCTCGTCTACAATCTTGTCATCTCTCAAAATAAAATATTCTACTTTTCAGAGAATATACATGGAAAAATTTCACTTGCATTCAAACTGGACGCAAAGTTGTATCAATAAAGGACATAGTTACTGACCAGAGTGACACACTGGATTATCCAGACAGAGTTATACAAATTGCACTTGGTTTCAATCATCTTGTGATAGCCACTGTGAAACAATGTTTCATTCACAAATTAAGCTCGTGGAATACGCCAGTAACTTTCGACCTAAAAGAAGGCACAATAAGCATGATTTTGCTCGCTGAGAGGTATCAGGAATCGTCGTTTTAATCAAGATCTACTTGAATGGAAAACGAACGCAGTATAACCTTGTTTTTTTTTTCTCAGGTGTTTATGCGTTGTAGAAAGGGCAGGTTTATCAGTTTATAGCTACATGGGCAGATTGCTTTCCAGTCCACGTTTCGGTACAAGGTCTGAGACTTTGGGAAGAGCGGCAGTTTCCTTAGGACCTGATGCATTGGCAGCCATTGATCACACTGACCGAAAATGTAACAACCAATTTATACTAATTTTAATATCTTATTTTATTCAGTTGGTAGTAACTCTGCCTTCTGAAGCAACGGGTAGGGCCTTTTGAAGGTTTTCACACCATGTATAAAAAAAAGGGACTAGATAGCTCGGTGTAACATAATGATAATAAAAATATCCACCGATTTATTTTTATTTATATATTTTTTATTATTATATATGATATTATAACTATACCCACTTAAAATATTTAGTATCTAACAAACAGTAGTTTCTTTTATTATGAGTTTGCACTCACGGAAGACAATAATTTGACTATGTTTTGTTTTACAGTGATCCATGTATTTGACTTACCGACGGGTCTTATCGTGCGAAGCTCCAATGATAACACCGTCACAAAGCTCACTCACAAGATGACCGTCTCTAGCATATCGCTCAGCCAATCGGGTCCTATCAATGAAAGGCAACTTGCTCTACTGGATTATAACCGGGATTTGTACGTGGTTACAGTCAAGGATAGTAATCCGAAGTTTGTAAAACTTGGTGAGAGTTATGTTTAAAATGTTTTAATGCAGAAAACTATTTTTCTATGTTTATTCCTATCGGGCCTTTTTTGTCATTTATGGGTTCGTTGGATAAGAAATAAACGTTATTGTGGTTTAGTAGATAAACCTGCTTTAAAAACTGTACTTTTGCGGTCTTCTCTTGATCCCTTGACTTTAATTTGGTTCGTGAATGATCCCACTTAGGTTTAGGTTGATTCTTAATTTGTGCGTAGTTGATACATATATATTAATTACTTTGAACTATAATTCGCAGTTTTCTCAAAGCAATTCACAAAACACTTCGAGACTGTAATTCAGTCCTAATCTTAATGATATTTTAACGGAATTGAAATTATCTCTATATTTTTTCTCCTGGCAAGACGTAAAACGTAACAAGATTAATTGACGTGATTCAGTTCCAATATCGATCTTGTCAACATTCCCTTACGTTTAATTATAATTTCATAATTAGTCTGATATGAAAACTCATTTTGGAATGTATTGTTCTAGGCTCTCAAATACTAAGCATTGCTTGGAGCTATGAATCAGAACTTTTAGTTGGATTGCGAGCTAACTCCGTTGTAGCATGGTGTTGCCCAAAAGCAGCTATGCAACCTGACTGGCTTGCTCTTACAACAGTTAGCAACGAAATAAGGTAGGTATTATTGGGAATACGGATGTGAGGTATTGAAAGGCCATAGATAAATCGAATGTAGCAATAAAAATAGTCGTATGTGAAAAATCGATACTTTTGGGTACAGCCGTTCAAAGTTTCAAATATGAATAAAATGAACTGAACACATAGTTACTACTTTTTCTACTTAGAAAAACAGAGATAGTTGATTTTAGAGACTTAATCATTTACATTTTATCGTTTTATTCTAAGGCCTTTTAAAAAATAAAATGAAAAATCGCAAAAATGTACATCCGACAATGTTACTTAATTGCTACAGTCGAAATCTTTTTCTACTTTAATTGTCATCATTATATTCTTGCATAATATTGTTGTACATACTAATCTATACTATTTACAAAACATTCCCAGTTGCAAATTATAAAGGATTGTTTTGGTAATTATGGTTAATATTTGCTCATATAAATATGATAAGTTGATTAGGTTTCATTAGTTACTTATTTTTGTCGTTAAATCACTAGTTGTGATTTAATAATTGATACTTAACTCATTAATTTGGATACCTAACCATTTCAAACATTAATTACTTTAGAAACTCGTTAATTTTGTTATCACTAACGTTTTATCAATGTTGATAACTTTAAATTAATTGATATTAAAATACAAAGTCTGCTTTTTTTCAGCGACCTTGGTCGAAATCCTTCTGTTCTAAGCGTTGAAGATGGCGTAGTACGCGTTTGTCGTGGTAACGGTTCCATTCTTCACCTATCCATCGCAGCATTTCCTGAAAAGCTACTGAAACACGTTGCTACTAATATGTGGCAGGATGCATTGCAGGTGAAAAAAAAACCATACCTGTGTAAAAGTAGAATGTTTTAAATGAGGTGATATTACAACACGTTATAAGTTACCCAACTTCACTGAACTCACTTCAGCTCAACTAACTTCACTGAACTCAAATTTAAAGTCACTCAGCGACCAATGGAGTTGGTAATGCTTGGAGTTACCCTGTTTGCACCAGAAATTGGTATGGTGGCAGGATTTTCCTTGAGCGTTGCATTTACACTTGACACCCATTTTCTCAACTAAGACTAACTACTATTCTGAACTGATACCCACTCGAGTTACATGAATGGGTGTTGAATGTTAATTATTGTTATATTTCAGCTCTGTCGCACAGTGGAAGATGAGACGTTATGGGCATGTCTGGCAGTATTAGCCTGGCAAAACCATCAGTTGGCAGTTGCAGAAGAAGCTTTTGCATTGATTCATCAGTATTACCAAGTGTGCTATATTCAACATCTCAGAGTACGTATGGGCACGATTTTAGTGATAGAGTTTAGCTGGTAAGAATTACTTAGTTAAGAACAAAAGGAGTAGAGTGGAGTACGATAGCAGACAGTGCTTGTACTTCTCCTGTAGCCCTGCAAACTGATCAGGTGATGGGTTTCCTCCTCTCTCACGCGCTTAGCCCATTTCCGCAAATAAGTCTGTTTAAAGACTATTCCGCGAACAAGAACTCATCTTGTGACTGTCAAAGTACCTACTAGCTTTTAACCGCGGCTTCACTCGCGTTAATGCTGTTGATTTTGTCAACCAGTTCTGGTACCTAGTCGATCGATCAGAAATCATTAACAAAAACTGCATATTTTTTTATTTTTTTTACCTATAACCGTCTCCAGAATAAATAAAAGGGTGTTAATATGAATAAAAATGTATTTACAAAAACAACGTATTTGAGTATTAAAACAATTGAGTGGTGCCCGTGATACAGGCTATAATTAGCTTACTTTGGGGCTAGATATTGGTTTTTAACCTGAAGACCTTTTTTTTACTTACATAAAATATGTATGAAGATCTCTTTTTTTGCAGAGCAACCTACCAGAGAAGCTAACAAAATGATGCATCGCCATTAAAATATTGTGTGTGGAAAAATCTGAAACAAAATGTCTTATGTAACTATTTTACCTTTTTAGCTGTAAGTAAATGTATGTATGTGCCTAAGTGTCTTACATTCCAATCTTGATATTTAATAAATAATATATTTTTAGAACAACAATGAATTTTATTTTATTTTTAAAATTGAATAAAAAAGTATTCGTAATGGATATTGCGAGCGCACCGTTGCCACTGAACGCATTTTTACAATTTACTCTGTAAACCATTTATTGACATTAAAACAGTTCACATGTTTGTTCATAATATTTACAACAATGTATGTGAGTATAACTCAGTTATTGAAAATTATAATCTATACTAACATATCAATCAAAATATAATTATTTTTATTTTGATGTGAAACATCTATAGCCGCACGTAAAACCGATTTCTGGCTTGGCGACGCGTCGCCATGGCATGAGCGCTGATTGGTTACGACAAATCATACATTTTTAGTGATGGGGTACTTAGTTTCTTACAAAATAATGTCGATGTTTCACATCTGCCAGGCGTCCCGTGACGGCTCACATTTTTTTTTTTATATCTATATTGCATACAATATTATCATACATTTCTAATTATCTAGTAATGTGTGTACGACACAGAATTAGGCCAAAAATAATAGCGCCGGCCAGCCATTTAGCCGCCATGTCTTTACATATCGTTGTAACATACCGTCCAAATGTCCGGTTTTTATTTTTAAGACGTACAATTATTTCTAAGAATGCTTTATTTCCACAGAACTATTTTCTAAATCCATTACATTGCATGCATTAGAAAGCTGTTTTTATGCCTATTCAAATTCTAATTGATCAATGATGGGGAAGAAAAATACCTATTATATTATATTATTATATATTCAGAAAGTTTTATTATTCAGGAAAAGAACGTTTTATTATTTAACTATTTTTCGTTCACTATTTCTAAAACTGCTAAAAGTTCATCTTGATGGATAATCTTGTATATTGATTTCAGTTTTCATCACGTCAACTTTCGTAAAAGACTTTCACATGTTATTTTGGTCAACTTGACAAAAATCATATGCAAAATCGTGATCTCTCGTAACCATGCATTATTAAATCCCATGCTGCGCTGCGTTTGTGAAATACCGGCAATATAATAATACCGGCTGTTGCCGGTATTTCACAAACGCAGCGCAGCATTGTCTAAAGTTGATGTGACAGTGACAGTTGCTACTATTTTATATTAGTCTTATTTTGAACGGAGGTGAGGACGGTGTTGCGCCTATTTTCGTCACATACAATAATACGAAATAAATTTATCGCGGGAAACGAAAACAAAAACTAGTAGAAATAACTAAAACTTAATGCAAATTTAGTCAGAAATACGCAATACAGGGATGTTTTGATCCTATCGCGTAGAAATTGTATGCCCTACATATAAAATATTTATTACATTGAAAGAAAGTTTGTGATGTGTTTTAGTAAAGATGCATGCTGCAAGAATTCTGGACTTGTGTATTGTACTGTTGAGTGTTTTATTGTGCGTTAACGGCGGTGAGAATGACATCGACGACGAGCATTCGTTGGAGCTGACCCAGTCCTTGAACTTGGCTCGTCAGGAGCTCATTGCTGAGAAGTGCCGGCGACTGCCGCCTAAGTATTACTTAGACGATTTGGCCCCTTCCCAACTTGAGCATATTTTGATCGACGAAGAGCGTAAACTGTTGTATTGCTACGTGCCAAAGGTGAGGTTTTCAAGGCAAACTGCTTAAATAGTACACAATTAAACATAGAAATCGTCACATAAAAATCTCGGTGTGAGTATGTAATGAATTTCACACAATTTTAAAATTCATTACTTAGCTGCTTCCCGAATGGACTTGTTCTACTATTGACTAACCACTCTGTCTTAGGCACCATTACCTAAACATTGAAAAATGACCTTAATATTTCATACATTGATTCACGCCTTTATTACCGAAGGGGTAGGCAGAGCCTCAGCCTCTTCTCAACTTGTGGATTACACTATTCTGAGAATTACTTAAAATTATGATAATAATAATGCACCTACCTATGAATCTAATGCAGTGGTCTCTGTGAAGCTATAAAAGTTATCCCAGAATTATCTTAGTACACCAAAATTTATAATATTAAAATTTATATGTTATGTATATTCATATTATATTTTAATGTATTTTATCTGTATTATAATATGTATTCTGACCATTATTGAAACTGAGCCCCATCTGAATGGAATAATTGGCATACATTAAAATTTAATTTTTGGCTTTAAGGTGTTTATTTAATTATTTTTATTTATTAAGAAAACCAAGATGTATTCAAAATGCATTCATTTGATTTATTGAATTTCCAGATTGATACCACAAGGTCACCATACCAAAAATCTGAAAATTATCCTTTACTGTGTACTAAATATGGCAAATGAAAGCATTATTTTATTTAATCATTTCTAGGTGGCATGTACAAACTGGAAACGGATACTAATGATACTGCAAGGCAAATGGAACAATACAGATGTGCTGTCCATCCCCGGCAGCCTGGCTCACTCTCCCGGCATGTTCCGGAACCTGAGCACAGTGGAGAAGGCTGAACGTGACTACATGCTCGAGAATTATCATAAGATGCTGATAGTACGGAATCCTTTTGAAAGAGTTCTGTCTGCCTACAGAAATAAGTTTGAGGGAGACCTTCCGAGTGCTAAATATTTTCAGGTAATTTTATCAGTAATGTGAAAATATGTCCGTTTGATCATTTGTTACTTCCTATGTAAAACTACTGAAATAAGTGCTACCACTATTTAAAATGAAAATGAATATAAACTGAATATCAAAAAGCATTGAAATTCATTCTGTGCCATTTTCACCAATACATAGATGGATTCGTGAAGAAGTTCTGTAGTAAGTCACCTGGCCACCCGACAGTTAAGATGTTACTCAATTTAAGGAAGGACAAAGATCTTTATAAGTAAATCTTCGCTTACATATGTCTTCCACTAAACTCGCTAAATAGTCAATAGATTTACTTCAAATTTTGACATAACAAAGCATTTCTTATAAGAATATTTTATATATTTTTATCCCAAAATTCCCACTGGATCCCAAGCTAATTTGTTTGAGACTTTACCACGGCATCGGGTTTAGCTTGCATAAAATATTTTCCTAAATCATTAAAATACTGATATACAAATAGCTTCCACTAAGCAACTAATATCATATTTATGTTATTATAAATAACATCTCAGAAGAACTGGTGACAATTCCCGCTAGCCTTGACCTCACTAAGATATCAATTGCTTGTTTTTCGATTGAAAATATTTTTATAACAGATGTACGAAACACTATTTAGGTAGTTAAAGTATCGCTTCTCGGTATTGAAAAGTTGGAATAAAATATCTATTGAAACCCTTTTATCTGTACTATTTCGGTTTGAAAATTTTATTTTCTCATAAAAATTACGGAAATTACTTATAAGGAAAATACATGAACACTGAATATGCGCAGTGTTTGCTGGTAGTAAGTAGGGTATTAGTAGGTATTATCACCAAAACAGTACTGTTTTGTTATGTAGCATAGGACTCGAGACGTAAAGGTCGCTAGTTCGATTGCCGTGCGGGACAAATGCATGAACTACATATCTATTTTGTTTTACCTACGTCTGGGTGTTGTGATAGGTGTAGTAAGTGTAGTCTACTCACAAAACGGGATTTAATGGATACTTTTGTAGACAGGTAACTTACATCTCTCGAACCAGTGTGTTATAGTGCGCCTCAAAGAGCGTCTTTTCATGCACTTGACACATGTGTCAAGTGCATGAAAAAACTTGACATGTCAAGTTTCAGTTCTAGGAGACATGTCGGTTTCCTCACGATGTTTTCCTTCATCGTTTTGAGAACGTAGTATTGCGCAAAAAAAAACAAAAACTTAAAAACTAAAAACTCGCTTCACATATTGATATCTACAAAAAATAAACAAACAGGATTTTGTACAGGATCGAATCGGGCGGCGGATCATCAAAGCGTTCCGCGCAAACCCCTCGAACGGGTCTCTGGAGCGCGGCGATGACGTCACCTTCAAAGAGTTCGCCCGGTTCATCACGAACAAGTCCGCCAACATGTCGGACGTGGTGAACAACGAACACTGGCAGCCCATCACCAGCCTGTGCCATCCTTGCCTCATCAAATACACACTTGTTGGTAAGTTACATCTACAAATAAATAAAATTGGAGTGTCTGTTTGTAATGTTAAAATAACCGCTTTTTACTAAGTGCATATGGATGTATACACGGTACATATACCAAAACAACATTTTATACAATTTTTGTCTGTCTGTCTATGTGTCTGTTCCGGCTAATCTCTGAAATGGCTGGACCGATTTTGACGGGTCTTTCACTGGCAGATAGCTGATGTAACAAGGAGTAACTTAGGCTACTTTTCCGAGGGGTAAAATAGGGGTGCATGAAAACCGAATTCCACGCGGACGAAGTCGCGGGCCACAGCTAGTAATAAATGAAGAAATGGCTTGGAAACTAATTAGAAATATTCAAAATATACGGTCATGCGTACTTATTTACTAAGTTCGACGCCTGTTCATACCCTATCCGACCCTACATAAGGAATAACAGATTAAAATAATAAATTCCTTCCTTCTCGCGAGCGTGATCCTTGTAACAATTTAGTTAATTAAATCTATTTTTATTTAGTTTATTAATTTGACTACATAATACTGGAACGATTAAGATATTACAAGATATTTTGTATCGTGTAGCATAGCGACATCAGACCATGGGAATTTATTCTATTAAATAATAATTTAAAATGCTTTTTGTACTAAAAATTAATATACTTATTATTTCGAAAGCTTGGTTAACTCACGAATTTAAAATAATTTTAATTTAGTATTGGTAATTAAAAAGAATATTTAATAAAACGTTTCACTGATAAAGCTTTTGTGATTAAAATGCGTTGGTGGCATTTCCTTCTGTATATATAATTATAATTGAATGATGCCACTGTCTGTCAGATAATACAAGTCAACTAATGTTGAGTCACGCATTGAGTCTAGGTTTCTAAATTACAGTTCAGTTTTCTATACCGTCAGCATTTAGTACTGAATTTCAGTATAAAATTGTATTTGTCCCAAATTTGGACATGCTTCCACGTGGAGTTGCGAAAAAATGCTAAAGTTTATTTTTTATGTGTATAAATACGAATCGAATCGATGACCCACCTGTTGTTAAGTGGTAGCCTTTGCTCATTACAAAACTGGGGCCCTCCCGTACTTAGGTAGGTGACCGTTCTTTCCTGGACAGACTTTCATCGATCTACTGTTTTTTACAATATCCGATTCTAATTTTATATTATTTGCCAATAACTACAAGAAGACAACTTTACTCCTCCCTCATTTAGCTGCGAAGACCTAGAGATAAATCAATAATTAATAAATAATAATATTGGTCCCTCCCTTCCAACGGAATACAGCAACACGAGAGCATCACTGTTTGGCGGCAGATTATCGGGTGTGGTGGCAGTATTTCTCCGGGCGAACTTAACACAAGGAGTACTGC
This sequence comes from Chesias legatella, assembly GCA_947359385.1. Lineage (NCBI taxonomy): Eukaryota > Metazoa > Arthropoda > Insecta > Lepidoptera > Geometridae > Chesias > Chesias legatella. The sequence goes on from OX375783.1 coordinate 2,694,990, forward strand.
TACTTTGGGTTGTTCCTTTTGCACCACCCGGGAGATACCTATGGCTTCAAAGGTTAATCGCATACGGACGCAAGCAACTTGGTCCCCCTTAACTCCCGGGTAACTCTTCATCTCTACATGTCATGATCAGATCTTACCACACTGGTAATGTCCAGCACATGTTATAATTAGCCCAGTTCATTGAGCCCAATTCACCGGTCTAGCTTACGAGTTGTCAATTAGTAACTTTTACTAAGGAAAGTGTTGTGAATTCGTGCACCGTGACGTACCTCGTGTTATTTATTTGGCGATGAAATTGTTATTATAACAAAGTGGCTGTTCAAATGTCTAGTTAATATCTAAGGCCACATTAATTAGATCTTCCGCATCCGATAATCTGCATATCTTTACATCCTTCCGTTGATTTTGGCATCTGCTAATTGCTGGTACATTTTTCATGCATCGATAACTAAAAACTTTAACTAAATTACTTTAATAGGCTAAATCACTAGGAGCTATCTCTTCCGGGCACCTTTGGGTGGATCAGATGAAACATACTCATAAACATAGACACCGGTTTTAGTCGTGCTCGGCTTAGTTTAAAGACTCATTACACCAAGGCTTATAGCCGCGACACATCTACCGATAATCCTTATCATGGAAATACCACAAAGATGAAAAATTATACGTCAAATCGACGGTTCAATAGAATTTGTATGAGTGTTCGCTTGCGTCAATCCACGCATTTAGATCATTGTAAGTATTGATTTACCTGTACCAGGTGGGGCCGCTACGTCAGCAAATGTTATTCATTTTTGTCCGTAACTAGAGACCTAGCTTAAAAAATCCTTGAGATTTTTTTGCGGTGTTTCTTATCAAGTGTTCGTCAAAATACACTGGGTTGATTACACGTCTGTCGGTTTGAATCTTCAATGTGAATTATTACGAATGACATTAATTTCTGTTGATGGCACAAAGTTCTGAAGTTCGTAAGCTTCAGGTCGTTAATATATTACGAAGTAACTTCATGCCCGAAAATCAGTTACGAACATTATCTGAGAGCTTCAATTTCTCTAATGTTAATGATATATCATCGTGGGTAAATTTTCATGTGAATGGCGAAATTTCTTTTATATGTACTACATCAAATTATGTAGGAAAGGAAACAATGTGAAATGATCCGCAATATTTTTTTAACTATTTGACCTTCAGGCTAAATTAATAACAAACAAAATATAACATTAATTTCTTGAAATAGGAAATTATACGAAAAAATAGGTGAGTCTATTTATTCTGACCAGTTTAGTTGCGCTTTAAATCAAGAAGTTGCAGTAGCCTAAAAACTGAATTTTTCTTTCTTGTTTTGTCTGTTAAATGGTTTTCAGCTAATTTTGCTATACTTGTTCAGTAATTGACGTCAAATGCAGTAATATCAAACAGTATTGTATCTATCTGACTGATATATGTTTCTGTCATCGTCATCGTATTTAAAGATTTGGTTAGACAAAAACAGAAACCCGTTTATGGTGAATGACGCAATATCTGTACTGTGGTCAAGCTTGTCGTAAGGACTGCGTGGTAATCTGTGGGGTGGTTCTGATGAGTTTATGTTGCTTCAGCGCTACATAAGTTATGAATGATTTCCCTATAAGTTGGGATTTATAGAAATTTCAATAACTTGGTTCATGTCGTACCTAAGTAGGGTGGACCAAGTCGTGTTGTATCGTGTTAAGTGGTAACCTCTGCCCATAACAACCGATGTGACATGGGTCCTCTCCTACTAGGTACGACAAGACCCAAGTCCAATCGTATGTGCCCGTAAGTCTTGAGACGTGTGGGTGGAATGTCTCATTTGCCTGTAATTTCAGTAATACTTTAGTGGGTTTCTTAACGTAGATTATTGTAACATCGACAGCGATACGTTCCATGTATCCTTGTCTATGGACAAATTATTATTAATTATTATTATTATTTCTTATGGATAGATTAGCAGGCCAGACCCGCTCGCGGCTTCTGCGCTATTGGGCTATTTGCTATCGGGCGGCTGACCCTGGAACCTAAAAATAGACAAAAAATAAACGGCTATGGGAAATTCCACTTCAATATGGCCGAAATCGAACTTTCCTCAGCTCCTTTCGAACCACCCGGGGGACACGTGTAGGGATTCAAAGGGTAATCACTTACGGACGCGAGCAAATTGGGCCCCCCGCAAGTTGTTAAAAAGAAATAGGTAGACGCACAGTGGACGACATTATGACTAATAGTGATCTCTTTCATGCAACATTTGGATGGAAAGGATACATAAAGGCATTTGACGGCGGCGTACATACCTACGCATGTTATGTGACCGGTGATTCCCACGTTTTCACATTTATAACTTCGGAAGTTTATGTGATACAGTAACGGAACGAGTCGACGGCCCACCTGGTTTAAATGGTAACCTCTGCCCATAACAACCGATGCGACTTGGGACCTCCCCTACTAGGTACAACAGGACCCAAGTCGCATCGTATGCGCACGAAGGTCGCCCGAGACGATCGTAAAAACTAGACTACTCGACGAGACTCGACTAGAACTTGACTCGATGTAGGTGGAATGTCTCATGTGCCTGTAATTTCACCGGCAACCACACCTTTCAAACCGGAACACAGTAACGCGAATGCGTTACTGCTTGGCGGAGTGGGCATGGTAGCAGTACTTCCCCGGACGAACTCGGCGTGAGTTCTACTGCTCTTAAGATTATGCCTTGTGCCATTTGTCCAGTTATTCCCACATTTATAACTTTGTATTATTTATTGACTCTTCTGTCTCAGTGCGGTCCAACTAACGTCAAATTAATTGGGACAAAAGCCGAGAGAGCAAAACAGTCAAGGTTAATTCTCAGGCTTTTGATTGCCTTTGTTGTTGAGACATGTAAGTTGCTTTGCATACATTTTTAATGCACTCATATTTAATTTAATTATTTTCTAAAAGGAATTATCTCACTCACCATTTGTTTTTTTTTTGTCCTGGTTGTTAGATTATCTTTAATATATCTGAATATTGTTGAACTGGAAATTTCACACATCGCCATCTGGCCCAAACTAAGCATGGTTTGTACTATGCGAACTAAATAACCGATAGAATACTTATGCTTTCTTGCTTCTTTCTTATAATTGTCATTTATTACACTTTTAATGTGTGTGAAAAGATTTACGATGGTATAGCCGAAATTGTACTTTGACACTCTATTTGATTTTAACATACCGAACTTTTATTGGTGAGATTGATTATCACAGGTAACTGTTTATTATCTGTAGATATCTAGTAACTTTATTGCTGATTTGTGCGTCAGTAAATTCAGGATATTATGCATTTTGTTATACCAAGATTCTCTTCTCTTCTATAAAATAATTCATCGGTCGATAGTGAAAAATTTTATTATCATTTTATTTAATTTTATCACGAGTTCTGTACAAATCCTGTTTGACTCTCCATGGGGTAGAAAAGAGAAGATTTCATTCCTTACGCTTAAAATGAGTCCAAATAGCGGTATAGTCTGATGGAACGAGTAGGAGGCCCACCGAATGTTACGCGATATTCTCTCGTAAAACAGGTAACTACCTGATAAAATTATACACATGCTTATGAATTCAGTTTTTTTTTGGATGCATACATGTAATACATGGTAACTAATTACTAGATCGCCTCCAGTTTCTTGGTAACCTTGCTTCCCACTTTCTTATCGGCTCTATACGACAGTTCGGCTATTCATCATCTTATCACTCGTGTGGCAGGCGACTTTAAAGATTATCGTTGCGATGCCAAAGTGAAGAAACTTCCGTAAGGATTTAGCAACCTATTTATCTTGGACAGCTAAGTTTTGGCTAAATCGAATTATAATTAGCGAACATTCATTTTTGCGTATCAAATCGTGTCGACTACAATTGACAAGTTTAAAATATCAATTAAACTAGCGGTTAGCCGCGACTTCGTCCGCGTGGAATTCGGTTTTATCTCGCACCCCCATTTTACCCCTCGGAAAAGTAGCCTAAGTTACTCCTTTCTACATCAGCTATCTGCCAGTGAAAGTCCCGTCAAAATCGGTCCAGCCGTTTCGGAGATTAACCGGAACAAACAGACAGACAAAAATTTTTAAAATTGTTGTTTTGGTATATGTACCGTGTATACATCCATATGCACTTAGTAAAAAGCGGTTATTTTAATATCACAAACAGACACTCCAATTTTATTTATTTGTATAGATTAGAAATTGGAATCTGATCGCCTATTACGTCTTTCTGGACGTCCAGTCGAATCGAAGAAAAGTGTTAAAATCGCATCTTTTCCATTAAGCATTCCCGTTAACCTCTTAAGGTTGTCTGGTAGAAATCGCTGAGTGATAAGACCGCCGTTTTGGTACCTACATTTTTGTATATTCTGTTTTATTGGTGTTATGTGCAATAAAGAGTTTATCTATCAATCTACCCGGTTCGCATCAGGCCCGGTTAATTATTTTCTTTCGAATTTTTTTCTTTGTTCTCTTTGAATTTGTTCACTGCTGGAACACCGTGCTGCTCTCGCAAGTGAATGGTCTTGTAATCCGATATTCATTCCATATAGTTCACGTTGCATTTGTTACATATTGCCCTTTAGACTTAGTAAATAAGATATCCTTAGTTATGTAGATGATACAGTAAACATAATTAGCCTAACATCCTGTTATTGTTTTCCATAACGTCGCTTCCCTTGTTTGTGTTTCTCACCCCTACCATTTCTTAACGATATTACTAGCTAGATACCTCTACATATAAGCTCAGATTCGAAGACCCAATGTTAATTCTATCTCAACCCCCAAACACTGAACCTCTGTATCTTTAGTCGTAAATCCTAAATAATTATAAAAGTGTGTGTTATAAATAAAAAAATTTTTTTTTAAAGTATTTGAGTTTGATCGCGTAACACATTTGTCTTCTAATTTTTGGTTCTCCGTCATGTCACAGCTACCTCACTTTCATTTTGTATCGTTTGTTCGCAAATTACGTACACGTTATGAAGATCTTTGATGACAGAAATCTGGCTAAACAGACTCTCGGTTGTTATTTTGAATGGCCTCACAGCTCGGTTGTTATTAACCCTGCCTTCTGCACTGTAGGTCGTGAGTTAGATTCCCACCCAGGACAAACATTTATGTGACATTTGTAACGTTGATGTTTGTTTGTTGTATTTCCAAAAAAAAGTATATAAGTATCATATCAGTTGTCTGGTTGCCGTAATAAAAGCTATGCTTAGCTTACTTTGGGTCTAGATGGCGCTGTGTGAAATGCCCACCAAATTTTATTGATTTATTATTATTTTGCTACATCGGCGTAAAACTTGATTCTTTACGAATAGCATATTACGAAGAGTAATTTTTTCGCTGTAAAGATCAAATAATGAATCAGATACATACTGTTAAAAAATGACTATCTGAGTTTGATTAAGTTTAGTACCTACAGTATTTTATCCATCTTTAAAGTATATTCCATTATATATACCGAGGCGGCGTTTTTGTTAAAATTAAGATACTATTTGCGTCACAGCTATATATGATGTTGTAGACGTATAGTATTCCTACAACCTGTTTGTAGACTTGCTGGTAACGCCGTTGTGAGATCAATCCTGGCTATCAGATTCGTTAATGATTTTGCTATAAAGATGAATTCGTGATGAGTTTTCGAGAGATAAACAATAGCGGCGGTGAGCTCTAGATTCACGTCTACAAAGCCAGCAAAGAAGAAACGACATTAACTCAAGACATAATTTATAATTAATTATTATTTTCCTCTTGGTTATATGAACCAGTATAACATCTGATGTCATTTCATTTTCGCATGAACAAAATTCTAGTCAATATATGTATCTATCTATATGGGTAGCTCACCCATAGATAGATATACAGACGGATCAACAATCAACGGATGTTTTGGTGTTAAAATTATAGTCGTTATATTTTCGTGTGATTTTATATTTATTTTGCATTTCTTATTGTGTTTGTACTGTAATCAAATTGTTTCACCTGAACCGTTATGAATCTGTTCTAACGTAAAAGTTTATTTCACAGAGCCCTTCAATTTCCAGGTAAATACGAGACTCTGCTAGACGACTCTCTGCTAGCCCTCCACACAATCAACGGGTCACGCGTTCAGTTCCCGCGTCTAGCCAAAACGTCTGGAACGGCCCAGAAACTACACGCGTACTTCTCACAACTCGATCTACCCCTTATACGTAAGCTTTATAAACTGTATAAACACGATTATAGATTATTCAATTATGATTTGGATAATATTGTTGGGTTTGATTTAGGATAAGTTCTGTGATAACTTTAGTTTCAATGTGTTACACAATGTTTAATTGTATGGATTTGACATACAAATTAATTGAAACAAAAGTTAAATACTAAGTTCATACACTGATGTTATCCTGTCGAGGATTCCTCTAAGGCTGGAGGTATTTTGGGATTCGTTTTTTAGTAGAAGAACCCCGTGAAGAAAGCCCGGGTAAATGTCGCTGGGCCGGTTTCGCCCGACAAGCAGCAGTGATTTTGCATTGATTTTGTGCATAGTGAAATTTCCGCTACCTACATAGCTAGCCGCTAAAGCTTCAAATCGCTTTAGAAATATTATAATTTTTTTTTCCTGTTAATTGAACCTAGGTTAAATATTTGTAATTCACAGAAGTTATTTGATGTTAAACTGATTCCGCCAATTCTCGGAGCGATTGAATTCCATTTGAAGCCCTTGCGAAACGAAAAATTCATCGTTGCTATAAATAAGTAGAACTTACACCTGCCTCTTAACTAGGACAGCTGCTTACTTTTCAACGCAAGTGTCAAAGCATTGCTGACTCTTCCATTTTTTATTTTTATACACGGTCATAGTACACACGCATGATCAGTTACTTTCACCAATAGTAAGCGTTTTTATGGACCTTGCCCTCGAACCTTTAAGAGCTAGATGAGATCAAATTGGAAACGTATAACGGATACAGAAAATGTATTTTACGTTTGTAAATGACTTTCAAACGCTTTTTATCACTACGTTTATTAGCTCGCATTTCTCGTCTGTTCGGTGTAAATTTAGTGATTGATTTTTAATTAAATTCCCGATGAGCTTAGAGAATTGAAAATTGAAATGTAATTTAGAATTAATGAGTAAATAGATAAGCTCTCCTTTTTATGTAAATTCTGAGACACACAAGCTGATGGCCCACCACGCCTATAGACGCCTGCAACACTCGAGCAAAATTTCCAGCGCGGTGCTTATCAGCTAATATTTTTTAACACCCTGTCTGTCTTCTTTTTGATAGGTATAACTGTCTGCTCAGTGCAAATTTTGTAGATTTCAAATAAAACTTAAAACAGCTCATATTTGGGTGACATTGCATCATAGGTAAAGGCTTTCGTGTCTGTTCGTTAGTTTCAGTTACTCTAAGTAGTTTAATCAATGGAATTGAATGGCTTGGTACTGTATTTATTAGTGTTTTAACTAGGTACCTTAGGCCTAAGGTCATTAGATCTGATATTATGGTGCTTGTTGTAAAATTGTACAATTTTAAGTGTAAATATATCACGAATAAGTACAATTATGTACGTTACAAAAACCTTGAAAAGGAAACTTTATATTAGAATATTTCTATTAAAATATAGGTATTCCAACATACTGAAAAATACTAAAAATAACTGGGTTTTTATAATACATTTTGCAGGAGAACCGTAACAAAAGTTATTTTTGGCAAGTGAATATGTTGAAATTATTATCTTTATTTTGTGTGTCATTGGACCTCTTTACTTTTGTTTATGAAATACGTAAACATTGTCCATCCGCTCATATAGAGGCGACGTATGCTGTAAATATAATGTATTTGTATATCATGTATTATTGTATTGTATTTGACTGACGTCACAGCTCAGTTGGTAGTACCTACCCTACCCTACCTACCCTGTAGGTCGTGGGTTCGACCCCACTCAGAACAAACATTTGTGTGACATACAAAGATGTTGAATATATATTATTATTTATTTACACGTGAATTATAATATGTTTCGAAGGCCTCATATGATGGAAGGCGCGTGCTTTAGTTTTCAAAGGTGCTACTATTTGAGCGAATGGACAACAACATATAATGTTTATGTACCAGTTAAATTAATAGTTAATAGTAATACAATATATTTTTACCATTCCATGATAACCCCAAAGCTCCCTGTGATAGTTGTAAACAATGTGATACGCATTGATAATATTTTAATAATAATATTTAATTATATTTTGTGTGGTGTTAGGGAAAAGCTACTGTCACCTTCAAACTGAAAATCGAGAGCTTAACCCTGACTGACTCCAAGTTTTAATCCGGAGGTCGTTAGTTACGTGCACCAATGAGTTTTTTCACTTGATAAATTTATGTACTCAAAACGGTGAAGGAAAACGTCATGAGGAAACCTACAAGTGCTAGAACCAAATATTCGAAGACATGTGTCAAGTGCACGAAAGGAGCCTCTTTGAAGCGCACTTAATCCTTTCACCACACTGGTTTGAGAGAACTAGTAACTCGTTTAGAACAAAAAGATGGTAGTCAAACGCTGCCCTGAAAAAATAACCCCAAAAGTAGATAATTGTTTGGTTCATGAATTATTTATACATTAGTTTTAGTTAGGTTTTATTGGGTCTATTAAAATTGGCAATTTATTTCAATTTAAGTATTATAATAATGTATACGTTTTCCCTTTGATTATAGTTGTCGTCTATTTATAATATTTACACAAAAGCGAATAAAATTATTATTCATGAGTTTTGTCTTTAATTTAATGACTAACTTTTTTAGTAATGTCGCATAATAAATAAGTAATTAATTAAGTAAAACAAGTAATTGCGCATGTAGTTAGAATTTATAGGCGTTGTCGTAAATCGTCTAATAAATATTTCGATTAGATTCGGAAGCGCGGTTTTGACTTTCGAAATCAATTATTTATGTAATGAATGAAACAGTATACGTAATTGTATGTAGTGGGTTTGAATACAATACTCGTTTCTGGTGAAGGAAAACATGATGAGGAAATCTGTTCTATCCCCTGGTCACAGCCAAGGGAAACATCCGCCTGGCTACCTTACCAGCATCGAGCTGAAAATCTACCATCAAGCGCCAAACGGTGTGTTCCGGTTTCAAGTCAAGTTCCAATCAGATCCACCAATACAGATTATGTCAATCAGGTAATTAATCAATTAAAATTTTTTGTCCATTTTTTATCACATAACATTTTATTGTGTAATTAAATATACAACTGCTTCTAAAAATAACATTTTGTAATGATTTCTAATGATTCTAATACTAACCATGCTTGGTTTTAACCTGATTTTAACTGAAACATAAATTATTCATACATGACAGCAGAAATAAATAATTAACTATAGAACTATATGGGATGCTTTGCTAGGTGCCTATTGGTCGGAGGTAGTTATTGCCGATGACGTCGGCGGGCACTCTACATTCCTTCCACGGTTTCGCTGAGATCGGGAATGGGCCATCTCCTCTCAGTTCCACTGAAACAAAAAGTTTTAGTTATACATTGCACGTATTTTAGTTTTAAGGTGATAATTTATATGGTTCCTGTAAGTAAATAGTTACTACTGTGTTGCCTGATTTAAATAAAAATAAAATTTAAGTTTAGCACTATAAGCTTCGCCAGAGAAGCCGCCAGTCGTTAGTACATATATCCAGGTTTTTATTATACTTGTTTCTACGACTAAAGTAATGAAGTGATTGGCTGTTACTTATGCGTATAATTATAGTAAGTATAATGTTGTATAGTAAGTTTAAGTATTTTTTTTCTTTTTGCTATCTACCTTGTCACTGGAACCAATGTGGCGAAAGGATTAAAATGCGCCTCAAATAAGCTCCTTACGTGCACTTGATACATGTGATTTCGAGAGAACCAGTGACTCGAATAGAATAGACCAGGTAGGCCATCAGCTCGTTCCGTAACTTATTCACATTAACCAGTAATTCCACGGTACTCACCTTGCATCCCAGGCAACAAAGTAACGTTGTATTTCCCGTTGAACATTGTTAGAGGCAAGCTATCGTCGATTGAAGACACTTTGAGGGTAGTCGCTTCTCTGGTGATCTCGAGGGTCAGCTTGGCTCCGAGATATTTTATACCTTAGGAAGGAAGCAATTTGATATCGATACAAATAAATAAAATTGAAGTGTCATTGGGTACAGACCCCGACTTTCAATATGGATGTCGCTAGTTCAAATCCCGAAGAGCTCCAGTGAGATTTATCCCTTGAAATCGTTACAAGCTCAATACTACGTTCTCAAAACGGTGAAGAAAAACATCGTGAGTTAAACCGACATGAAATAACCTAAAACTAAAATATTGACCTAGAACTAATCATTCAAAGACATTGTCTAGTGCAGAAAAGGAGCCTCAATGAGGCGCACTTGACCTTTAAACACACTGGTTCAGAAGAGCACGTTCTCAAAATTAATTTATATTAAAAATAATGATAGTTTTTACCTCGAATTTTAAGCCTAGTCGCATTTTGAGGCAATCTCGGCTTGTCAATGTTGAGTTTGTCCAAATGGATACCGATTCCGGCGTAACCGAATATCAGTGTTTGCAGAAGTCCACCCATTCCCGTCATGAAGTTGACTGCTCCGATTTTAGGACGCGGAAGCTCGCTCCATATCTAGAACGAGAGACGCTCATTTACGTTCTAGATTATAAATAAATATTTGTGGATATTTCACACAGCGTCATCTAGCCCCAAACTAACTATATCTTATTATAGGGGAACCAGACGATAGATCGTTTTTTTTACATACGTTCAATAGATATTTCTGACCAGAAACAGAACAAACATCTATGTTTATCACACAAATGTTTGTCCAGGATGAGAATAGAACCCACGAACTCAAACGTGGAAAATACAGTCACTACCACTGAACTGTAAGGCCAGTCAAGTCGTAAAATAGAAGTTTGTATTTCATAACATGATGTTATATTGAGGGGCCGACTACATATTTTATTTCTCGGCCTTAGAATTGTCGTGTCTGTAGGATTATGGAAACATGGCTTCTTTCTTTATTCTTTGTTCCTTCTAAGCAAAAGGCTTCAGTTACGCCTTCAGAGGAAAAAGAAATGATTGTTTATATGCATGTCTGAAGTCTACACGCATTTTTTTACGAATTCTAAGTTCTTAACTTTAAATTACAGTCTTGCGCAAAATCAACTGCTCTATTATTTACAAGTTCCCATATTATTTGACTCACCTTGAAGGGTTCTCTTACAAAAGGCTGATAGCTCTTGTTAAAGTTCGCCTCCGCCCTTTTTTCATCCCTTAGCTTCAGATGGCCGATGGCGTGCATACTCCAGGTCATAGCGGGACCGTTACTTCTGGTCACCGATTCGTAGTATGATAAGTCGTTCGCTCTTGTTGATCTAAAATCGAAGTGATTCAAAATTGGCTTGGACGAGGATCTAAATATGTTTGAAGTTTCGCAGCCGTTTCGGAGGAGTTTGGTTACAAACACTGACACGAGATTCTTATATAATATTAGATAAGCAATACTTACACATTCATAGCGTACTGTAAGGGAAAGCCGAGCAGCACAGCATCAGCTTGCTTAATGCCCTCGCCTCGCTTGTAACCTGAGAACTGTGGATGGTAGTCGCGATCCGTGTCGTAAGGTAAATTCAAGCTCCAAGCTATGTCGGCATAATGCTCTGGGTCTTTCGCTATGTAGTAAGACTTGCAAAGACAGGATACGTATCTGTAAAGTATTTTATTTTATTTTTATATGGTGGACATTTCACACAGCGCCATCTAGCCCCAACATTTTTTGTAAATATATACTAATAAATACAGAATAAATATCTATGTTCATCACACAAATGTGTGTCCTGCGTTGGAATCGAACCCACAACCTACAGCGCCGAAGGCTTGCTACCAACTGAGCTGTGAGGCCAGTCGAATCTTAATATGGAAACATATTGTAATGGAATAGAAACATGTGGCTAGTGATGAAAGGAGCCTCTTTGAGGTGCACTTCAATCCTTCCTTACCTCTACACAAGTTCACACGAGCTTTTAGTAGCAGAAGAGGTAAGTATCACATAATCACTTAGTCTAATGCTGAAAATTTAAGTTTCTACCGAGTTTGTCGCTAAATCGAGTGAAGTTAAATGAGGTTCTTCTTCTTCTTAGTCGGCATCTTCATTGCTGAAGGTCGTGTCTAGTCTGATATGTTGATCACTTGATGCACTATACTCTTCCATGTACTTCTGTCCTCGGCGGTCTTAATAGCTTTGGATATTGGCAGGCCAGTGAGCGTCTTTACTAGGTCTGACCATCGGGTAGGTGAGCGACCGCGCGGTCTTTTCCCGTCGACCTGCCCAACTACCATTAGCTTCTCTAGGCTATCAGGGTTTCTACGAGCGACATGACCAATGAGGTTACACTGTATTAATTAATTGAACCTGAAGTTATTTATCTAACTAATCTGACATTTTTGCACTTTTATTTCCTAAGACAATGAACCCAGATATAGTGCTGAACGGGCACTACCCTGAAATTTTCAGTTAATCCAGTAGTAAACCAAATAATTGGTCTCTTGAGACGGTGAGGAATGGGCGAGATTAATAATTTAACTTGTTGATTACAAAGAAGCTCAGCTAATAAAGTAATGTGTATATGAGCCTAACGTCCACTTACTGTGCCAAATAAAGTGAGTAGCCAGCGACGACGTTGGTGAAAGCTGAATTTGTGATGTTGTAGTGATCTTCATCAGGACCCATTACATCTGGAAGATCAAACAACAGTTCTGGTGATATTTTAAATTACTCCAAAAAAAAGACTTCCTTAGAAAATGTATTCCCATAGATGAGAAACAGAGAAGTTATATTTTTAGATAATCGTGAATGATAGTCGTTAATGTCGATGTCATCTTTAGAACTGATGATGTCACAGCATTTGTACAGTTCCTATGATATTTAAAACATTGTTTTGTATAGCAAACATTATGTACTTTTATGGTATACAAAAAAAATGTCTACCTAGAAATAGGATTAGCAAAGAATGGCTACAGAGTTTAAGATGTTTAAATGTAACATCATAATGTATAATAGGAAGAAGAAAATTTATTGACAAGTGATATAATATAACATCGGTCACACATCTGCTCCTAGCTTGACTCGCACGCTAATAAAAAACTTAAGTTCCACTTACTATGGATATCGTAAAGTCCAGTGTTATAGTTGATAATCGCTCTTGAAGCCCAAAAATCTGCAATGTGTGTGACGAGAGAGCAACCGCCGTGCTGAAAAAATGCATGCAGTTTGTTGAAAATAAACTATTTTCTTTCTTTCTTTTAGATAGGCATACAGCTCTTGGCTAGTGGTTCGAGTCACCGAACTAGATAAAAACACCATTGGAGATATTACCACCAGGTTACTACTGTACACCAGGTGGGTCATCTGCTTCCGTAACATGGGTCTTCTTGACTGATGACTTTTCCGTTATCTGCTCTTCCCCATGGAGGGTCGGATAGGGTTTGAACAGGCGTCAAACTTAGCGATAAGTACGCGTGACGTTATGTTTTGCAATAGCTGCGCCCCGCGGTGTTACCCGTGGTGAATAAGTAATCCCACACTGCCATTTTCCGGGATCAAAGTAGCCTATTTGTTAATCCAGGATATAAGCTACATTGGTACCAAACTTCATCCAAATCTATTCAGCCGTGAAAGAGTAACAAACATCCAAACAAACTTTGACGTTTATAATTTTAGTAGGATATTATTGACTTTGTCCCAAGTCACTTCTTTATGAATTCTATGGAAATAAAGGATTTTTTTTGACTTTGAGTAAATGATATTTAAAAAATGCCAGTTACCTCCAACCATTGTTCGTTCCTGGTGGTGGCGAGGTACTGCCTCGCTGCGAACGCGATGCACCCGCTGATGTGCTGCTCGAACTCGGCCACTTCCGGGCAACACGGCTGCGTCACCTCCACGCCCGTGTACGCGCTCTCCCACGGATACCTGCAATCATTATCCAACTACATATATACAAATAAATAAAATTGAAGTGTCTGTTTGTAATGTTAAAATAACTGCTTTTTACTAAGTGTATATAATATGGATGTATACACGGTACATATACCAAAAAAACATTTTTTTTAATTTTTGTCTGCCTGTCTGTCTGTCTGTCTGCCTGTCTGTCTGTCTATCTGTTTGTTCTGGCTAATCTCTGAAACGGCTGCACCGATTTTAACGGGACTTTCACTGGCAGATAGCTGAGAGTTATAAGGAGTAACTTAGGCTACTTTTCCGAGGGGTAAAATAGGAGTGCATGATAAAACCGAATTCCACGCGGGCAACAGCTAGTGTAATAATAGAGTAAAACGGGCGGTCTTATCGCTATTGAGCGATCCAGATAACATTTGGGTGGAAAGACTATTTAATAGCTTAAGAATTGGGAGTGTAGTAAAAGCTAACCAAGTAAGAGATAATGAAGGATCATTCTCGTTCAGTGGCGATGCAGTCTGTTTTATCGTTTTGTTGCGTAAATAATTATTCAAATGTAGGATATGAAAATACAGTACTGATGACAAAAAAACTGTCGCAGCTTGTTCCGGTTAATCTTTGAAACGGTTGGACTGATTTTGACAGGACGTTCACTGGCAAATAAATTGATAAGGAGTAACAAGTTAGGCTATTTTTACGAGGGGTAAAATAGGGGTGGGTGGTAAAGCCCATGGTCTGTTGCCCATCTCAACATCTTTTGCTCGTACCGAAAATGTAATACTGTTATATAGGAGTACCCCTTTTATCATGTCAGCGAAGTTACATTCGGGTAACTCACCGGTAGCCTTTGTGGCCAGTGAGCTTAGCCAATTCCGCAGCCACATACGCGGTATCCAGACGATATTGGAGTAGTTTCTGGGCATACTGGGGATACAGAAGCAATATTGAGGGGAACATCCAAGTTTCTGTGTCCCAGAAGTTGTGCCCTGAAATTGCAAACGAATGAACAAATCAATTTATTGAAGGTATTAGTTTTAGAGGATTGAAATAATAATTAAATATAATAATTGCTCATAAATACATCATATATTTTTTTCTGTTTAATATTAATAATAATAAAAAACTTATTATACACCAAATAACAATATTCTTCGAACTTGGAAGTACAATGGGCGGTCTTATCGCTTTGAAGAAGTCTCTTCTAGACAATCTTATACTTGACACACATTGTGTATTGTGGTATAAAATTGTAACCTAGTTAGTTACCACCCTTAAGTTAATAATCTGCTCTCAAGCGCTTTGTTCTCAGCTCCCAGCCCAGGCGCCTGTACTGGGTCTCAAGGTTATAAAAAGTATACTGGAGATCAATATATTTATGCGTTTATGGATAAATGCATATTCGAAAATTACCAATAGTATGACATTATTGTCATATCATGTCACCTATGAACCATAAACCGTGTACCGTTGTCACCATGAATATTAATTATATTAATTCTGGTATATTTTACACCAAGAGAAAGCATGTAAAGAAGGTTGTTGAATAAATTAATATAGCTTCTCATACAAATAGTAAAAAATGATTAAGCTGTCCGGGCATAAGCTTAAAAAATATTTAGAACACACAAAAGAAAATAGAACCTACCTTCATAGTCTTCGTAAGTGCCTCCTCTAGCCAGCCCGGTGGGACTGAGTCCGTAGAATCTGTCGAGAGGATAATGCGAATGTTCTGACGGTAACGAGCTCAAGAAGTAATACCAGATTCCGTTCACTGTTTTAGCCTGAAAATAGAAAATAGCAATTAAATCTCTCTTGATGTCTTCTAATCAATAAATTTCTAAGAAGAAGGTGAAACTACAGAGGTTTCTTCAGAAGTAATAAATAGTCATGTCAACAAAGACGCTAGTTACGAGTAGGCAAGTATGGCGCCTTATAGGCTTCACAGCTCAGTTGGTAGTAACTGTACCTACTGCGCTGTAGGTCGTGGGTTCGATTCCCACCCAGGACAAACATTTGTGTGATGAATATAAATGTTTGCTCTGTGTCTGGGTGCGAATATGTATTATATGTGTGTATTTATAGAAAAATAATTTAAATATTATATCAGTTATCTGATTCCTATAGTACAAGCTATGCTTAGTTTGGGGCTAGGTGGCGCTGTGTGAAATGTCCACCAATATTATACTATATAATATTATATTATTTACGGCAATATGGTAGGTACGGAACCGTTCCTAACCGGTAACCTTACTGCTGGTGAGTTACTCTGAGACGTGAAGGCACATGAGTCATTCCTCATGTACCTGTAATGTCACCGACAACCACACTTCTATCGTGGGAACTCTACAATCGAACATGGCATAATCTTAACATATAAAGTCTTCCTTACCAGCTGTAGGTTCCCTTCGATCTCGACGCCGGCTTGTTGGTACGACTTGAGCCATTCGTCGACGTGCTTGTCGAAAAGCTCTTCGCCATCCTCCTGCAATACTATCCACACATTTATCACGAATCTACCCTACCGTCATAATCTAATCAAGATTAGATTGGCCAAAATACTACGATAATTATTTTTTTAGTCATCTCGTACTTTGGTGGAGAGGACTTGAGTCGTATTGTTGTCCATGGGCGGTGGTTACCACTTAACATCAGAACATCAGGTGGGCCGTCAGCTCGTTCTACCACGTAACTGACATAAAAAAGACCATCTCAAGGTGTGGGGTATGGAACGATAGGTATATCTTCACTTGGGTACCTAATCGCGCAAATATTTCAAGAAAATGAGCCATATGGCTCGTGTCCTTGTAATTTTCCAATACCCGATCAGTTCAGAACTCACCTTTAATAAGCTCCTCTCTAGCCACAGTCCTGTTCTTATCCGCAGTCATCACAAATGTAAACACCCTGGACCCGTGTTGGGGCACGACCAAATGATCCGGCACAGACGTCCAGTACACACAGACGTCAACTGGCAAGGGCTGGTAGACTGGATCTTCAGTGTCCTGTGTCTGCCCACAAGTGGTCCAGATCGTGCGCCCCTCGATGATCTCGGGGTGAGGTTTGTGGAACGATATGTCTTCGCTCATCTCGCCTGGGTTTAATGTTAGAGCAATCCATATCTCGGTGTGGATGAAGTTTGAGTCTGGAAGAGATTGTTTTGTATGTATTTATTTATTAAGTACACAAACATCAAATACATTAAACAATTAAACAAAAACAAAATAACAAAAAGACAGTTCTGATATATATTACAGTTAGAAGTGTACATAACGTTTACCATACACTCATAGCAAAATTAAATAGGAAGAAAGTACCTACTTAAAACTACAAAGTTAAAATAAATCAAGACAGATAAGACATAAACAAATTAAATTAAGCAGAAGAGCCAAAGTGGCTCAATATATCGAACCTGGCAATTACCTGAGATGCGCACTAGTTATAAGCCCTTGTTCCTTGAATAACCGGTTAATCTTTGAATACTTTTTACTCCAGAATAATAGTAATTTATCGTAGAAGTCCGCGGGCAAATATAATTTATTCTATCGAAAAACCCCTGTTCAGGTACATAGCTGATGGGTACATACATGGGTATCATGAATGATGTTTGTATGTATGATGCAACAGTATCATGTGTGATGACTGTACAGACTGTACTTCAATATTTTTCGATTCACAATCCCACAATCGAAATTTGACTTGCTTTTATCAAAAGTTTCCGTGAAATTGAGGTTGAGATATTTGACACTCGTGAACAAACATTAAATGCCTACAAGACGTCATAATATCCGTCAGCAAACAGGATAATGTCTTGTCTATGCGACATTCAAGTGGGCGGCATGTCTAACCCAAATATTACGCGCCTACTCGCAGTTTGTGAGCAATTCCTTACTATGGGTGCAGAGTCTATTTTTAGAGTATGTTTCATCCATTCTAATCTAATCCCTTCCTTTTTTCTATTGAGTTAGTATGGGTAACTTTAATTGGTTGACTGATTTCGTCCGATAACTATTGAGATTATACGTCAAAATAATAGCATATATTCAGTTTAAGTTATATATACCTACTACTAAAAGTACTCATGAAATTTTTATAGGGCATTGGCTAAGAATAAAATTACGGCATTTGGGTTCCAAGACCCCTTTTCCCCTTTCACCTAGCAACTACTTGTATTATATAATGTAAAATATTATCTAGGTACCCCGAAGTATTTACTATATACTTGTACCTTAGCTACGGAAAGAGAAGATGTCCAACCTGATATTAAGGGGTATTCTCTGACCAAAAAACGAGGTCTTCTCGAAAATTACAACCTAGTTTAATTATGTTGCGCCCGTACCTACCTGAATAGAACAGGATAGAAGAGAATAGAATAGAACATATTTAAAGAGAGAAAAATACAAGAATTCGTCTTACCAGCATGAGGTTTGGCCACAACTTGTATCTGATTCACAATCGCCCTCGTGTAATACCTATGAGCGTACACCCTCTGCGTGACAACAGACCGTTCTCTGTCCACTCTCAGTTTGAAGGCACCCTCTCTGGTGTCCAGGCTGTACACCGGGCTGAATGGCGGATGGGTGAGAGTGGAGTTCAGCCGTATGTTAGCCCAGTTGGGAATCCTCGCCCGGTGGCTGCTGCCAGTTCGGCCGTTGTACAGCCCGTTCATGTAGACCGTTTCACTGAACACGTTGGAGGCGAGGTGGCCATTGCCAATCGATGGCATGAAGCGGGGCTTCGATGGCAGACTGGAAGGGCCACATAAGACATCTGATTTATTTTTAAAACGGCTTCTTCATAGAAGAACATCGTAAGATGAGGAGCGCCCAAAAATAATATAAAATCTCCCTTTCACACACACATGTGTTTTAACATATTGTCGTTAATTAGCATATAAGTCGAGAGTAATTGTAGTAATACCAGGATAAGTAAAAAAACTAAAAAAAAAATATTATGGCCTGTATGTTATTACGAGAGCTGTAGATTCTGTTTGAAAATTAAATTAAATACGAACATCTTGTGTTCAGATGTTGCTCAGATTTTAATATGAATGAAGATATATTAGACTGCTTTAAGTGACAAGCAAACGAACCGAACAATTGCTGTTCTTGAAATGAGAGGCGTTAATTCGTTCTAAATGTTCAGTAAACTATTCTTTATTTTGGTCATAGGAAAATAAATATATTCATCAATACACTATTCATGTTACCACGAATAGTGTTTACTTCAAATTTATATAAATGTGTTAATAAATAGTAAATGTTCTTTTATTTTTTTCACAAAATATTTTCCCAAGCAAAATTTCAAATACAGTTCTGAACTAAAGTACCTAAGTATCTGCTATCTACTAGATACATGATATAATAATAAAATTATTTTGTCGTGTCATTGACCCTCTCGAACCAGTGTAGTGAAAGGATTAAAGTGCGCCTCGAAGAGGCTCCTTTCGTGCACACGATACGATATTTCTTCGATTTTTTTATTCTTGGACATGTAGGTTTCCTCCTTATGTTTTCCTACACAGTTATGAGAACGTGCTGAAAAAATATTGGTGCACGTAGAGATTTGAATCAGCAACCTCCGGATTGAAACTCGGGGTCTGTACCAAAGGGCCACCACGCTAATAATAAAACTGATAGTATATGATTTTAACTAAGTTATCAAAGTCACGGAAATGCCAAAGATTCAAAAACAATTCATTCAAGATTAAAAATGGAGAGCTAATTAATAAAAGTTTAAAAATATTTGTTTTAATATTTTTTTTACATATGTTCGTGCTATAAGTAATTTAATTCTTTGCTAGTTTTATGAACCAATAAAAATAACCACTAACGGTTGCGTTATAAAATAACCGTTGACGAAGATTGCTTTGTTTTATGATTAAACACCAATTGTGACGGCCTCACAGCTCAGTTAGTAGTAACACTGCCTTCTGTAGGTCGTGAGTTCGATTCCCACCCAGGACAAATATTTGTATGACAAATATAGATGTTTATTCTGTGTCTGGGTGTATATCTATCTATAAAAAAAAGGATATAAGTATTATAAATTTCAGTTGTCTGATTCCTATGATACGAGTACAAGCTTAGCTTACTTTGGGGTCAGATGGCGCTGTGTGAAATGTCCACCAATATTTATTTTATTATTTATTTAAGCATTTTCTACATTTCATCTTTATAATAACTAAAAGCATTTTCAATAAATAAGCCAGAACATAAAAATATCATTCAACTTACGTGTGAGTTGAAAAAATGTGAGCCTTATCGCTGATATCCGCGGTCTCTTCCAGAGGATCTACGACCACGGCTGGATGCGTCCCTTTGGTGGCCAAGAAGACCACCAAAATCGCTGCTACGGCCAGCACACCGAGCATAGCGGCCATATGCTTGTTACGCATCAAAAAGTTCCACATCAAAGCAGTTTGTCAACAACACAATTTTATGTTAAACTTTTCAAAAACTATTCCAAGTTTAAAATGCGAGGCTCTAAAACCGCGTTTTTTTTTTAAATCGTTTATCGTCAAACGAGGTTTGTAGTAGTATTGCGACAAAGGAGGTTTTTTATTAAAATAGTTTTGAAGTAGTATTGACAAAGGAGGTTTTATATTAAAATAGAGTTTTGAAGTAGTATTGCGACAAAGGAGGTTTTTTTATTTAAATTGATTTAATTTTGATTCACAGCCTCGCGCCTGGCCGGTCAAAGTGTGATTACAGGACAGTCGGCATGTCGCATGACACACTTTATTGTTCTAATAACAAAGATAATAATGTAGGTAGGGTCATCTCATTGTAGGTATGTTGCTATCGAGATGATACTATCAAAATGTTGTGATATAATACTTATATACTTTTCTTTTGTAAATACATACATATTAACACCCAGACCCAGAACAAACATCTATGTTACAAATGTCACAGAAATGTTTGTCCTCGGTGGGAATCGAACCCACGACCTACAGCGCAAAAGGCAGGGTTACTACCAAATGAGCTATAAGGAAACAGTTCCGAATAGTAGAGGATAGTTAATTCGGTATCTGCTGTATAGTGGTCGGATATTAGCTGCTCGGTAGTACCGGATACCGTACCTAGCTCCCGTCTGTCCGTTCAGTTCTAGTAAATGCTATTTCGCCTACATTTCAGCTCAGCCCTGGGCTAGATCTGCCTAATTCAATTGTCGCTTCCGCTCAATGCATTAAAGTCGTCTCACGTGGAAGACAGTGCCATAGATCATGTCAATTAATTACTTCAAAGTAGTCCAAAGCTTGGTTCGTTGACCTGAGTCAGCAAGTTATGCATAATTTTTATAAAGTGTATTATTAACGTTACGAACATTTGCGTTCAAGGAACTTGAAAAATTTTAATTAGATTATTATAAGTAGAAGATACTAGCGCATCATCCCGACTTTGCACTTGTACGAGCAAAAAGAACTAATTTATTAACGATATTAGGACAACTTTTAGGTACATTATATAGGCAACCTTTCCTCGTGAATTGGTTTAGCACTAATCTATATATACAAATAAATAAAATTGGAGTGTGAGAGTTGAGTCTGTAATATTAAAATAACCGCTTTTTACTACGTGCATATGGATGTATACATGGTGCATATACCAAAACAACATTTTTTACAATCTTTGTCTGTCTTTCTGTCTGTTAGTCTGTCTGTCTGTCTGTCTGTCTGTCTGTCTGTCTGTCTGTCTGTCTGTCTGTCTGTCTGTTTGTTCCGGCTAATCTTTGAAATGGCTGTACTGATTTTGTCGGGACTTTCACCGGCAGATAGCTGATGTAACAAGGAGTAACTTAGGCTACTTTTCCGAAGGGTACAATAGGGGTGCGTTATAAACCGAAATCCACGCGGACGAAGTCGCGGCCAACAGCTAGCCTATATAATAGAATATAGATATTCTACCTGGAATCCTGGCCCTAATTGGAACGTACTAATGAGGAGACAGCATTTCATTCGTCCCATCTGACGGATGGTTATAGCCTCGTGGTTTCGCCGCGGACGCATCAGACCGTGAACCCGCTCGTTCCACTCTGGTACTTCGCGTGACGCTACCAACACTTTAGAAACCGACGAATTTGATTTAAATGGAACAACTAATGACGCTATTCACTCCTTTTGATATGGTTATGAACATTCTAGAGATAACGATATATTTGACAGCTCATACCACAGAAACCAAGGAGCAGTTCCCAGTGAGACTCCTAGAGAGCCGGCGAATGCTGCGGGTATCTGGTGAGGTTGGGCCACATATGTACGTTGACCGCCCGGTACTGATACCGGTTGATATAAAAATCTGTTGTCAGCCAGATGTGATTCAACCCAAATTGGAACCAACATTATGTAAATAATAATAATAATATTGGTGGACATTCACACAGCTCCATCTAGCTCCAAAGTATGCTAAGCATAGCTTGTATCACGGGAACCAGACAACTGATATAATACTTATATACTTTTTTCTTGTAAATACATACTCATATATACACCCAGACACAGAACAAACATATATGTTCGTCACACAAATGTTTGTCATGGGTGGGAATCGAACCCACGACTTACAGCGCAGAAGGCAGCGTTACTACCAACTGAGCTATGAGGCCAGTCCATCATAATTATGTAGAAACAAACCACAAGGTAGCGTGCTCTAGCTTTAGCTAGCAAATTACAAATTTACCGAAGGTAGTACCTAGCTTATGTGTGATACACTTGTGTCAAGAAACCAATGAATTTACATCCTACATCCGACAAGACTATAAATTCTAGCACTTGTTCTAGTTTTGACCTGTCTCTAGTTGGCAAGTGTCTAGTTTAACGTAGGTAGTAGCGAGCTAATTTGTTAGTATTAGTATTATAAATAACGCTGATTTAAATATTTGGTAACGTGCATTGAATTACTTATAGTTCCGATAGCGACTCTTGGCAATTCTGATCGTGTCAATATATATTGTTGTCTTTTCCTATATCTCCTGCATGGAAACTGACAAAACCTTTTGCAGCCAGCTTCAGATTACTAGCCCACTAGCTATTAGCTCAATTACTAGCTCTCTCGAAACAGTGTGGAAAGGATTAAAGTGCACCTCAAAGAGGCTCTTTTCGTGCACTTAACACATATCTTCGATTTCAAGTTCTAGGAAATGTCAGTCCTCACGATGTTTTCTTTCGCGTTTTGAGAACGTGGTATTGCGCTATGTATTTGTTGCAAAACTGATTGGTGCACATCAGGATTCGAACATAGCGACCTCCAAATTGAAACTTGGAGTCTCTACCGCTGCGTTACCACGTTCTTAAGTCAGCTCTCGTGGCGAGCTAATTGTTAGTGAGATATGCTTGCCCCAAGAAGCCAATGTCATTATCCGGCGCAGTCGGCGGAGCGTGTCGCCCTCCGCCGCGCTCCGGTTGCCTCGGTCACCCACCTTCCAGACACAGGTGGAACGCTGAGAAATTATGCTGTTGAGAAATCTAAACTTGTTAAATGCGGTTCCAGTGCTTAGCGGTAACGCGTCAAATCCATGGGCACTGAATTGCAGCTCATCCAGCAATGCCCAATTTAACAGAACCAGGAATAGCTAGGTGTTGTGTGCTTCTATGAATATGTTGCTGTTCTCTTCTGCTCTCTGGTTGCCACGGTCAGCCACCTTCAAGACACAGGTGAAACGCTGAGAAATGATGATATTAATTTAATTATTTTGAGCTTAATGTGGTTTCAGTGCGTAACAAACATCCATATATCCTCACAAACTTTCACGTTTATAATATTATAGTAGGATTTACTTGTTCATATCGTTTACTGCAAACGTTTTTCCTAATTCCTTCCTTGGATTGCCAGCAGCATGACGATGATATGGAACTACACTTCAAGACACTATCCAGAAGATTAGTAGAAGGAAGTGACTACCTAATGAATAGTCCATATTCTATTTATTAAAAAAATATGAATTATAGTTACATTATATAAATAACGGTGTCTCCACACGGCGGCGCGGCGCGGCGCGGCGCGGTCGGATGCGCGCGGACGCGCTCCGCCGAGCGTGCCGATCTCAACAGGTGCGGTACTGATGCCCCTTAATTGGTGTAATTCCACCGACGGATGTCCCCTTGAGCCTCACGCAGATGCGTCCTCATTTTAAGGACGCTTTTATTGAGGAGACCGTTTGTCCTGGCGGCCTATTCTCAACGCCATTTCGATTGTATTTTGCCCGTTTTGACGAGTTCGGTGGCATGGTGGCGGTGCGTTTTTGAGCGATGTCTAGTGTTTCTTTTGAAAACAAAGTAATTGCCGATGTGCGTAGTTTTATATTTCGAAAAAGAATGCTTTTTTTATTCCGAAATGAACGAACATAATACTACTCCTATGAAACTCGTATGACTTTGCCAGCTCTCTAGAGAAATGTAGTGAAACTTTCTAATGGAATTACTCTAAAAAAATTTCAATATGGATAAACTTACCACGATGGAGGTCCCATAAATATTGTTTATTCATTGAACTTTATTCAATTAATACTTTTTAACCAATTTCATCAATTGATAGGTACATAATTACAATAAAATACGTTGGTACTTACTATTAATACATTGAATGAATGTCAAATAATTTAGAAAATCATACAATTATATTATAGTAAATTAATATGACAAATATAAGTATACCATTTTATTTTTTATATTCGCGTCACTAAATAGGTAAGAACTCTCGCTTGGACATTTCAGAGATTGCTGATAAACATTATCCTCCAAGGATTTAAATAATAACTCCTGAAACAACCGTAGATAAAACCTATCTCACAACTTGATTAGACAATGCACGTCAAATGACATAAGATATGACGCACGCTCAGATTGGTCTAAATTATGCCTTCGTTCTAGGGCTGGCACGTGTTTATTGACTCTCCAATTTTACAATTACTCTTAACTCTGATCTCGAGGTGAATATAAATTAATTTACACTGGTCTGCAATATCCACTGGACCAAAGAGTTAGGAGTTTTTGTAGAGGTATAAGTCTGTTTGACTAATGAATGTCACTAGATAAATAAATGACTTCGTTGTTGGAGGTGGATGATAGTGGCCTAATGGAAAACTCCGCGAAAATAAGTTTAATTAGCTAATATGGACATCTTGACACTTATGTGACAATGTGCTTGCCATGGCTAAATGTGCGAATAGTTAATTTAATAAGCCACAAAAGAGAATGACTCAATATTGATAACAATTAATTAGTGCCAACCCTGCGCTCTCATATGTCATCAAGTAGGTGGGACTTTGGCTTATGAACAGTTAAATACGAATTTAGCATCCGACGGCCCACGATTGCTAGTAGACCTGGCATTAGAGAAGAAATGGTAGGTCATCAGGTTTTGGACACTTGTTAGAATATTCCCGAATAGAATACTTGGAGAATCAGTCTATACATTCAATTTCAACAGCTACTGAAAAGCAAACTATAGATAGAAAATTCTTTATTGCATAAGGTAAAAACAAGTACATAGGCAAACTTTATGCTAATTAGCATTTTCTTCCAGCTGACCTTTAATGATTTAAGGTTAACTTTTTTTCGATAAACTATGAAATTAATAAAGATGATTTTTGAAGTGTAGCCAACTCATTTCCATTTTTCACCTCGCTCAAGAGCAGAATGTGATAAAGTGAGCAAATTAAATAACTAAAACGATATTGAGATACATAGTAATATCTTCATCAAATAAGACATATGGTGCCAATACCGACGCGCTACATAAAGCAAAGGCACGCGAGCAAAATTGCCACGTATCGACAGATTAGACATTTTCTCCGCTCGAAGCGAGATCGAAGAAAAGCAATAATTATACTACTCACAATTGCTTGAGTCCACTCACAACAGGGTGCGCTAAGCCGGTCGCATTTACACCTTTTTGTAACGCTACTACGATATCGAGAGCTAAAAATCTAAAATATAAAAATAAAGCTAGTTAATGTTTTATATAGTTATATTTTAATTCATTTATCTTGTGCTCAACAATAAGAAAAAATGCACTAGGGCGAGAAAATGACATAATTCTATAAACAATAAAGGCCACAGTGTGCAGTAAAAATGGACATTGCAGAAATGTTACTATTTACCCTATCTTCATACAAAAAATAATTTGGTTATATAAAAAATATTTAAGTATAGGGGTGTAAAAATCCAACTTTTGGGAATATTTATTTATTATTTTACATATATGTTATATATCAGTATATGTAATGTAATATATCAGTGGGTCTTTAATTCAGTATTTTAATCATTTCTAACAGGTTTATAAGCTTTATCTTTGTTCAGTTTTTAGTCACCAAAACGAACGGAACAATAAAACATATAAAGGATAAAAAAATCCGTAGAATAGGTCTGTAGAACCTAACTTTATCAAATTTTTAACTGAAATAAGTTATTTCTCACCGATTATAACTAGTTATTCAGTTTATTGTTGTGTAGCCCGATACTCCAAGAGGTTAGAAAAAAAATTAGGGTATTAAAAAAATAACAAAAAACAATGTTTAATTTTTTTCAAGAAAAGTCTTCGTACTTGTTGACTGTTATATTTTTGTTACAAGCAGTGCAGTGCGTCGTATGTCTCTTTTGACAGTAAGCTATACACACACATGTTCCCGAGCATACACATGTTCCCGAGCACACACATGATCCAGAGCACACACGTGTTCCCAAGCACACACATATTCCCGAGCACACACATGTTCCCGAGCACACACGTGTTCCCGAGCACACATATGTTCCCGAGCACACACATGTTCCCGAGCACACACATGTTCCCGAGCACACACATGTTCCCGAAAACACACGTGTTCCCGAGCACACACGTGTTCCCGAGCACACATATGTTCCCGAGCACACACATGTTCCCGAGCACACACATGTTCCCGAGCACACACATGTTCCCGAGCACACACATGTTCCCGAGCATACACATGTTTTGAGCACACACATGTTCCCGAGCACACACACGTTCCCGAGCACATACATGTTCCCGAGCACACACACGTTCCCGAGCACACACATGTTCCCGAGCACACATCGGTGTGACCGTGCCCGCTGTAATATATCGCACGTGCGCGGGCGCAGCTCGCTCGTTAAGGCGCTCGCTGTAATGAGCCGCCAGATTTACGGGGCCACCTAATGCTTGTTTGAATCCCAACCGGTAATTTACACTAACCGGATAGTTTAAATAATGCCTGTTTATCGATCGATTCGAGGATCTCTCGCGCAACTGGTTATAACTGTTAAAATTGGCTTTTATAGAAGAACCAGAGCGGAGAACCCATTACTTGTTTTCTTTGTATGCATCGAGACAGGTGAGTCCTTTTTATGCAGAAGAGAAATTGCCACCATGCTGAGACGCGGAAAAATAGAACGATTGAATTGGTAAGTTCGTCTGGGAAGAACTGCGCACCTATTTCCGCCACTACACAGGTACGCAATACCAAATACATAACCAGAAAATATAAATTGTAATTATAATATTACTTTTTAACACAGTGCAGTGAACACAAAATTGTAGTATTAAAGAGCCGAGTATCAAAGATCTATTTCAAAGTGCATGTACTAACTTATATTAAACGTGTTAAAACGCCCACTAAACCAGTTAGGAGGAATCTGTTTAGTGTTCGGTCTAGAACCAGGACCACCGTGGACCACCATAATGTAGAAAAGTGCAATTTGTACGAGCCCGGGTAGCATGCTAGTTATAATTGAAATTGATATTATATACAAGCCCCCACAAGTATATACAAGCGAATGTCGGTTTTGATATTTATTTATATTGTACTCCTTTACAACTATTCCATAATTAATTAACGTATTGGGCTGAAATATTGAACGTGGAATACCTATTGCATATACCTATATACTTGTACATTTTGCAAACACAATATTCATAAAGTTCATTATATTTCATAAAGTGCCCATCCCTTTGCCCATAACGAGCAATACGAACCGGGTTCTCCCCCTACTTAGTAAGAGAAGATCCGAGTCGCATCGTATGCGCCCTTAACTGTAAGACCTGTAGGAGGAATGTCTCATGTGCCGCTAATTTCACTGGCAACCATTAAAACCGGAACATAGTAACGTGAATGTATTACTGCTTGGCGGCAGAAAAGGGTATAGTGACAGTACTTCCCGGACCAACATGCGTAAGTTCTACTGATACGAAGTCGTAACCAATTCATAAAATGTTAATTATTAAAAATCCTTTAATATATTAAATTTAAGCCTATCAAAATATAGCCACATTTTTCCTGTCAGTATTTTTTATTTTTAGATATGAGCGAATGAAAATTACCCTTGAGGCAAAACGACCGCCCGCATAAAAAAATATTTAAAATACAGATTCAAACAGTGGATTCCATATGCTTACATAACAAGAAAACTGTCATATGACCTGTTTACTACTATACTGTTTACACTATGCCTATAAGAGTAATATGCCTACAAGGAAATAATAAATATATACATCGAATATTATATTGTTGTTAATACGTATACGTAGGTATGTATTAAAAAAATATATTCTATCAGTTGTCTGGTTCCCATAATACAGCTATGCTTAGTTTGGAGCTAGTTGGCACTGTGTGAATTGACCCCCAATATTATTATTATTTACACTACCAATTTTTTTATATTTCTCATAACAGGGTATATACTTAGCTATAAGTAAGCTTGACCTTATATTTAAATTTACCTACTAATAAACTTTCCAAGCCATTTCTTTACGATATCTATGGAAATCATATTTTGAAATTACTAAATCTTTAAAAAAAAATTATCCAATCAGACAGATATTCGATCAGGTATGCTGCTGCATTCCCTGCAAATGGTTATCCTTTAATTGGCGGCAAGCCAAAGAAATTGTTTGAAAACTTTGAAATCGCACCAACTTGTTAAAAATATCCGTTTTTTCAATGATTAAACACGACAATTAAACAAGTTATTTTGGTGGGTATAATTGAAGAGAAATATACTTTTTAATGTTTTTTTTATTAACAAGGCGTCCTTTAGATGCTCCGTCACAAGACAAGAAGAAGAGACAGAACCTCTCCACAGAAAGTTACTCTAATATTTGAAGCCATTTCCAAGGAAGCACTGCTGTCATATCCATTTTTGCTGCAAAAGAGTAGTGCATTAGAATTGATCTTTATTTCCGGTTACCCAGGGTGTGACTGCCGGTGAAATTACATACACATAAAGCATTTCATTATTCTTGTCTCAGAGTGATGGACGCAATGTTATTCTTCTTTGGTCTTTCCATATTTAGTGGGGATGGACTAGTGTTGTATTGCTGTTTATATATTATGGTACAGAATAGTGTAATATCAAAAGGGCCATCTGCTTGTTCCCTCACTTATTCCCACAACAAGGTGGAGTTCGTTATCTAATCGAGCCCATATTGGTAATTGCTACGGTATTGCTAAAGTCGTGTTTCCAGGCGTAGTCTAAATGCCAGCTACCTTACTAATAACTATGTACTCTTAGCATTTGCATACCCTAATTAGGTAGATGAACGTTTCGTAACGTTCAACATTTATGTTAACAATTATCTCAGTGAATTTTAAGTTCAACAAATCAAATGTCTCAAATCATCAAATGTTTTTTTCTAATTAAACCTATAAAGAATTACTAAAACAGTGTAGCAGTAAAAGAAACAGTCGTAAGTAGCAGTAAGCTCACAGCACTCACAGCAGGCAACCTTGACTCGTATTGAGACCGTAAATCTGAGCGGGCGGCGCCCAGCGGTCTTGCAGTGTCGCCGGCCTTGTCACGAAGCAGCACTCTCCAACGAAATATCTTTGCTTCCAAGCACACACGTCTGTGCCCAAAGCTGTTTAGACGAGATAGATTAATGGCCTGCTTAAGATGCATCTATGTATTATTCATCCGTTAAAGCTCATTCACATTGCCACGAGCGCTATTATATGTTTTAATTTGTATAAATTTATTTCGACGACTGTGTTTATCGGGGTTTATGTTATAGCTACTTGGTTTATTATGTCAGAGAATAGTTGAAATTGTGCATCAGATTCTTATTAAGCAGGTAATGAAGGTGAATTGTGTGAATTAAATCTATAGTACCTAATTTAACATACATATGAACTATCAATTTATAAATAGGTGTAGTATTAAACGCAGTTCAATATTCGGCTCTATCTATTTACCACTTATTTCTTATAAGCCACGCAACGTTTTCTCAATAGAAAGAACAATGAACGAAGAAGGTTTGTGTATATAATTTGTAAAGATTTTATACAAATTGGCTGAACTATGACGGTGTTTTGTCAAAATAACTGTTACTTGATACATTTTTAGTAAGCACACCTCTCATTTTCTTTATTAGTAAATTGCGCCCGGGCGAAGCCGGGTCGGGTCTCTAGTAAAACTATAAAACCCATACTGGTCCTAGAACCAAAAATTCAATGGCATGTGTCAAATGCACGAAACGAGCCTCTTCGTGGTGCACTTAAAATCATTTTACCACACTGGTTTGAACCAGTGTCTCGACTAGTAGTAGTAATACCGTCTAAAAACCGAAATAACAACTGTATTGTATCCCCGTTACGGCTGTAACCGTAAATAACGAAATTCGTTATTTGACTTCCTGAAAATTTGCAATTTCGATGATGGTGATAACAAGATTGGTTGCGCAAGTCGCCTTGTTAAACTCCAAATACCACCCAAAACTTGGTCCAGTGACAACATCGGCGTGTTAGGTCGAGAAAGCAAGGCGGGAAGCCCACAAATCATTGCTAGCAACGCCCAGTTACGACAGCCGACAGCCGTGCGAAGCCAGGAACGGCAAAAACAAAACACGGATTTTAGTCTGTGGAAGCTTTATGATGCAATTTAATTTTGCTCTCAAGGGGAAAAAGGATAATCGGGATATTTTTAATATATTTAGCATGACTAAGAATGTTTTAGAATAAATATTTATGTTTTAATTTCTGTTGAAATACTATAATTTATGTTATTGTACTTCTTCCTTTTTTTTTTACATTTGGCTACCTTCTTACTGCTTAATTCCACCAGGCTGTCACTGTCAAGCGACGACGCGGTATAGGCATGCTGCGTGCTTGCCTAGAGTCACCTATCAGCTCAACTATTCACTATTCCCTTGAAGACTTCATAATTACAGTTATTTTATAGTTTTCAGGAAACCGCACAGTCAAAGCTTCGAAATGAGTAGCTGGTCTGAAAGACAATTCACGAAATCACAAATTTTGTACTCTATTCAACACACAATTTTTTACTTGCATTTTATCAAAATATTATTTTGACAAAGACACGGGCTTTCACACAGGAATGAATTTTGAAAACTGTATTGTTTTTTACCAATTTTGATTCATGCGAAATGCAAACGCTTCATAGCTCCTTGTGAAAGTGTTATGTGGAGCGTCAGCAGCTAGATTTGTTCAAATCCCAGATTTATAGCGGGAAAATGTAAATGTTTGAATTATGACAGTTTGAACGTGAGAAGTGTTCTCACGAACACCTCTCTTGTATCAACATATAGTATAAATACGCAGGTATGTTTGTATTCGAAGTGATTACCCCGTCGCTAAGTTGGTAGTAATGCCTGTTACTACCAACACCAAGAAAATGACTGTTTTGACTCGTCGAGTACCTCAACTGGTAGTAACGCTGACTTCTGCGCTGTAGGTCGTGGGTTCGATTCTCACCCAGGACCCAACATCTGTGTGAAGAACATATTTGTTTGTTCTGTGTCTGGGTGTTATATGTATTTATTAACAAACAAATGTAGTTGTTCGGTTGACATAGTACAAGTTATGCTTAGTTTGGGGCTGGATGGCTCTGTGTGAAATGTCCACCAATATTAATATTTTGAGAAACCACAACTCAACAGTCTCCATCCAAATGATAAATATTTAAGTAAGCATTTACATCGAAAACCCAGGAGATCGCAATCAAAGCTTAGACTCTGCTCTCGCAACCGGAACACAACAGTTATTTTGCTCGTCTCTCAATATAACGGTTCAGCCATTTGCAGTACTTTTTCTTTGTGGTTCACTATTATACCCCTACTTTTGGTACTAAGTCACTCAGAACTCGACGCAAAAAGAAAATGTTCGTCATGATTCATGATCATAATTATGATCATGATTGTAATTTGGCTATTAATCAATAAATCAGTGGCACGTGACCCAAAAGCTGGCAACTTTGTAGCTCAGATATTAAGCATTGCCACCCAGCGAGGCTTTAAATAAATAAATCAATACTGTTGGATATTTCACACAGCGTCATCTGGTCCCGTACTAAGTACAGCTTGTACTATAGGAAACAGACATCTGATAGAAAATAGTATTCATTTTTGGCAAATACACACATAAAATACACAATAACACACAAAGAACCATATCAATATCACACAAAAGTTTGCCGTAAGTACGC
The DNA here is from genome assembly GCA_947359385.1 of Chesias legatella. Classification (NCBI taxonomy): domain Eukaryota; kingdom Metazoa; phylum Arthropoda; class Insecta; order Lepidoptera; family Geometridae; genus Chesias; species Chesias legatella. The sequence continues at coordinate 2,727,439 of OX375783.1, forward strand.
GTGATCTTATGTTTTGAATATTATTGACGTTTCTTTATGAATTCTATGGAATTTAAAAGTTTATGACTTTGGCTTGAAGACAGAGTCTTCTCGCTTATGTTGTGGACTACCAACTGAGCTGTGAGGCCAGTCCACGAGCGTTTTAGCCACAATCAACCTGGTACTGAATTGAGTCAGTTGAGTTACAGTTGTGTAGAAATGTTTAGTATATTATTGTTACTTTAGATAGCTCAATTAAATTTAAAATCAACAACTCAACAACTCAATTAAAATTAACTCACAAAATAAAATGAATGTAATTACATTCATTTTATTTTGTCAGTATTATGTACATATTACTTTATAAATTGTTAATGTAAGTAAAATAATAACTAAATACTTAGTCGATAGATGCTTAGAGTAAAACTACTGATAGCTTAACTTGAAAAGACAGAGTGAGTGAAGTATCTAGTGAGGTGAGAAGCAAGTGAGTTCCGTTAGTTCCATTAGTACACCAGGTGCATTCACCACGTTCAACGAGGATGAATCGCTGTTTCGGCTCGTTCCAACGAAAACCCACTTTTGGCTTTTTCGTTACGCTCTAGATGTGCATACTTCTTATTTCTGATGATTGAGATTTTTTTGTAGCTTTCTATTTGTCGCGTGACGGGCTATTGACCCAATAACTAGACATTACTTCCGATCCCACCCACACTATTCTACCAAGTCTGCCCAGTCTAGGCTACTAATCATTCGCTAGCTCTCTCTCGCCAGTCTGGTGAAAAGATTGGAGTCCGTCTCAGAGACGCTCCTTTTGTGCACTAACTAAATATTATCAATAAACACGCGGTTGGTCCGTTACTAAGTATTGCTGAGTTGAGGTTTAATATTTTATTAATTCTCTCAATATTAAAAATCACTTACGCTGACTAAAATGATAGCTAATGAAGTAGCTAAAATATTGTTCGTATTGGGCAAAACGAAACATTAGGGTAGTAATGTTAAAAAATTTAGATACGATAACAAAACATAAATCATCAAATAAATTGTATTGTGTCTGTTGTCAAAATATTTTTTTCTTTCTTTCTTTCTTTCTTTCAAATAGACTGCGGCCTGTTCACACCAGGTGATTTGAAACTTAAAATTACAATCTTTTGAAATGAGACGTCTGAACGTCATATTTTGTGTGATGTTTATTTTGAACTGCGATAATGTTTTTATATTTTTTATAATATTGTAGCTTACTAACTGTACAATTTGGTTATATTCGAACATCATTTATACTCGCCTTGTGTGCACCTCCTAAGTTGCGTTTGTGGAAATCTTTCATTTTTGTCACAAATATTTCAGAGCGATTTAATATTCCAGGTAATGGTAAATGGTTAGTAAGCACATACTGCAAATATTTTAAAGATAACATTCTTTGACGTTTTTATTGGTGTCAGATCTTTGAACAGAGTACTTGGATTACTTTATTTTGTGTAGTCTGTGATGTTTAGACGCAGAAGAAACGGAAAATTATATTACCTAGAAATTCCGCGGAACATACATCATTTGTATTCAGATCAGCGATTACTATCCTATTTCGCAGACATTGGGTACTTGTATACAGAACGAACGAATGGAAACCTGTTAAACCCACAATTTGCCAAGCGCGCTGGCATGATATTCAACAAGATTAGGTCAGGTATCCAATCTCGTACTAGATATTAATAACCTCCATAATACTTGTCCCGTACATAGAATTAAGTCATTACCTTGTGTTTGCTTTAAGTAGCGTTGTTAAGTACCTTCGGGCGATCGAGCCTGCTATATATCAGTTTGGTATCGTAACATCTCCAATAACCGCTCGACTACTGAACCGTTAACCGTTGCTGTGGATAGTTTATGGGCCAAAATAAACTGTTTGAGGTTGTGGTTTACTTTAGACAGCTTCTTGCAATGTTTCCAATAAATAAATAAATAAATATAGTTGGACATTTCACACAGCGCCATCTAGCCCCAAACTAAGCATAGCTTGTACTATGGGAACCAGACAACTGATAAAATACTTAAATACTCTTTATAATACAACACCCAGACAAAGAACAAACACCTATGTTCGTCACACAAATTTTTGTCCTGGGCGGGAATCGAACCCACGACCTACAGCGCAGAAGGCAGGGTTACTACCAACTGAACTGTTGAGGCCAGTCAATAATAACGGACCGGTGAAGTTAGATATTTTTTCTGTATGTCGCAATGGTGTCCTTTAAACGGATGGCTCCCGTTTGGGTCCTCACGTAAAGTTTCAGGTAGTCAAGTAGTCATTGCGCCAAATATTTCAAATCCACTCCCAACCCATTAGTACAAACGTGTTCACGGTGCTGTGATAGTATCTACTATTTAGGCGATGATGGCTGGCGGTAACGCTGGATTAGGAACTGGCTCTCAAGTAAGGCTACCGAACAACACCGAAACAGCGCTTCGTAAGATAAAAATAAATATAAGATAAAGACAATTTATTCACATAAGAAATGGTTAATACCATGGATGAAAGGTTAAATTAAGGATCTTCATATCTTGCCAGCGTCAGGGCATGTTAATATTTTAATAATATGAATTAGAATTGATGAATTTAGAATTAATGTCATACTATATACAGGGTTACAGGAAAAGTCGTGCTAGATCCGTTAAGGGCGTGGAGTACCCATCATTTCTGACTTATTTCACTATGAAACACCCTACCCTAAACTTAACCCTTTTCGAGATATTCGACTTTTAATTTTTTATTGAATAATGCCGATTTTTAGGCTACGAAATTTATTTTTGTTTATTTTGTGTATCTTATTATTATTATTATTGCATTTTTACATGTGTAATAAGATGCTTTAGGACATCAATCATTAAAATAGTGCATAAGTTAATTGAATAGACCGTAGTAGACAAGTGAAAGTAAAAAAATAAAAAATATATTAGCAAGCTTATTTTTCTCTAAGGGATATCTAAAAAAAATATTATGACACTTGTTCGGCAGATATTTTTTAAAATATCTACGTTTCATCAGCTATCTAACGAGGTCTAACAATCTAGGGTTTGTATTACATTTCGTGGAAAAAAGTAGTTGGGACGCTCCAGGTAGCAGTTCTAACGGTAGCTCGTAACGAATACATAACTCGCTACCCCGGTCGTCGAGTGCCGGATGTGGCCTGTTTTGACAGAGTTTATCGAAGACTTAAAGAAACTGGCTCTGTTTTGAGACGAAATACAGACATGGGAAGACCACGAATTGACGACGAAGAACAGGACAATGAGATAGTGCAACGCTTTCGAGCGGATCCGACTACTTCCACTAATATTGTTGCCCGTGATCTGGGACTTTCGCAATGGAGAGTGTGGTTTACAGTGCATACTGCTGGCCTATACCCGTACCATTACACGCCGGTACACGTTATTGAAGAAGGAGACCCCGCGAGAAGATTGGACTTTTGCAGATTTATGCTAAATGCTGACGTAGAAGACCCAGATTTTCTAAGAAATATCTTGTGGACGGATGAGTCCAAATTTGATAAAGATGGCATAACCAACTATCACAACGTCCATTACTGGGCCCCAAAAGAACTAAGGAATCCCAATAAGAAAAGAGTGAAAGGGTCCCAACGAAGATTCAGCGTGAATGTGTGGATGGGCATTATCTCTAATCATTTGATTGGACCTTACTTTCTCCCGGATAATCTAAATGGGGAAAGCTACGAAAATTTCCTGAGAGCAGACTTGAGTGATTTGCTGGATGATCTGCCACTCAACCTGATCAGGGACATGTGGTTCCAACACGATGGCTGCCCTGCCCATTTCAGGAGAAGTGTCAGAGACTGGCTGGACACAAATTATCCAAACAAATGGATAGGACGAGGTGGGCCGTTGCCATGGCCAGCAAGAAGTCCGGACCTAACTCCCATGGATTTTCATGTATGGGGGTGCATGAAAAGTCTTGTGTACAGCGAGCCGAATCCAGTTTTGTCTGTGGAAGACTTAAGAGAAAGGATTGTGGATGCAGCAAATAAAATGAGGACCACGTTGACCACTGGAGTAGTGAAGACTGGTCTCCGTAGAAGGATGCGACAATGTTTCAGAAATAGAGGCGGCCATGTTGAACATGAACTGTAGAATAAGAAAAAGTTGTGTGAAAACCTTTAATAAATGACATTTCATGCATACCTAATGTTTTATTTTACTTTTTAGGGCTAAGTATAAATTTTCTTCTCCACTGTCGCCTATGAAACTAATTTTTTTCCAATGCATTTGAATAAAACCCTAGATTATTATACCTCGTTAGATAGCTGATGAAACGTAGATATTTTAAAAAATATCTGCCGAACAAGTGTCATAATATTTTTTTTAGATATCCCTTAGAGAAAAATAAGCTTGCTAATATATTTTTTATTTTTTTACTTTCACTTGTCTACTACGGTCTATTCAATTAACTTATGCACTATTTTAATGATTGATGTCCTAAAGCATCTTATTACACATGTAAAAATGCAATAATAATAATAATAAGATACACAAAATAAACAAAAATAAATTTCGTAGCCTAAAAATCGGCATTATTCAATAAAAAATTAAAAGTCGAATATCTCGAAAAGGGTTAAGTTTAGGGTAGGGTGTTTCATAGTGAAATAAGTCAGAAATGATGGGTACTCCACGCCCTTAACGGATCTAGCACGACTTTTCCTGTAACCCTGTATATTTAGTATGTTATATAGTAATAGGTAATTGTGATTGATTCAAAACAGGTCGATTTTGAACTTGAGGGTGAGAGCTAGCCAGCCCACAATTTATCCGTCCGCTTAGCGATCAAATTTATTCGATGTTGGTGGGTCATAAAACAGTTCAATAATAGCCAATTAATTTGAACGATCAGCTCAACCATGAGTTGAGATAAGAGTTGTTGAAATCCCATCATTAAATCTGTCTAAAATGATCAAAACAGTGTTCATATTAATGCACATTTATTCATTCAAATGTCAGAATCTAGAACCATTCGTGGTGGACGGAGAAATTTCTAAAATAAAGGATTTTCCCCACTCGGTGTTTTTAACGATTAACATGGGACTTTCCAGGTTCGTGTGCGGTGCTTCTATACTGAATCAAAAAATACTGCTCACTGCTGCACATTGCGTAGTAGATTACAGACAGACAGTGAATGTAGTGGGGTCTTTCGGAAGCGAACACAAATCACAGTAAGTATTTTATTACCACCTGGCAAACGTAGTCCAATTTACGTGTTAGGTCAAAGGGTAGGGGCTACTCAGGTAGTCCTAGTTTACCTATCAGGCCTCACAGCTCAGTTTGTAGTAACCCTGCCTTCTGTGCTGTATCGTGGTTTAATTACCGCCAAAGACAAACATTACATATTCTGTAGAGTTTAAGCGGAATACCTGCCTGAATCTAGGAACTGCCACCATACATATTTATGTCGCCAAACATTAACGCCTCGTTTTCAAAAGGGTGGTTCTCGCCGGTAAATTACAGATATATGACACATTGAATTTGTTGCGATGTGACCAAGATCTTCCGTTGCCACTAAGTCTTTTGCCCTCTTTTAGTCATAAATACTCGTAATCATTATGTCCAAAGTACCCTTATACCAATATACACTCTCCATGGCTTCGAAGACCGAAAATGGCGCGTCACCTTTGTTCCATTTTGGATGGCGCCAGCAGCGGCATTTTAGTATTACTAGAACTTATGCCAAGTCGTCGGGAAATAATGCCAACATACCCATTTCTGCCACCTAGCAGTACCTACCGTATATTTCCGATTTGAAAGGTGTGGTTGCCGGTGAAGTAGTAGGCACATGAGACATTCCACTTTCACGTCTCAGAGTTACGGACGCATACAACTTGGGTCTTATCGTACTTAGGTAGAGGAGAACCCAAGTCGTATTGCTTTTTACGGGCAAAGGCTACTGCGTTCCTTAACTATATTACATAAAAAATTGGAAATTAAACTCCATTTTCTCAGGCATGCACCCAATCCCGCACAGATACGGTCGGTGTTATATATATATAGCTAAGACACTTAGCATGTTAAAAATGTGTCTTATTTTATTTCAGTGGCTTGAAAATACCGGTTAAGAAGTTTAAAGTACATCCGCAGTATATAAGTTCAGGATCAAAGTTCGATATAGCGTTGTTGTGTTTGGAAACGCAGATCGTATATAACCGCAACATGGCCAGGGTAGCGATAATGGATCAACCCCCACCCGATGAAGACGCTGTTATTGCTGGATGGGGATTAATGGATGTGAGAAAAGTTGTCACTATAAAAAATTATGTATCCATAGTCTCTGCGATTGTGCGAACTGTGTCACTGTGTGTTTGGTCCAAATATACAAAACTGCTGAAAGGATCATATTTTTTTATCGAATTAAATTCATAATATATTTATAGGCTACAAACATAAACCTGGTTAGGGCAATATTGATTCTAGTTGGCTATTTGTTTTAATTTAGTGTACGTTTTAGTATATAACGGTAAGATGAGTTATATTAGATAATTAGATATATTAATAGATAAATAGAGTACCTGCACAATACGATATATAACAGTCATATAATTGTAATATGAAATTTAATTACTTAGTCATCCAAAAATTTTATGTTCCACTGACCGGTGTGCGATATTACTGCTTTTATTTTACGAAAGCCTGATATGATATGAAAATAACATTTCCAGTAAAATCCTATTTATTAATTGACAATTAGTTGAACAATAGAATTTGGCACGTTCAGTATTTGAGCATTAAAATCTTGAAGTCTGTACATGTATTACTTACTCACTTTTTTGTATTTTATTATCGATATAGGTATAGTAAAGAATAAAGAAATTTCTATATAAGTTATAAATAAATTAAATAAGTATAAAATATACAAATAAATTAATATTGATGTGAAACATCTATAGCCGCACGTAAAACCGATTTCTGGCTTGGCGACGCGTCGCCACGGCATGAGCGCTGATTGGTCCGTTCAAGGTTACGACAAATCATAAACATTATTAGTGATGGGGTACTTAGTTTCTTACAAAATAATGTCGATGTTTCACATCTGCCAGGCGTCCCGTGACGGCTCACATTTTTTTTTTAAACAATTTTTAAATTTTTCAGGAAATTCAAGAAATTTCTTCTTACGAGCTCAGACACGTGTCTCAAACTATAGTACCGCGCCGTACATGTATGCGAACTGCGCCAAGTCTCCCGCTGGGGGTGCTGTGTGCTAAAAATAAAAGGGGTATAGGTTACCCCGCAAGGTAAGACCTGCCGGTACGTTACTATGCCGGAGATACAGGATTACCTAGTTCAGGCATAGTAATTATTACCTTTTATTAGATACTAAATCACTATGTTAATCTTAGCACTAAGTCAATGAATAAAGATTTATTATTATTATTATTGGTGATTTAATTGGTGAATTGTCAAAGATCGTGCTTTCTTGGCTTGGGTTTTCAATTATCACCAAACACTAAAAAATAAACAATATTACAATAAACTTTTTTTTGTTACATTTCACCCTTGCTGATAATTTAACTTTATTGTAGGTAGACTTAGCAAACGTTTATATTTTTATTCAATAAATATGTTACGTAGTTTATTAGTAAATAACTATTTATGTGCAATGATTAATTCGTGCTATGCCCAAATCTGGAACTTAATTCTTGCTTATTGGCTTTCGGGCAATAGGTTGACCACATTCTGCCAACATAGACGTCCACACTGAAATAATCGAAATCACAGGTGTATTTTTTATGTGATTCTGGTGACAGTACGAGTTAGTAACTAAATATGGCGTTAATATCTCTATTGACTTATATATCTTTTTCAGCGGAGATTCAGGTAGCGCCCTAGTAATTCAAAAATACATTCAAATAGGCTTGGTGTCGTATAAAATCCTTCCAAACCGACAGTTAATCATGTATACTGATGTGAGCTACTACTACAACTGGATTATAAACACAGCTCATACTCTGTACTGCGAAAACGGAACTAAATAAATGATTAAATCAAAAATTTATCATGTTTTAATGAGTTTCAAAGTGTTTATTGTATTTTATAATATTAAAGAATTCATTGACATCCGGTACTCAATTGTGGGAACTAGGAGAAAACTATGGCATCGACGAGAGTGTAAACAACTGAAATAAAATGGCAGATAAGTCAGATGCATATTGTGTATGGTATATATTCCCATACAAGAAGAGGAAAATGGCGGTATAGCCCTTCCCAAACACAAGTATTTGGTCTCTCGTGGGCAGAAGTACCACGGCTCAATTATTGGCATAAACCTTTGAAAGAAAGAAATAACTACATTTATTGACACGCAAATTAAACATGGTAGGTACAAACATCTTAACTTTCGGTAAGCGCTACCAAAGTTATGGCTCCCTTATGTATGGTTATGGTTCCGGCCGCCCCACTATTCTTGGCCAAAGTAGTGACAATGACAATGGCGTTTCTTAGGGGCAGTGGGGGCTAAGAACCACCGAAGACTTGGAGGTAACCAAATCAATTAGGTACCCTTAGCAACGAACAAATACAAATTGGACTTCATTATCTACAAATCATATAGGTATGCCACATAGTACATGTCGTGAGATGCTGTTGGGGCTGCCTCGTTCCGCTGGGGAAGGATGTAAATTTCGCAGATTCTTGCGTGGAAACCAGCAACCCGCGAATCGAGGCAGCGCCATTATAAGTCTAAATCCATTATTAAATAGACACTTAGACACACAAGGCAAGCAAAGAAAAACCTTAAAATACTAAAGCTTAAGAGAAAGTATTGAACACGTCTAAACTGGATCCTCCAAAAAACCAATGCCGGGAAAATCAAGATGATTCAGTTGGAACCAGCACTAGGAATACAAAATGTGTTGGGGTCCTCTCAGAAGAACTGGAATTGCCAGCTCGATAATTTACTGATTAGTGCTTTATTCTCATTTAAGTAAATAAATTTAAAAAAAAACGGTGTGGTCGCAGGTGAAATTACAGGTATATGAGACAACCTCGTCTCAGGATCATGGGCGCATACGATGTGACTTCCCGTAGTAAGTAGGGGAGGACCCAATCTATATTGCGTGTTATGGGCAGAGGTTACCACTTAACATCAGGTTGACCATCTGCTCGTTCAGTATCTTCGTAACATAAGAAATGTTATATCAAATTTTAAACTGCTGTATACTTTAATTACTAGCATGTATTAGTGCGATAACACGGAAATTAATTTTACTACCTCAAACGAAGCTATAACCTTATTCGTAGATAAAAATAATCACAAAACGACCGGCCAGCTGTGTAATATGCAATCAGAATACTTCACATTTATAATTTTGTTCACTGTCGGACATTGCGATATGGAAGGCTATATCGTCGGAGGAAGTTACACTTCCATAACAAATCATCCGCACTCAGTGTTCCTAAGTATTGACTGTGTAACGAAATATAACGTGATGTCGCACTGGATCTGTGGAGCTTCCATCGTTAACCAACGGATTTTGATAACGGCGGGGCACTGCCTGGACACGTGTACAAAGAGCAGCCATGTTAATATCATTGTGGGACATGAGAACAAGGTAGGCCTGTGATTGGATGTTTGACAGGACTTACGAAGTTTTGAATACCGATGTATGACAGAGAGAATACGAGCTTGACGGATTAAAAATTCGTTTAATCAAAAAAAATACAGTCTTTAGCTTATAACGGCAGAATTCGTAATGCACGGTAGTTTTATGGTTCGTTATTCTAATAAAATCTCTGTTCATTCATGTATTGAATTTAGAAGAAAGAGATCTGTAGAACAAGTGAATATATTTACCTATCTTTTATTAGGTATGTTAAAACTTACCGTTGTTACCTTTAATATTCACGCCAGGCTTCAGAAGAATAAAGATTAAATTTCTCCTCAAATTCTGACTCTTGACTTCGAAATTCTAAGAGCTGTTGAGGACTGGTCTGGTCATGAAATGACCAGAATCTTGAGAGAAACTTCTCGCTACAAATAATGATTATATTTATTGAAGGAGCGAGGCAGCATATACACTGCGTATAGTTACATGGTGCATGAGGACTATAACGCGAAAACCAGCAGTTGCGACATCGGCCTGGTGAAGGTAGCTAACCAGCTTAGACTCGACTCGACGATCAGCCGTGTGGCGTTGATGAGGAAACCCCCTTACTATGAGAAAGCTATCGTTGCTGGGTGGGGAATGACTGACGTAAGTATAAGGAACACCATCTAATTATTCTTAGGGGGTATGCCAGTCCGAATTTATGATGCTGTTGAAAGTTTCAATAGAAATAACTCTCGGAATAGGACCGCCTTTATATCATCAAAAATGAGATTGATAGCTAAGAAGACCTGAAGAAGTTATTGGATGATGGTGACTGTAGGTCGTGGTTTCAAATCCTATGGAGCTTGAGCGTCCTGTGTTGGAAAACATTGCGAGGAAACCAAAGCATGGTGTAAGGCCCTGCTGGCTGGCTACGACCTTAAGTTAAGAACCTGCCTCCAAGTACCTAATTCCGAATTGTTCCAGTACCTTCACGTGAGGGTCAGTCCCCAATCTAGCATGGTTTCATGGCACCATCGGCATCATCGGCTATATAGCCGACCGACGATTAGGTGACTTAGTCACCTAATCAGGTGATATGACTTCAAATGAAACCTTGTAAGTACTACACATAGAAAAGGGTTCATATGGATAATTTTTCATCAGTTGCGAAAATAATATCACTGCCTGATGATTAATATGACGATGTTTTTTTTTACAGGATGTTCACAAGAAATCGTCGGATCGGCTGAAATACGTGTCGCAGCTGGTATGGCAGCCAGAGGAATGCTTGCGTCTCTTGAAGGAGAAACCCGATGGAACTATTTGTGCCAGCTCAGAAAAGACAGAAGACTATGCAGCTCAGTATGTGAACATAATTTCTATGTTCAGTTTATACGGGGAATTACAACGTACCAGTTTCTGCCGGCAAGCATGAGTGCTTTGGCAATGATGCTTGGAGCTTGGAGGGTTTTGAGGGCTTAACTAGATCCCAGATAAATTTCAGACAAATGATACAAGATTACAGACATGCTTCTTTGATATAATTAATTGCACGCTTTTATCGCTGAATATGACTTTTTTGCACGAAAGGAGCCTCTTTGAGGCGCACTTAAAATCCTTTCACAACACTGGCTCGATAGAACCAGTAACTCGAATAGATAAGAAAAAAAAACTTTAGTTTGGGCCATCTGTACCCATATTAAATATTTATTTTTATTGTTTAGGACAATCAAACAAAATTGTTTTTTTTTTCATTCGCTCTATATTTTAATCGTGATGGTTTACTATCAAGATTTTAATTTTGTATGAACGCCTCACGGACACTGTTTTTATCAGTTTCAAAACTGTAGTTAGTCTTTTATTAACTAGTGAGAAAATGAGATGCAAGAATTTCTAATGAGTTTTAGTTCATATGAATCGTTTCCAATCTCTAAAAGTTATTAAAACAGAAACTAGGCGACAAGCATTCATTTATTCAATTTTTCTGTTTTAGAGGAGATTCAGGGTCGGCGCTTGTGGTCCGCGGCTACATTCAGATCGGAATCGTCTCCTACAAAGTACCGCATAAAGCTAAAAATGTAATAATCTACACTGACGTTGGCTATTACTACAACTGGATCAAGAGCAATGCCATGAGGATTTACTGTACTAAATAGTTTGTAGTTTCAATTTACCCCCCCCCCCCCCCCCAAAGCGTTACTTTACTTTTTACCCCCCATTTTTTTATGTGTGAGTGAAATTCTCTACTAATAACTTTACTACTTAATGATATTATTGTCCGAAAAAACTCTCACATGATTCGAGCGCTTTGCAACTTAGTCAGAATTGAAAATAATTTTAAATTGGCCCTATCTTTTATTCTTTTATAAATATTTTATTTTAAACACAAATATTACTAACTAATGAATCTTTATTAGAATTTACTCACTGTTAAGTAATTTTTAAATCCAAACACGGTAGTTGGTTTGGAAAAAACCACTGTATTTGCGTCACGAAAAAAATAATAATATATTATGACCCAGTTATAATAATAGGTTTAGTTGAACCATTTATAAATCGTATATATGTGAATCAGCAAGCTTGAACTAGATACGAAACCACAGAAAAATAATTGCATCAGAACAGTATTTTGGCTCTATTAATACGAATTTATCAATCTTCTTTATGAAAATATTACTAAACTACTAAAATTAAATAGATAACTTCTATTACATTTAAAAAAAATATCTGAATCTAGTGTATCCTAGTGTAGACCGAGACGAAATAAGCCAATCATCGAACTGATATATAATCTAGTCCAAATAACATTCTCATTTCATACATTTGCACTTTCAAAGGCTTCCGGTGCACGATCCGCTGCGAGGCGCCTTATTGTATCCCACATTAGGAGCGTTCCCTGGAGAGACTCCTGTTTGGTAGAGAATACTGCACACGTAGGGGATAGAAAGGATGCACGTTCATGGAGTGAAATTTCACTGCTAGTTGCCACATACTACATAATTAGTAACTAGTTATACATGGCTTAAAATTAAAATTATATATTAGTTGCCATAATTTCACAATACAGCCTCCATGTTCATGTAGGCATTCCCGGTAGCCATGAATGGACAAGGAGGAATGTGGGATTTATGGATTCTGTTACAATTAGTCAAGCCTAAAAAAAAAAAATTATATACACAATTAAAAATATTAAAATTACTTTTTGTTTTACCACTCCGCCTGTACAGTGCCTCGTCCACTTTTACTAGCGACATCTAGTTATAACTATGTCAAAATTTCACCGTTCGACACTGTTATATACGCTATAATATCCTCCTGATTTAATAACTGATTACAGTGAGTTACTTAAACAGAGTTCTACAAATTGTATTATTATAGATAAAATAGGCCAAATAGGCTAAGTTCATACATACATAAATGTCCTGTGCTTAATATGCTAAGTGCTCGATGCACATACAAACGCTTAGAATAATATAGCTGTAGCATTAAATTGATTAGAAAATATCTGAATCAGAGGTAAAACTTCAAATTTTTCAGTAATTATAGCCAGAAGCTGAGAAAACATTGTTAAATTTAGAATGTAGTCATTCATCATAAGTGTTTTTTTAACGCACCATAATATATATTTTCTTGATTTTCTTCGAGTCAATAACTTGATTGGATTTTAGCTAGTTAAAAATACGAATAAAATGAATCAATTCGATGATTTCCTTCACGCTTTTAGTATTAGAAATCTGAAGACTTCCATTTTCATACCACTGCCAACTTCCAAAGGCTAACTAAGCAACTGTCATTTCCGCTATCTTCCTAATAAATAAGCGAACTGTACTTTTAGCGGGAAGGTACAATAAATAACCCCTTCTCGGTCCTTCCCAGCGCACTCCTACTTGCTTACACGTGTCGCCAACAATCGATAGCCATTGATCGATGGGAAACAAGGTTTACTCCTATTTGGCTATCGGCGCCTTGTAATTCCAAGGGAAAGTTACTTTGCAATTGCACAAAGCTACAAATGCATATATAGAAGATGCAGTATCATTTGTGAATGGAACGTTAGTTTCAGTAGTGTGGTTAAGCTATTGCTATTGACTGATGTTTTGAGAAAATATGCAATCATTGTCGGAATATTTTCTTATGCAATACCAGTGAGACTGACAAATAAATAAAAAATTTGCTGAATAAAGACAGCATTCAAAACAGTAAAAAATATTGAGGTTATTAGATAAAGTTTATAAATAAATAAATAATAAATATTGTTGGACATTTCACACAGCGCCATCTAGCCCCAAAGTATGTAACTATTAAAATACGTGCAACATTAAGTTTTGTCATTTATAAAATAATAGTTAAAATGTGAAAAATTTACTTGTTTTCGACCATATTTATGATAGACTCCCAAATATGGTTGATGGGTATGAAGAACTATTTCTTCCTCTCGTAACAGTATATCAGTTAAGCCAACTACACCCAGACATGCCCATATAAACAAAACGTCTTATTCAAGTCACATATAAAGCATGGGGCCTGACACCTACCGTAAAACGTGATAAATTTTCATTAGGACATAACAAATGGCCTCCCTTTATCGCACTTTCTAATTAATTGTATTGTATACGGTGTTATAAGCTCTGGATATTTATTAAGCGGAAATGTTAGCTTACATCTGCTAGAAGCGGATTACTAGCTATTGGTAATACTACTCCTAGCAAACTACTAAGAGTAACTTACTGCTGTACATCGTACCCGATCAATAAAATGTTCCACTACTTTGGTATTCTTGAAGTTTCTACGATAATTTTAGGTTACGAACGATCTTAACATGTATCTTATCTGGTTTACTAACAATTATAAAAAAAATAATTAAATCTAGTAATATTCTACATACCAAATCGGTGACGTTTTGGAAAAAGGCCAGGTCAAGAGTACCCTAAACCGACGAGCATGCATGAAGAATGTGATGAAGCTAAGGAGGTATGTCAGGATCGTAGCAGGTGGAAAACCATAATCTCTGCCTACCCCTCCGGGAAACAGGCGTGATTTTATGTATGTTTCTATGTAATATTCTTAACAAAATGTTGTTGATTATTATGATGTACAGAAGTTACGCTTTTTATCATATTTTCATACTCTGTATGTGTATTTCTCTAGAGTCTAGACTATCAGCCGTAAATATATTCCATGTACCATTACTACTTATCAGAAATTACAAGTATAAGCGTATGTTTAATCTGATCTGAAGTTAACTGATCCCCTTCCGTTCTGTGACAGTCGTACCCGTCCATTATCCCACCTCGTGGAACAGTTAGGCTGCCAGAAGAACTATTAATTATATGGTTTGTCTATAGGGTTCCTATATAACAAAAAACTCAAATCATAAATTTATTAAGATTAATTATTGAAGCAGTAGAACTCACGCCAAGTACGTCTGGGGAAGTACTGCCGCCATTAATTTCTGCCGCGAAGCAGCAACGCATTTGCGTTACTGTGTTCCGGATTGAAAGGTGTGGCTGACGGTGAAATTACAGGCAAATGAACATTCCACCTACACATCTCAGAGTTACGGGCACATACGGTCTTGTCGTACCTTGTAGGGGAGGACCGAAGTCGCATCGGTTGCAAATGTACTAAACACCAGGTGGGCCTTCGGCTCGTTCCGTAACAGAATCTCATATAAAAAAGAATATTTTATATCTTGCGCAGTGTCACACTAATAACTCTTAATTCAGAGAATGTTCATTCATTGCTGTAAATTTTATATAACTATTGCCTGATATGTACTTAATCAAATATTATCAAATAGTGTTAAACTTGGTTAGTAGAATTTCGAACTCCGTATTATATATTGCTGGCCACTCATTGGGTTCTCAATTACCCGAATCCCTTCGGAGGCTGTCCTACCGTGGCTGCTTTTCATTTTAATTTATATGAAATCACTGGCCCATTTTATTTTAAGTTTTGCTTCCGTGTCGATTTCTCTCGCTAATAAAATTAATGAATATATGTTGCATACTTGAAAACTCTCGGAGGCGTCAAGTATTGAATGTCAAAAAAAGGTTAAAATAAAGTGAAATCGCCACCGGTGTGAATTAGTCAATGTGGCTGTTATAATTTGTCACGAGTAAAAAGTTACAGTTGTCAATTTTAAAGTACTAACATTTAAATACCGGGGAAGGAACATGCTTTGCGAATTTTTTGGGTACATGCGGTTGAACGGGTTCACTATCGGCTTATAAATCGGCAATCAAAATGTGATTTTACCGATAGTGATATGTAAATTATTAGTAAGAGAGCGTGGTCTAGTGGTTCTGACCCCGAGTTTCCGGAGGTCGCCGGTTCAAAATCCTACGTGAACCTATCAATTTTTCGATTGAAAGATTTATGTGCACAATACCACGTTCTCAAAACGGTGAAGGAAAACATCGTGAGGGAACCGACTGTCCTAGAACTAAAAATTTGAAGAAATGTGTCAAGTGCACGATAGGAGCCTCTTTGAGACGCACCTAAAATCATTTCACCACTCGAATAGAATAGTCACAGGGAAAAGTTGCTGAAAGTGGTTTTAATCATTTTTTTGTCGGACCTCCCACCTACATAGTTACATCTTAGATAAGTACATAGTGTAACAGGGATAAAATTAAATGATGTTTACTAACATTCTAAGTGACTAGCCTCACAGTTAAGTTAGTAGTAGCTTTCTGCACTGTCGGTCGTGGGTTTGATTCCCACCCAGGACAAATATTTGTGTGAGGAAATAGATGTTTGTTATGTGTCTCGCATCTTTAAACTTTCTCAACGCAATACATTACATTATATCTTGCTTATAAAAATATATTCTTTAGTATTTCAAAAACGACCGTTTCACCGCCAGTTTTTATAGTCATACAAAAAATAGAATAAGTCTTTGAAAATATAAAAGTGGCAAACAGCTCAAACCTGACTTTCTACGTAGTATCTGGGACGAGGTAGGCATATAATTGAAGAAATCTCCGTCAACCGCAACGATTACTGTTGGAGCTAGTAGTAATGGAAGAGCGGAGGAAACCAGAGCTCAAATACTAAGACTGGCCTCACAGCACAGTTGGTAGTAACCCTGCCTTCTGCGCTGGTCGTGGGTTCGATTCCCACCCAGGACAAACATTTGTGTGACGAATAGATGTTTGTTCTGTGTCTGGATGTTGATATATATGCATGTAAAAAAAGTATATAAGTATTCTATCAGTCATCTGGTTCCCATAGTACAAGCTGTGCTTAGCTTAGATTGGGGCTAGATGGCGCTGTGTGAAATGTCCACCAATATTTATTTATTGGGTAAAATGCTAGAGAATTGGGTGAGTGGCCGAACTTGGATCAATCCAAGCTTTATGAAGTTTCTTTGAACGTATGAGGGTGACCAATATATACACATAAATAAAATTGGAGTGTCTGTTTGTAATATTGAAATAACCGCTTTTTACTAAGTGCATATGGATGTATACACGATACATATACCAAAATAATTTCTTTTTTTATTTTTGTCTGTCTAGCTGTCTGTCTGTTTGTTTGTTGCGGCTAATCTCCGAAACGGCTGAACCGATTGTAACGGGACTTTCACTGGCAGATAGCTGATTTTATAAGGCGTACTTAGGCTACGTTTCCAAGGAAAATAGGGGTGCGCGATAAAACCGAATTCACGCGGACGAAGTCGCGGGCAACAGTATTCGCGGGTAGTGTTATTATTATATATTCGTCTTACATATAGATATATATATTCGTTAACTTTCACTAAAATAAACCGTATTCTGGTGTCTTATTTTACAAATTCAACAAGAAATGGGTGAAAACATGTAAAAATTTTATTAAATGTAAGAGATATGAATATGTATTGCAATTTTATGACGCATAAATTTATATACCCTGGGGTTTATTAGCAGATTACACTCAGTGCACCGCAATGCGCTATCCAGTGTAAAAGAGCGAAAGTTCTCCGGTTAAAGCTATATGCACCCGTTTATGTGCAGATTAATGCATTATATGATTTTTTATTTTTGCTCTGTGGCTAGTTTGACTAGACGTTTTTGATGACTTCAGTTCTGAGAACGGACATTAACGATTGTCTAGTGAGTGTTGAATAAGCTTTAAGCTCATACTATGAATACTTATGATTATTATGGCGATGTGAATTTGTCGAAGGCCGTAAATTATTCTTGGCACTGGTGACTTCAGAGTTACAAGGGATTACTTTGAATATAGGATCAGATTAATGTATACTTGTAAGCTGTCTTTGATTGCTAAGCCGACTAAGCAGTTTACGCTGAGCAAGATTAAGTCGCCAATGAGACAGCGTTACATGGGTTCATGAAAAATAAGGAAACTGACATGTCCTAGAACCAAACTTTAGGACACATGTCAAGTGAGTCAGTCACTAAGGAGCCTCTCTGAAGTGCACTTAAGTCATTTCATCACACTGGTCCTAGAGAGCCACAACCTAGTGGTACGTACGGATTTCATACATCTGAAAGCGATACGTACTAAGTTGTGGCTACTATTATTATTTTAACAACTCTACACATTTTTCACAATCGAACGCTGAAAATACGTGTAGCATTGCCTTATAGTTAAACTTTCTAAAATTATATCTATGGGATACTTGCCATAACACAAATATAGATTGAATAAACTAAAATGAATAACAAAAAAAAAATGATGAGTAAACAAACAGATTTTGTGGCAATTTTTCAATTCCGGATGCTGATTCTATTCCCAAATAAATGGAAGAATTCCGGAAGGGTAGACTAACAAATGAAATTATTTTAACAAAAATAAAAGTCAACTTAAACAGTATGATTTTTTAAATAGTATATGTTGCAGGCTAAATGCATAATCAGCCGTTTTACAAATAAGCGCCGTTTTCTAATCCAGCAAATTAATGTTCAGTCTGAAGGTAACACGGCCAAACGAAGGCACTCCCCTTTTTTAAAGCGCTTTAAGTTCTACAATGCGGCTGATTTAAGCCGTCTTACAAATTGGCATGCCGTTTTGAAAAATGGCGGATTATTTTGGCTGCCTCGTAAAGATTACAATCACTCTCAGCTACACGTTTTCACTCACATATATTCGATTTTTATCACAAGTTTTTATTTCATTTCACTTGTCAATGTGTGGGCCAAATCTTGCTACATATACATAATTTTAAATTAGTGATTGTTCTGAAATTTTACACAGAATTTATGTTTCTCAAAATAGTAGATTTAGTAGATCTTTAAAATCTATACAATATCTCTATCTAATAACAAAAACAAAAATGATTAAAAAAAATCTTCTGTCTATTATTCTGTGGTTTTATATAAAATCCGCAATATATTTAAGAAATAGTGTTGGCTTCACTAAGTTTTTCATTATTTGACAATGCAGTACCGCCCAGCACTAGTGATGCCACTAAGAGAACACGGGACTATAAGTCAAACCCGTGAATTCTTCCAGTGCCATTGCCTGTGCATGGTGCGAGTTTTCTTTCTTCTTCTTTCTTTTACTTTCTTCTGAGATTCCTTTTTTGTCTTACACCTTCTTCTGTCTTCTTTTTTTAGTTCTTGACTTGATCTTCTCCAAGTCTTCCTATTTGGTGTGGAAACCGAAATAATCAGTAAGTGCACGTCGACAGCTGGACTAGGACAAAGCTTAATGCCTAGAAAGACTTGCATAATAATATTGAACCACCTACAACCACTTGTTATTAGTCACCTTTAAAATATCATCAACTGGACATGAAGAATTTACAGTTACATTAACAGGATAACTTATTTTTGCATATCACTGACATATTATCAGGAGCGGGTGGAATTAAAGACAACTGAGACGTTTCAAATTCATGACACAGGGTGATCTGAAAACGTCGTAAGGAACCTACATATCTAACCACAAATTCAGACACATTTTCAGTTCATCAGAAGAGCCTCTTTGAGGAGCTCTTTAAACCTGTAGCCAACTGGTTCGAGAGAGAGCAGGTCAATGTGATGCCATTCATGTAGCCTTATACCACAACTAAGGAGGACAAAAAGGCATTTATCGACAGCTTAGTGAAGTTTGTGTGAATTAATTTACCGCCAGTTTCCATCAGGTAATTATATGAAAATCGAATAATCGACAAGTCTGACAAAACCTTGTAGATTGGTTGACATTTGTCCGTTAATTAAAGATTATTGGTTGAAATGCGACTTAACCATTGATTTGAAAGACGCCTTTCAGATATCTGGGTTTATTGAGAGTCAGTCATGCGGAGCTCTGACTTTCCAATTCAAAGTTTTCGGGTCAAACCCCGACGATTTTTCGTTTCGCATTACAGTTATACAAAAAGGCGAAAGCAAGGAAATTCTTGTGAGACTAGGTTGTCCTGAAACCAAAAATTGGATGGTGCTGAATATCTAACACATTTGAATAGGACTATTGTGGTACAGTCATTTATAAAATTCAATAAACAAAAACAAAGCTTCACATAACATGTTATATTCCTACCTCACGCATAATAAACCCCGCATCGGATCTGGCCGCATTAGTAATACGATATAAAATATTTTGTTGAAAAGCGTATTTTGAGGCCCAATTTAAAACGCAGATTTTTGATAATATATTTTTATATCATTTTGATAATACACGATTGCTTTCAGTCATTGAATTTTATATAATCCTTATGAAAATTATAAATAACTCTTCTATCATATAAATACTCTATAATATAAATACTCTTCTATCATATTCGTAGCTCTATAGTGACGTTGGATTTTATTCCAATAATAGATTTCTTTATTATCAGTTGCGAATACCTTCCCGAAGCAATTGAATGAGAAAATAATAGTGATCGACGTTATTCATAAACAATTTCCCTTCGATGGAATCACCGGCCGTTTAAATGCCAAAGGCTTATATCTATGCCCTTGTTAATCTAAATGAAATCTAGATAAAGTCAGATCAGAAGCTTGCCGCGGATGTATGGACTGGGTTAGATTTATGCTTCTATACCTTCAGGGTTTAACCGGGGAGGTATTGATAGAAAGCTATAATTGATTGCCATCATAGGGACATGCAAATCCACACAAATAATGTAACTGCATTTGTTGGTATCATATTGCCTGCGGTTTTCACATTTCACGGCAAAATAAAAATGCTATGATAATTGGCGTAGAGGTGGCAGGATAAAGTCTAAGTTTTTATTCCACGCACTTGTATAAAACAAGTGGACTGAGTGGGAGTGTGGAGTGGGAGTAAAAAGGTAAGTATCCTGTTTCCAGAGGTATTAAGGTTCTTCCAATATTTTGGCTTCAAACTAGCGTAGCATCCATAAAAATAAAAACAAAATCAGAAATACCGTGAATGAAAATGAACCTAAAAGTTAAGGTTACCAAAGGAAATGAACCAAAAAAGTTAAGCAGCTACTAGTAAGGTATATTGTCTAAGAAAAATATCTGAAAAATTACTTTTATCCTACATGTAAAGAAGGCTGGTAGACAATAGGTAACATAGGTAAACAATTTCACTACAAAATTAACTTCTTTCTGCTCGCGCCTTGGCCCGTATGATACCGGTATCAGTAGCTCTGTAAATGAGTAGCCTTTGTGTTATTCCAGGTCAGCCACCATTGTTCAAAATTTCAGTGAAATCGCATTATTAATTACTACTGATTAAGCAGTTTTGACTTGAAAGAGTATCAAAAATACAACCATCGATGCAGACATACCTCCACATTTATATATTTGTGTTAGAACATATGTCATCAATAAAAAAAACGTTCTATGTTCCAGTTTGAAGGGTGTGGTTGCCGGTGAAATTACAGAAACAAGGTAAGAAATTACAGAGACATTGCACCTTCACGTGTCTAGAGTTACAGGCGCATATGATGCGATTTTAGTGATATCTAGGTAGAAGAGGACCCATGTCAGATTGCTTGTTATGGGCAGAGGTTACCACTTAACACCGGGTGGGACATCAGCCCGTTCCGTAACATAGCCACAAAAAATGTAGTGTATTTACCTATCTCTGCAAATAAACAGTATCGCTAGACGTGCCGTGTTGATTAGTTAGAGCATCGAGTAAAAGCAGCTACACGATAATAGCCTTCCTAACGACGTTTTTAATGGATTAATAGCTAACCTATTAACTAAAGCATTGAAACAGTCTAGCCATCTGAAGCCTATGATTGGGTTTTAGCTCTCTGTATCTACTTTATTTATTTATTTAATAACACACTCCATCTTCCGCTATATCAAACAGATCGATCCGAATGTAAACGACTAGATAGCACTATTAGTTTTCCAACGTGACAGAATAGATATTTTAATGTATAATAATAAACGTTGGTGGATCTTTCACACAGCGCCATCTAGCCCCAAACTATGCACAGCTTGTGTTTTGGGAACCAGATAAGTGATATAATACTTATATACTTTTTGTAAATACATACATATCAATATTTATTAACACCCAGACACAGAACAAACATCTATGTTCGTCACATAAATGTTTCTGGGTGGGAATCGAATCCATTTTTATTAATAGTGTTTGAGTGTCTTTACATCATAATAATATCTGTTTAACACGCTAGCAATTTTAATAATGCCTAAGGATATTTAAACCGTAAAAAAACAATCTGTATGTGTTTAATGGGTATTTCCATTCTCCTCCCACATTTTCAGCCCGATGCAAAAAGTGGTAATATTTTTCCGGTTCCCACCCACTGTGTCTACATTGTGCCCATATGTTTTCAAGTATTCAGGTATTATAAACCTGCGTATTTTACAAAAAGGATTCGTATCAATTAGATTACCCTAGCGGACTGTTTCATAATTAGGTAATTCAGTAAAAAAAAAAAAACGAAATAACGAACAAAAAAAAGCAAGTGTGGGTAGGTCAAATGAATACAATTTAACTACACAAGTTAATCAAGTAAAAGCGACTATACTTTATTTGTTATTTGACACGGATCTCACACTTCGAGATATCGTTGAAGATAATTACCGCAGTGATTAAACAAATCGATTGGAATCGGTTTTATGGTTACTAAGATCGATTCCCGTGGGATTTGTACCGAAAGCTTTGTCGCTCTGCATTATACTCACTTTAGCCATTTTTTAATACATAGTCTAATTAAAAAGCAATTTTCAAGGTTTTTAAGGAATATCAAAAATAAGGAAAATAAGGTTTTCTTCCCCCACCCACCAAACTACCATAATCCGAGTAGAACGAACTTAATATTATTAAAATTTACTACAGATATTCGCTCGATCATAATGTACCGAGTTCAGTATACAGTGGTCGAACCACTTAGGTATCCGATGAGTAATGCATTTCGGACGCGAGAATTGATGACCGACTAATCCGACGGCTACCGGGCTTTTAGTAAAACAAGCCTTTTAAAATTGCAACTTACGTTTCTTATATTAAAATTTAGCATTTAAGATATTTTCTTTATATAAATGTGACAGGCCTCACAGCTCAGTTTCTGTAGGTCGTGGGTTCGATTCCCACCCAGGACAAACATTTGTGTGACGAACATAGATATTTGTTTTGTGTCTGGGTGTTAATATATAATATATGTATGTATTTACAAAAAAGTATATAAGGATTATATCAGTTGTCTGGTTTCCACGATACAAGCTATGCTTAGCTTACTTTGAGGCTAGATGGGGGTGAAATGTCCACCGAAAAAACTTGATATATAAGATATTTGCTAAGTAAAATAAGTAAAGTCCGAAAATAATAACTGATTCTTTTATATCTCGTTTGAATTAAAAGTAACATATGTTAAATCGTCACCAATTCCTAAAAAAAAACAAGCCAAAATTGGTATCGCGATTTTTTCAAAGTATCGATTTTCAGCTACACAAATTTAGGTAAATTCATAATAAATACATCTTAGTTGTCAACTTCTGAGCTGTAAAGTAACGGCAATGACGCTGAGCTCGGCGCATAAAACCTTCTTTATCCCGAAATGTGTTTACGCCGTGACAGGACGAGAGGAGGGTGGGCGTGCAAGGCCGCAGACAGCGCATCGCACTGCACATAATTAATTCTGTTCCCCGCGGGAGATCAGCTACCGTCCTACGCGAGAAATGCACTGCCGTTGTCTTGTGTGCGTTAATTTATTTCGACAAATACGCGGAAAAGTATTACCAGCTACGCCGTTAAAACCAGTCTATACAATATTTTATGATTAATTCGGAACTTTTTGAATACTATTTTCGAGACATTACATTTTGACTGGCCTCATCGCTCAGTTGGTAGTAACCATGCCTTATGCGGTGTAGGACGTGGGTTCGATTCCCACCCAGTACAAACATTTGTGTGACGAACATAAGTGTTTGTTCTGTGTCATGGTGTTTATATGTATTATATGAATCTACAAAAAAGTATTTAGGTATTATATCAGTTTTCTGGTGCTCATGATACAAGCTATGCTTAGCTTACTTTGGGGCTAGATGGCACTGTGTGAAATGTCCACCAACATTTATTACTACATTTTTATCATTATACATACATAGAACAAATGTTTACATGGTGAATAATTTAACTGTGCGCGAGTTAGACTCAGGCTGTAGGTTATACCGAATAGGTTGTCTCAAAGCAGTAGATTGGTTCTGCGCCTGATTGAGATAATAACTGCCTATATACCAGTATATAGGCAGTTATTATCTCAATCAGGCGCAGAACCGATAAAATTTACAAACGTAAACATATTCAAATAGTAAAATAATAGATATTTCGTATCGAATACTGCGTCTAAACAAATATGTTAATTAACGAGTTAATAATACACCTACACGTTCCTTGGTTATTAGTCGTTTACTTTGTAACATTGTGACTAGAAAACAAGCTAAATCATTCGTAGAACGTAAATACTTCACAAGATAAAGTTATTTAAAGCTGAAACGAAGAATATTATCAAAATATTTTGACACTAGTACAACTACTACTATTCGATTTACTGGTTCTTTCGAAAGTGTGGTGAAAAGATTTAAGTGCGCCTCAAAGAGGAATTATTAAGACTAATTATTAATTATTACTATGATTATTATTAATTGCATTATTAATATCTTCATAATTGGACACTGATGTCGATTTGTAATAGGACATAAAAAATAGCTTTCAAAATAAATAATGAAAGATTAAATCGTATTATCTAAATTTTGCTCCAGAAAATTTGTATGTTACCAGTCAGGTCTTGACATAGTAGCAAATTTTTCGAAGCAGTTGGTAGGGACGTCAGTTGCCACTCGGAATAGAAATAAAAGACTGAATTTGTGACATAATAGACTGTTAGAATAAGGCATAGCGTAAAAGCACAGCCAGGTGTGCGGATCTATGAACGCAGGGGGTAATGTCAATGGTATCCATGGCCATTCATAAAGTAGCCTTAAGTTTGCCAAACATCCGGCTGGCAATGATTATGGGCACTGATTGAAAAATATGAGTCTTGGAAGACGGTGAGACAAGTGGATTAATTTTAGTTTATAATTTGCGCGAAATATATGAAGATGGTGCGTCAGGGAAGCCGAAAGCTTCGGTACCACATTGCTCACTCTATTGAGCAGCGTTAGATTGATAATATTTATGTATCATATATTATGTACCATAATTATGTACATAATTATAATACGCCACCATCTATATCGTACCCATAAATTCTCGTCCATACAAAGGTTGTCTAGAAGAGATTGCTCATTGCAATAAGGCCGCCCATTGTTATTCCGCATATAGTGTAGACATAAAATTGTTTTATTTTATAAGTATTAATTTGTATTGTGGTTTTGCAATAAAGTGTTATTGTGTCACTGCGTCTCTTCCATTGTGTGATGCGAGAACCAAAGGCAGCCAAAATTAGAAACAACTTCATTGAGGTAGGTACACACATATTATTCGAGAATAGAGGTTGTCATATTAATAATCTGTTTAGCACGGGATTTATGCTGACTGCGTCATCAGCCATTGACAATTTAAAAAGAATATAAATAATAAATAAATAAAAATAGTTCTAAAATGTTGTCTCATTTCATTCACTGAAGAGACAAAAAGATGCACGAACCCAAAATTTATTTAACTTGTTGCCAACAAAATAATGTATACCAAATACCAGAATACAACTAGTTTAGATTCATAATATTCAAAACAAACACTGCCACATGACGGCTGTCAACAAGGTACGTATATAAAGGCCCTCGGCAATTGACACACCTTTATAAGATGCAATATCCACCCACGGGCAAGGCTTTTAGCCAAATGGGAGCCTTATCTCTATAATGTACAATATAAAAGCAAAATATTCAAAAAATAAAATGGATAACTTATATTACGAGAACATCGACGTAGACTGACAATCTAAATTTGTATAATCAAAATTAATAAGATAATGTGTACGTTTTGCTAAGTGTGGCGCCTATTTTGATTTTATCTTACCCGCGGGAAGAACATTAATAAATATCATAGTTTTAATATAATATTGGCAGAAATTTCACACAGCGCCATCTAGCCCCAAAGTAAGCTAAGCATAGCTTGTGTCATGGGAACCAGACAACTGATATAATACTTACATACGTTTTTTTGTAAATACATACATATAATACATATTAACACCCAGCCACAGAACACACATCTATGTTCGTGACACAAATTTTTGTCCTGGGTGGGAATCGAACCTACGACCTACAGGGCACAAGGCAGTGTACCAACTGAGCTATGAAGTCAATACAAGGAACTATTATTTTCACGAAAATGCTTTGTAAAAATCGTCATGTCACCTACAATATATATTAGTACTTAAACCTTGACATTATTTAGACTACAATAAGCTTTTATCACGCAGCTGAACTTTCACGATATGCCTTTTAAGAGGGTGTCAAAAATATATTCTATCACTTCAATTGGGTCTACGGGCTATACAGAATCCTATCTTGCCGTACTCCGTTGAAGAAGGACAATTGACTCGCTATTCTCGATATTTCCTGTCTTGTTATTTCCAATGCATTTCTGTTGCTGTAAAAGTAGCTAATATATTCCGAATTAGCGAATGAAACGCCTTGTTCATTTAAATGTATTGCAACTCTCATGAGGACAAGACAAAAGAGGCTATAGAAGTTTATTGGGTCTGGAATTAAAGGACCATGTCGCTTACTCGGGATATGATAATGAAGACAATAATTCATTAGTTATTATGAGTAAAATTAGTAGACTGTCGGCCATTACTTATGATGTAAGGTGTACTATTGTGAGGGTATGAGATATGTTTGTTGTCTACCATAGAAGGTTGCATAGCGTTTTAACTTACGAATTTAGCTATAAGTGCGAGTGGTCTTGTCAAATTTTTTAAGAATTCGATGGAGTTTAAGCTTTTGATATCTATTTGTGGGCATTTAAACCTGTTATATACATTATTGTTATTATATAGTTATGTACATACTTAGACCAAATCTGTGACATTTTGGAAAAAGGCCAGGTCAAGAGTACCCTAAACCGACGAGCATGCATGAAGAATGTGATGAGAGTAGATGAAGCTAAGGAGGTATGTCAGGATCGTAGCAGGTGGAAAACGACGATCTCTGCCTACCCCTCCGGGAAACATGCGTGATTTTATGCATGTACATTATATAATAAATACATATATACCAGCACACAAGCCCGAAACTTATTGAAGAAAACGAGCATTTAGTTTACCGATTCCTTCTTGAGCTCAAAACAAATATATCGAATGGTACAGAGCATTTTATAGTATTGCACTTTCCCAAGTAAGTCGTGGCTATAAAGACATTGGAGCGTGACTGTTCGCGTTAGTGGCGTGATAACCGTGGGATAGTCTTTAGTAAATAGCTTCACAAAGGGTTTTATTCGAAACAAAACAGTTTAAAACGATCTCTAAAGATGAATTCCGGAGTAGGTTTTTTAATAGGGAAAGAACAGTCCCTAGTCGTTCCAATGAGTTCATTGTAAGGATTTCCATGAAAAATATGAGAAATTTATCTAATATATCTATCTATAAGCGTTACATTTGACTTAATTCACCTTGAGTTAAGCTACTCTACACGTCATGCTTGGATTGGGAAAGGACTCTAGTGGGGGGGGGGGGGACGCACCATCATACTTCTTGCTGACAAAAGGTCATAGCTAGACAAATGGGTGATTACCCTACCACTACGATGTACTCACGAGGTCAAGGTTATTGTAGAAATCCACATATTTGGACTCACATACTACAAAGTATGTATTTATATTTTATTTTGTATCATACATATAAATGTATTTTTTTATTTCGTTTGTACTAAGGGTAAAAACACCCAAAACAAATAATAAATAAATAAATAAATGTTGGTAACATTTCACACAGCGCCATCTAGCCCCAAAGTTAGGTCAGCACATGGGAACCAGACAACTGACATAATACTTATATACTATTTTGTAAATACATACATAAAATACATATCAATACCCAGACACAGAACAAACATCTATGTTCGTCACACAAATATTTGTCCTGGGTGGGAACCCGCGACCCACATCGCAGAAGGCATGGTTACCAACTGAGCTATGTGGTCAGTCAAATTCATTAAATCAATACACCGCGCCGATGTTTCTTATTTTATACATAATGACCACTTTGTGTCATTACACGATTTGTTTAACACGAAACTTAAACAAATGTATCATGAGGTCGGGCAGCGGAACAGGTTTCACCAGTTCCGCAGGTTCAATACTCAAGGAGGGAGCCAACGGCCGGTGACATAATGTACCCGAATAGATTTATCGCTCCTGACGACTATCGATATTACAAGATTATTATCGAGTGTTGTTTACATATGACCGATGTTTCTTGATATTTGCAACGGATTGAGAGCCGTCTGCTCTCACCAAAAGCCAGTGTAAATGCTGTCAAGGCCATCTGCGGCCAACACCAATATAGTCCAGTAAAAAAAAAAACAATTTATATTTGCAATCTGTTCTGTACTGATCATTTTCTGACAACAGCAAGGTCTCAAAACGTTTTATATAACTTGGAGTAAATACTGTGCGAGAATCATAAAAGAAACAAATACAAATAGTTTATTTGGAACGAAACATTAATCAATAAGGAACGATGACTACTGCAAAAGTTAGATTTAACTGTGTAGCAGAGTCAGCGCCCACCTCCTTAACCAGTAAGTGGCACCACAGTTATGTTAGTTTAAAAAAAAAAATAAGTCTTGCGGCGTTTGAAGGAACTAACTGGGTCTATCAGAAATTTCCATCTTTGTATAGAAGCTAGCACCATAGCCAGGAGATTTTTTTTATCTACGATAATAAACGATGCTTTGAAAGAATCTTTTATCTGACATCAGGAAATGACAGCATTTGATTATCATGTACTTACTTAGGAACTGATTGTCAGAAAATCATCAGATTTATTTATTCAGATCTATCATAAGCAACGTTCACTGAATTAATGCCATACCGCGCGCATATGCAATTTTATCATCGTACTTTTTTTAATTCCGTTTTTATGTCTTCGTTGCCCGTATTATTGTATTTAATGGCCCCAGCCATGTCGTCAGCCAGATGTATTAAAATAAATCATAAAAGCAGTGCCATTTGTGCCTCAATTGTCAGTATAAAGCTTGTGACACACTGAGCGAGTTTACTAGCAGCGAATGAATTCGTTTCAACAAATCGCTAGTGGCTATTTGCAGCGAGTGTCTTAACACATGACTCGCACTAACGTTGGCGGCAAATTAACATGCAGTTGTTATAATTGAAAATACTGTGTAACATAAATATTTGCGGCGTCTTTTTTTATGTGATACAGTTGCGGAACCAGCCAACGGCCCACCTGGTGTTAAGTGGTAACCTCTGCCCATAACAACCGATGCGATTTGGGTCCTCTTTTACTAGGTACGACAAGACCCAAGTCACATCGTATGCGCCCGTTACTCTGAGACGTGCAGGTGGAATGTCTCTTACGCCTGTAATTTCACCGGCAACCACACCTTTCAAACCGGAACACAGTAACGCGAACGCGTTACTGCTTGGCGGCAGAAATGGGCATGGTGGCAGTACCTCCCCGGACGAACTTGGCGAGAGTTCTACTGGTCTTAAATTTATTTACAGCTAGCGAATGTTAGCAGCGAGTAAAGTGTCAACCAAGCGAGTACATTCATTGCTAGTAGTAGTAGACACATAAAAATAGCTCTTGGTGTCCAAAGCTTAAATCATGACGGACGTCCCCTAGCGCGGAGCTACGAAACAACAGCAATACAGATGACAGATTGCAAATTGCTAGGCTTGTGGCTACGCGGCAGTCTCTTGTAATTATCGGTCATAAGGAATTAGAAATGACCACTGGAGAAATTTATATCCTGTTCAAGCCTTTGTGTTTATTTCTTTGTTTTAATTGCAAGTAATGCTACGAGTCTGGATCAATTTCAAACAACGAACAGGCAACTTAGCTCAAGTTGCCTGTTGAAAATTCCCTCATAAAAATTATGATTAAAGTGAAACCATATTTATATTATGCAATATTTTTTACAATTGGCAACCACAAAGTATTTATTATTAACAAATCTCAAATATTTAATAATAGTTTTGAGGATTTCCTATTCTAAAACTGCAAAAGTGGTCCGATCCTTATATCCTCTTCCAGGGTAGTTCTTGTTGAACATGCGCCATGTTCACACTATCCTCAAAACATGAAATTGAATTGAATATTTATATAATTGCATAAATTACCGAAGCGTCTGACAATACAAATATACGTTGGCCTTGTTTCTTTGCGAAAAACACTTCGTACGGTATACAAAATGCATTCATCCTTCCAAATTAGCGATATATTATCGAAATTGACCAGAAATCAGTACGATTTATGGAGATCATTTATTAACCGTTAATAAGGGTCAGACGCAGATATAAATATGGTATGTGTAATGCAATTACTCCCGAAAATGTAACCGGGACAATCAGACCATGTTTCACAGTCCGTTACTGCCGCAATCGTCGCTCAATTTTGGAAGTTCCGCTTTCTGAATTGTGAGTAATAATATGTCAGATTGGATTATTATGTACTAGCTGCGCCCCGCGGTGTTACCCGTGGTGAATAAGTAATCTCACACTGCACTTT
This sequence comes from Chesias legatella, assembly GCA_947359385.1. Taxonomy (NCBI): domain Eukaryota; kingdom Metazoa; phylum Arthropoda; class Insecta; order Lepidoptera; family Geometridae; genus Chesias; species Chesias legatella. Next base: position 2,758,105 of record OX375783.1, read on the forward strand.
TCCGGGATCATAGTAGCCTATGTGTTAATCCGGGATATAAGCTATCTTGGCACCAAATTACATCCAAATCCATTCAGCCATTTAAGCGTGAAAGAACAAACATCCAAACTTTCACGTTTATAACATTAGCAGGATATGATGACAATGTCTACCTCCTCTGATGCTGTTAAGATTACCAAGCCTCTATTAATCTAATTCCTATAAATAGTATATTTCAAACATTGTTACGTTCAATGTAAAAACCAAGAACAAAGGAATTCGTGACGATTTATAAATGTACCATTAGATGGAGTCCATTTCGGTGGCATGAAAGTGCCGTGGGCGCGTTTTTCCAACTACCCTCTATCTTTTAACCTCACCCTTTTAACGTCTTGGTGGGGTAGAACTGAGTTATATAGTTTCTTTCCTTAGTCTACATAAGCTAACGAAGCTGCTCCGTACCCTTCGCTTTCGGAACCTGTCTTATGTTCAATAATCACTAAAACTGGATATAAAATAAGTATAAAAACAAATTATTCAGAGTCCTAAGTGTTCGTTATCGAGTCAAATGGTGTCATCATACTTGTAGTAACGATAAATTTGGGCAAAAGATGTATAAAAATGTATAAAACGGTGGGAATGTGAGCAGGTTGCGAATCGTTATGCATTAATTGGAAGAACAAGTGTGGTCCTGGAGTTGTATTCATTTAATTGTGGGATTAAATTAAATCAGCTTTACCTTTTTGCTACTGAGTATTGTTTTTCTATTGGGATTTTCATTATTTGCCAATAAATATTTGGGCTTGCTTTGTGCAAGGATGGTAATGGGGCGTAGTGATTCCAAATGACTAACGTAAACGTTTCGAAAGCCACATTGTAAGTTCATTTCTTCGCCCGTGTACACTGGTACAGGGTGCTCTTTTTTATACTAATAAGTGATGGCATTGCCTACCTCATCTTGAGCGTTTTGATACGACCAGGACAAGACTAAGACCACGTGGGTCCTTCGGTACTAAAGCATGAGACCTAAGTTCCTGTAATTTCATATCAGGTCTACGTATTTTTCTGTTAGATAGGAATCCAAAGTTCTGCGAACGAGCCGACGGCCCACCTGGTGTTAAGTGGTAACCTCTGCCCGTAACCACCGATACGACTGGGGTCCACCCCTACAAGGTACGACAAGACCCAAATCGCATCGTATGCCCGTAACTCTGAGACGTAGGTGGAATGTCTCATGTGCCTGTAATTTCTGAAGCTGAGTCATGATAATGTAATTAATGTACGACACATGTCTAAAATGTTAAACTGCCACATCTATCCCACCTTTATACGCACATCCATGGCACAAAGACCGGTTTGGCAAAAATACACGGCGAGTGCTCAGTGACTCACACCGGCTATGTACCTAGACATAAGCTTTGGACAAATAAATTACCACTTTATTGCCCGTGTAAATACCTACTTACATGCAGATTTGGCTACTTATTGTTTTTCTGACTTGGTGATTTTTTCTGACCTGATGAGGACCAATGACTTACGAATACACAACCCATGATCATCGCTGTATTACACGGCCATGATCGTCATGGGTTGTATGTATTCATGAGTGATATTATGTCGTGTATGACGTGATAATCATGTGAATAATTATCGCGATGAAACGTAGCATGATGCTGTTAACAAGACATTTTGACAGTATACGTCATGTTCGCAATGGCGCGATGATAACGGAGGCGACACATTGCAAGCAATGTACTCGTATATATATTTTACTAGCTGCGCCACGCGGCGAATAAGGCATGCCACAGGAAAACTACACTTTTCCGGGATAAAAGTAGCCTATGTGCTATTCCAGACTATAATCGATCTCTCTGACAAATTCCATCCAGATCCATTAAGCCGTTCTGGCGTGATTGTCTAACAAACACCCATTCATCCAAACTTTCGCATTTATAATAGTAGTAAAATTATTCTACCACGTATTATGATTAAATTTATTTGATGAGACTCATTCAATGACTTTGCCAAACTTGCAACATCTGAGTTTGAATGATTTTTGGAACTAAGAAACCGGCGGAATTTCATCTAAACCAAATAAATTAAATAAGGAGATGAACATAATATTAGCTCATTTAGTTTCCAGGTATAATGATAAATTTGACATAAAGTGCTACAATCTTATGACACCTTCTGATCCTCCGTTAAAAACTACAGTTAAAAATGTATAAGCATTAGTTTAAAAAAGACTTACTTCCAAACTCAGCGCCTGAATTGGCTAGGAACTCCGACCGGCAAATCGTAATTTGACATCACTAAAATATATGAAAACCTAAGTTTAAAATAACTTATAAAGACCTGTAAAGTAGTATTAGATATAGTAGTTTTAAAAGAATTATTACATACTGTTATGAGTGCTGGTAAAGGAGCAACGGCCGGTTGTGAAGCATAATTCATCAGCATAAGTTATGTTTCCACTTAAATGGGAGCTCTGTCACATCAATGCTTATTACCTCGCATAAAACCTGAGGATATTCTCAAAATTAGTGAAATAAAGACAAATGCTCGTCCCAGCTAAAGCCCACCACACACGAGCAGCTCGAAGCAGTCAACAGCTTCAAGATATCGCACTTAAGTATATAAATATACATTATATATAATATACAAAATAAATATATATGTAAATGTTAAAAAAGCTATGCTTTGGGGACATTTCAGTAGTTATCTGTAGATAATAATAATAATAATAAAAATATTGGTGGAACTTCACACAGCACCATCTAGCCCCCAAAGTAAGCTAAGCATAGCTTGTGTCATGGGAACCAGGCAACAGTTACAATTTTTTTTTTTTTTGTAAATACATACATATTAATACCCAGACATAGAACAAACATCTATATTCGTCACACAAATGTTTGTCCTGGGTGGAAATCGAACGCACGCCCTACAGCTCAGAAGGCAGACTTAATAACCAACTGAGCTGCGAGGCCAGTGGAAGTAAACTCCAAAAATGTACAAGGGACGCTTTACATTAATAAAATATATATGACAAATATATATATATATATATATATATATATATATATATATAATATATAATAATATACCTTCGATGTTTGTCAAGCGCTTGCGTGTGGCAGCCTAAAAGTCATTATTCACTGAGTTGTATCTCTGGTTATGCCAGTTCGTTTCCTTACCGGACACAAAACGTGTTGCATTTAGGGATCCGTGTGAAATTGAATTTGTTTGTAATTTTGCCAATTCCGTGAATGTATTTATGGTATTTTTCACGGAACCAGACACACGGTAATATTAGTGTGACTTCTGAAGAACCAGAAATACAATTCCACAAACTCGTGCTTTTCTACTTACCGAAAAATTATCTTCAAAACCTACACAACAACTCCAAATTATTAAGTCTTGTACAAGTTTTACTTTATAATTTAAAAACACTTGTTACTTTCAAAAAAAAGGTTTTTTTTCTTGCCAAATATTGTAAAACACAGGACATTAGTTTCACTTTTTGCATCTGTCAAAATATCCTAGTAATTTTTACACTCGTAAAATTGATTTATGTATATAAACAACCGTTCAGCTACAGGTGGTCCTAATATAACTTAACACTCCTACAAGTTTATTATTTAAGATACTTGGTTTATACATTATGAATATCATATTTTGATGCCGGCGATGATTTAGTCACAAAAAATGTCTAAGCCTCACTCAAATAGTTATACAGGCTGTCCAAATATCAACGTCAAGCCGTAAACAGTGAAAGGCCAAATGATGACATTATAATAGAACAAAAATGTAATTTTAATATAAAAATATGAAATGGGAAAACCGACTACCTTTATATTATATATTATATTATATAATATAATAATATTATATTTAATATATATTTATATATATCAACGATTTTTGATCCTTGATATCTACTGTGACTACAAATGTTTACTGTTCCAGATTTTTTTTTCCTTTATTTAACAAAATTTTTTTTTAGAAGTGTAGAAGTTACGGAACGAGCGGATGGCCAACCTGGTGGTAAGTGGTAACCTCTACAAACAATACGACTTGGGTCCACCCCTATTTAGGTAGAACAGCCGTAACTCTGAGACGCGATGGCGGAATGTCTCAAGTACCTATAATTTCTTGTGCTTATAACCCGAACTCAGTAAAGCTTCTGTAGATTAGAAAAAAATATGGCAAGCATGGCTTATTTTCAAACTAATATCATTTTTTATCCCAATGATTTAACTCAATCTGACACACAGCCCAACCCTAGTTAGGTACTTGTACATATGTAAAAATATGTAACCATGCTATTTCGGCAAATGTATTGAAAAGACAGGGTATTTTATCAGGACTCCAGAATGATATATAACAAACACTTAACACTTTTATTTAATATTTTCTGGTAACATCAATCATCACGTAGGTATATCGTCCGTTTCCGGCTTGATTTTGATTTTTGGGACAGGTTGTATATACACATGTATATTTCACGAGATGATTTCTAATCTTCTTTATATGGTGTCAAATAAATATACACTCACTAAGCAATAAAAATATCGAACGTATAGTTATGCTAATAATTCTCGACGGATTTGAATATTTTTCGTGAAAAAGTAATTTTTATGTTTTATTTTTAAGAATGAAATTCAAATTTGACCTCTAGAAATTTCAAAGTGTAAACATCTCTACATGTTATAAATTAAAATCGCCCGCCGTGTTATCTGTCGTCCTGTCTGTTTGTATATGTACAGGCTAATCTCAGAAACTAGAGATTTTATACGGCATTTATTAATAGATACGCTGATTCACGAAGCAGATTAGTGTATATTATTTATAAATATTTCGTGCAAATTTGCTTTAGAATAATGATGTTTGTCGATCAATTAAGAGAAAAAAAACGTGCTTCTTGAGAACTTCATCGCACGAAGCGGGTCGCCACTGAATTCTAATTTCTAATATATATACTAGGGCAAATTTCATTGCGATTCTTTATCCAAAACAATAACATTTTATTTGCCAGTTAACCATAACAGCATTCAAGAGCAGTAGAACTCTCACCAAGTTCGTCCGGGGAAGTACTGCCACCATGCCCATTTCTGCCGCCAAGCAGTAACGCTTTCGCAATATTGTGTTTCGGTTTGAAAGGCGTGGTTGCCGGTGAAATTGCACATGAGTTTATAAGTTTTTACATTTGCACATGAGACATTCCACCAGAGTCCAGAGTTACGGGAGTATACGATGCGACTTGGGTCTTATCTTACCTAGTAAGGGAGGACCCAATTCGCATCGATTGTTATGGGCAGAGGTAACCACTTAACACTAGGTGGGCCATTGGCTCGTTCCGTAACTGTATCACATAAAAAAACAGCAGTCCCTAATGTTCTAACTACATGGATACAGGCTCACTCGATAAGCGAGCGAATGAAACTAATTGACAGCGACTTATGTATCGGTAAATATGTATTACTGTACAGAACCCAAGGCGTATGCCAATGCCATGGTTTACCAGTAGCAATGTTGATCAGTTTCCATTAATCGTTCTGAGAACCAGTAATGGGTAATTAGCAATAAACGTTATTAAATAGATAAAGTGAGGCGATTTATTGTCGATATGTGTGTCACGAGTTCCGAACAAAAGTAACTTACAGTCAAAGTCAATGGAATTTATTAGTTAACTAACTTCTGCTGGCACGGCTTTGCCCGTGTAAGGAAATGCAATGGCCATGGTGACAATAGCAAATTCATTAAATGTTGAAACGAGTTTTTTTTTTTAATCTGAAAGTATTATATGGGAAAGTCAATTTAAAAGATGACACTGAAATTATTCGTCTTTGTCGACTTTTCAATTTTCATTAATTTCAACGATACCGCAATCTATCATAAACATTTTGAGGTCCAGTAGGTACGTGATTGAAATGAGACTTTAGCTAGAATTTAAAGACACTATACTAAACTTGATCTTCTTTTTGTCTTCAGTTTTCAGATCAAAACTACTGAGTATCCTAGAACCATTTTAAAACCTTTAATATTACACAGGAATATTTTCTCTTGTAATAATTTTTAAAGTTTAATCCTTTTAATCATTTAAAATGCTTTTCATCCTTGACTTTAAAGTCAACAGCCCTTGACTATTCAAGTCCTTGTCTATAAAGTTTATATACGTACTCGTCTATAAATATGAGTATCGTATATAAAGATATTCGATCATTTAAAAGCATTTCCACGGTGTCCATCAAAATGTCTACAAGTAATTATTACGAGTGATTTAGAAAAAAAATATCGATGCTATTGACCCATGACCTGACGTCACTCATAGAGACGTTTGAATTTATCTAGTAGTTATTGGTAAAAAACACCATTTCCTAATCAGACATAACTTTCGATATGATCTCGAAGTTTCGATAGTTTGAAAATAAAATTAGTCGATCACAACTATCGTGAAACAAAATATAAATTCATTTTCAGCTACTTATGATGCAACTCATCGTGATAAGATTGATGTATCAATAATCAAAGACACGTTTCTTTATGAAGAGTGCGTCTTTTCTTATGTTACGGGCGTGTTTGCAAACCATTTAGAACCATTTAGCGCCACCCGACCCCTAGTCGTCCCGTAATCAATCTACTCTTACCGTCACTAAACTAACATTAAAGAGTCTTTTAACATGTATTCCAATTTTAAGATCTACGCGCTAAGACTGCCTAATCTATTCAGTAAGAACAAAAAATAAAAGATAAACTGAGATTCTCTCAGCAAGTCAAAGCAGTTTTATGACGAGAATAAAGTCATCAAATGTAATATCCACGACTAAAGGGAAATTACAGGAAACTAGAATAAGCTGGGGGGGAATGCACGCGATCGCCCACAGACAATAATTTATGTTGACTTTTCAATTGTCTCTTATACTATTACCAGACTTTTTAGACAAGGCTTCTTTCACCGTTATCTAAAGACTGCAGTGGCTAAGAGTAATGACGCTTGGACACGATATTTGCCTGTTCAGTATTGATGCTGACTATTAAAGTCAAAGTTAAAATCAAAGTCAAAGTCAAAAACTTTATTTCCATAGAATTCATAAAGAAATGGCTGGAAACGTCGATAATATTCAAAACATAAGTTCACGCGTATTTATCGCTAAGTTTGACGCCTGTTCAAACCCTATCCGACCCTCCATGGGGAAGAATTAGGAGTTTGTGCCGTGCTACACATCCAAGCTGTTTGAACCTAACATAAAAATAAAGTCCAGTAAAGCAAGTATACTTAGTAAGTACAAGTATAGTTACACTTCGAGCGATTCAACATTACTCACTCGATTCAGTAAACTTTTGCAAAGCAAACAATTCATGTTCAACCAGTGTTTACAAAGATAACGACGCCTGGCAACATTATCATACGCACAACAGTCGGTAGCCAAAGGGCGTAACCGCCGGACGAAAGCCCGCATCCGTCCGGAAACCGTGAACTTACGAAACCTGCCCCGACCGGTACGAACCGGTATTGGCCGGTGCGGAGCCGGCGCATGCCCGTTTCCAAACGGAACAACCAATTTTGAACGTCAGCAATCTGGTTCCAACACCGATACCTAATCGAGTCCTTATAAGATACCTGTCCTGCGTTGGTCGGGTGATATTTATTTGTTTAATTTTCGTCAGCTTTATCCGCCTTGTTCATGATTTGGAGCTTGAATCGGATTATAAATTAATTTACACGTACTTAGATTTATCCCCCTAATTTCAAAATCGAATATACATTCAATTATTCAAAGTATAATAATATTATCTTCAAAAGCATCTTTAAAATATTTTTTAACTCAATCTATTGCCTCCAATCAATTATTCATTTTTTCCTGAATGTGGCTCACGGAAGCTAACATAATATTGTTTTACTAGCTGCGCCCCGCGGTGTTACCCGCGGTGAATAAGTCATTCCACGGGAAGACTGCACTTTTCCGCGATCAAAGTAACCTATGTGTTAATCCAGGGTATAAATTATCTTGGTACCAAATTTAATCCAAATCCATTCAGCCGTTTGAGTGTGAAAGAGTAACAAACATCCGTACAAACTTTGTCGTTTATAATATTAGTAGGATTTCACTGAAATGTTAAGTTTTTCTCTTTAATTCTATATTGCTTTATAACTGGCAGCTCTAAAGAGAGTTCGATCTCTCTCTTCGAATATAAAAATCATACCTACGCTGTCGACTTATACCTTGACAATCGTCTATCTCGTGAAAGCTAATTGGTATTTCAGCATCAATTTCCATTAATTTGTTTCGAAACCTAAGTTGAAGATACAATTTTGAATACTCAAATTTTATCACAACACAGGCATACTGATATCTTTAAAAGGTCAGGTCGATCAAACAACCCGGCGGGCCTACAATTACTGCCTACACATACATTTTTATTCATTTTATCGGCGTGTGAACGACTGATGAATCACCAGCCGATTCTTCCATGTACGGCGGGAATTAAAAACAATTTTTATGGCGGTAGGGACAATATTGATTTGATATTTACATAGATTCTGCCAGAGCGGTATCGTGAGCAATATTGATAACTTTGTGCCTAATTTGACAGTAACCCTGCGTGCAAAGCTAAGGACTCTAGTTCGAAGTCCGAAGGTTCTCACAGGCATTAGAACTTGGCAAAGTACGTCCGTAGAGTTTTTTATGTGACGAGATGATAGTCAACGTGTTGTTAAGCGCTATCCTCTGCCAATAATAAGCGATCCGACTTGGGTCCACCTTTAAGTACAACAAGATCAGGGGAAATTACAGGCACATAAGACATTCCACCTTCACATCTCAGAGTTACGGGCGCATACGATGCGACTTGGGTCTTGTCGTACCTAGTAGGGGAGGACACAAGTCGCATCGGCTGTTACGGGCCGAGGTTACAACTTAACACCAGGTGGGCCGTCGGCTCGTTCCGTAACTGAATTAAATAAAAAAAAATAGGTGAAAATATTATAGTCGAAGTAAAAAACTTTTTTTTATAATAGATCTCCAAGGTAAATATAAGACAGCGATGTAACACTAAGTACGTAACGGTGTCGTCGGTGAGTTCACGACCCGCTCATTTTTATGCGCACGCGCACACGCACGCGCGTGGGAACCCGACTAATGTGCCCGCTTCATGGAAACAACTGCATCGATGCTCGGCTTCTTACACTAATCGCACGAGTAACTTACTGAAATCAATTAATAGATTAAGTAGGTTTCAGTCAATAGTCCACAAAGGGTCAATGTTTTTGTTGGTAAATAAAAAAAATGGTGGATTTTCACACAGCGCAATCTAGCCCCAAAGTAAGCTAAGCATAGCTTGTATCATGGGAACCCGACAATTGATATAATTAATACTTCCATATTCCGGTTTGTTCCAATACGTACATATTATATTAACCCCCAAACATAGAACAAACACCTATTTTCGTCACACAAATGTTTGTCGTGGGTGGGAAGCGAATCCAAGACCTACAACTTAAAAGGCAGGGGATACTATTACTACCAACTGAGCTGTGAGGCCACTAGTCACAAGTACAATCCTTAATAATCCTGCCCTAACTCGATCTGAACACATAAGTGACGCGTGTCACTTCTAACTAATTCTAGTGTAATATTTCTACTTTTGTATTAGATTTATCTAAGTGCATATATTTATGTCGAAAGATGAATAAATGAATACAATACAATACAATACTTAAATAACTGGAAGGACATTTATGACAAACATAAATATACATAAAAGTATTTCAAACATCACTCACCAAATTTAGATCTTTCACAGCTTAGACAATTTTTGACTCTAAATCCCTTGAAGACATCCTGAAACAAAAGTAAATTTACATAAGTAACGGAAATAAGCCTCCGTGAAGCATGAATTCTACATGATTTGTTTAAAATTACATGCATTATAAAGTATACTTAGATAAGCAGATAAGCTGTTGATTAGCTAATTTGTGTGTTTTAACTCTATCTGTGATAGATAGTTTTAAATCAGTCAAAAAAAGACTAATCAATCTTTAATTTACCTTATTTTAGACCTTACACACCTCACACCTACCTTGTGAAAGTGGGCATGAGATAAATGACGTTTGAATTCAAACCACATCATGTTTGAATTCAAATCAACATCAAGTTTGTCAAATACGTAAGACTAAATATAATTCAATCGGCACCCTTCTCTTTCTCTTTAAAAGTAACTAAAAGCAATTCATTTTGCAAGTCTCAATTTAGAACATTAATTTATACTTTAGCCGAGTCCAATGTTCATAGTTATTTGTTCTTGTGTATATGTTTCAAAATATTAATATTTAGATTTTTGATCTTTTGATTAATCAATACTATTGTTTTTCACATAATGAAGAGTAACATAAAGTAACATATTTTATTCTAGTAAAACTAATTGAGTCGCGAGCAGACCTCAATATAAAATAAATTCGTGATAAACGGAACGTAAGCTGTAGGTTGAGTCTTGTAAAACAGTAAATAACAGAGATCAGTGTAAACCTACTCCCATTCGTTTGTTCATTACATTCGAATCACGTATTTTATCAGAGCAAATAGCTAAACGGTACTTGATCTAACTTTCAAATCACTGATTAGTTTCTGTGGACGTGATGGCTTTCGTTTCGAAATTGTATGATTGGAGCGATTACTGAGGCTGTACTAGACTGATAAGAAAATACGAGTTACCGAAATAATGTCTCGTATATACATTGATATACATGATATTTTAGTGGGATGGGACTGTGGTTTCAGTCCAGAGATTGCTGGTTCAAATCAATAAGTTTGACGCCTGTTAAAACCCTATCCGACCCTACATGAGTAAGAACAGACAAGAAAACAAAGGAGGGCTTAATTTTTGTATAGTAGTAGTTTTTATAGTATCATTTATTTCACTAAAGAGCCCTCTCTCTGAACTTAAAGTTAGGTTTATATAATATAGATTGTCGAATCTCTTGCTTTATGTCTCGTTAAGAACCAATATCACTTTCAAATGCAGGCTTCACTTATCATTGAATCAAACAATTTTGTCCAGTCTCATAACTCTTTCTGCGGGGACGTCATCTACCATCGTAGCCAATTAATTTTATTAATTAAATATCTGCCATCGCGCGATAACCGGCCGTTTTGAAATCGACGGAGTTTATCATGAACTTGTGCAGAGTAATAACAAGCAGGCTACAGGTCTCCTTCCATCAGCCGACTTCGTAAGCCAATTTAACTTTGTCTAACTTGTCATAATTTGTGTGTCTGAAGCATACACACCCTGGCATTTTTAAAACTTAGTGCTAAGCTTAATTTTCAGAAATCAGCTGAAATCTTACAGCTGGACATAACGCTTATTTAGTGATATTTATGTAAGTAGCTTTCCCATTTTTGCCATCAAGCAGTAATGCATTCGCGTTATAGTGTTCTTGCTTGTGGTTGCCGGTGAAATTGCAGGCACATGATACATTCCACATTAACGTCTCAGTTACAGGCGCACACGATGCGACTTGGGTCTTGTTTTTTGTAAGGGAGGACACAAGCCGTTTTGCTTGTTATGGGCAGAAGTTACCACTAAACACCAGGCGGACCATCAGCTCTTTCCGTAATTTTATTTTGTAATTGCGTAATTTGAAATTCTATTAATTTCAAATTCATTAAGTGTATTGCATGCATGTACTGCATGATTTTGTTTATGTGGATTTGAGGCAAACAAGCTGACGGCCCACCTCACGTTAAATGGTTACCGTCGCCTATAGAAGCCTGAAACACTCAAGGAATAGCCATTGCGGTGCCTATAATAAAAACTGAATCATTGCAGGCAAGTTCGTTCTATAGTTTGGCTATTCTCACTCCTTTTATATTTATTATCTGAGCTCAAGTGCCGATGTGATTAATGTTAGGTACTCGCGGAACAGTCCACGAAAGACCGGGGAATTCAATTATTGCTTTCATTTAATTCTCATACAGGTGTATACTGTAATTAGGACAGATAAATAAATATTTGAACTCAAAAAGGATAAAATTTAAAATGTTTAATTCAAATTTCCTATGGTAATCAAATCTTAACCGAGACAAATATATGTTTAGCAGTTAATAAAGCTTACTTTTCTAATAAAACACATGCTTGTAAACAATTTAGGTACAACGATTTTTAGTTTGTCAATTGGCCCCTGTACCGAAATCGTAACCACGACCCCTCATGTCCCAGTCTGTCGGTCACTACTACGCCAGCCGTAGCCAAGTCTCTTGTATAGTTTCTCATGAGGAAGACACTGTAAGGTTCAATGATATCATTATCACTGCCCACCGCCCCCATTAGTAACAAACAACGAAATAATTAACCAGCGTAGGCGTGGAGCAGACTTTAATTATTCAACACTAATTCTCTGATTACACCTACAGAATCTCATCTGGAATGTCTGGTCATATAGCTCAGCTGGTAGTAACGTTACCTTCTGCGCTGTAGGTCATGGGTTCGATTCCCATCCAGGACAAACATTTGTGTGACGAGCATAGATGTTTGTTCTGTGTCTGGGTGTTAAAAAATATTTATATGTATATATTTACAAAAAGTATATACGTATTCTATCAGTTGTCTGGTTCCCAAAGCTGTACTTAGTTTGGGGCTAGATGGAGATGTGTGAAGTTTAAAAAAAAATATCATTTATATCACAAACATTATTCCTTACAAATACATACACTGTTACTAACAGTAGGTATTAATAATTCCCGAAATTGGAATATGAATAAAATTAACTTATTAATCCTATTTCGCTTATCATCAAAATGTAATATACCTCGTAGTCATGATGGTATATTGTTTCTTTGTCAGGTGACTTGTACTGTCTTTAGAAAAATCATTTAACCATGTTTATTATCAGCCCAAATCCAAAGACAAAACACATGGACAAAAGTAATACCTACCTAAGTATAATCCGTTCATACTTCGCATTAGGGCTATCAATCACGACGCAAAGGCTCGCCGGTAATCTTCCGAGTGGCTTGTTCCTAACAAAACCCAGGTATATTTCTTGACTAGATTTCAAAATTAACACAATTTAGAATTGGAGACTTACTCTAAAATACAATGCCCTAACTGACAAATAAATCATCTTAAAGGCAAAATTTCGGATTCATGATTCATGCCGACATAGGTATAGGCCATTAAACAAAAATAGTCATCATGGTAAGACTAGATACAAATATATATATGACTTGACTGAGACGAATAAAACGCATGAATAAAAGTTGTAAGTAGGTAGGTAAATTAGGGTATAAACAATATGTGGATTATTATTATGTGACGTCCAAAAATTTTGCTAGTATTTGAACCCACAACCTAGGCCTCAGTGGTAAACCCACACCTAACTAAATAAATACGGAGAATATTGCAATTAAAAAATAATCATAATAGGCTCGATACGAAAGAATAATGATGAATCTAAAATTAAGTTACAGCTCGAACAATTAAATAAGTTTCAAGTGTAACATTCAACCTACCTATCAGTAAAATAAAAAAGTACCGTCTTTGTAATGAGTAAATAAATAATGGTATATGCATAATCCAAATGTATTTGCCAAGTTTAATCATAAAACCAATTAACTATAATTTGAAATCAGTTTTTAAGTTAAGTTTTAGTATAAGAAGTAAGTAATATATAGGTACTTTACACCTAAAATAAAGTCAGTTGAAACAGCAATGAACACTAGCCGTAATATTCCAGGTCGGGTTAGGAACGAGCCCGGCTAGCGTGTGAACGCGGCCACGCGAAACGGTCTATATTTTATAGATGCCCAATGTTGCAGCTCCATGGGAAATGTGTCGGAATATTTGCATACATTTGATACAACTCGCATTTCTAGGTTTAATATTATAATTTGTGGGAACTTCCTATCTCGGCGATCGCATTAGCTGCAGGTAACCCAGCATATACCCTGTTCCCATAGACATATTGCTCACTCGAACCAATATGGTGAAAAGATTAAAGTCGCAATTAATTTTTAGATTAAAACGCCTTAATTTTTTTCGTTCATGCATATTTCCGTATTGTGTCTTTTTTATGTGATTAAGTTACGGAACGAGCAGATGGCTTACTTGATGACCTTACCCATGTCTATCTATACCAAAAAAATGATATTTTTATATAACATCGTTTTGTGCTAAATAATATAACTCTAGTATGAAAAAAATACATACAGTCGAACATTACCTCTTCCTTTTTGAAGTTTGTTAAAAATACAATACTAAGTAATTTTTTCTTCATAAATATTATTCGAAAACTGGTAACTTACAACGAAATAAAAAAAAATACTAAAATAATAATAGAAAATACTAACTGACATAATATCAAAACATAGGTTTGAAATAACCATTGTAGTTCAAATTCAAATGACAGCTTCTTTGGTCCAATGATGGTCCATGGGCGTTATTTTAAATTGAAATACAGGCGAGAGTAACCAATGGTGCGAGCCATGTCCCACGGGATATACGGTCCGACTAGAGAGAATAAATGAAGACATAAGAACCATATTAACTATCATTTTAAATTAAGTTACCTGGTTATAGTGGCCTGATCCTCTTTTTGCAATATAAGGTTTATGGTTGGTAAGCGATAACCGATAGTAGCGCAGTGGCTTGTGATTTTAAAATTTGTTGATTAGGCCACTCTGTCCTCATCGCCTCAAATACGGAATGCATGCAAATTTTACAAAAAGAGCTAGATTCAGGCTAACGATAATTTTGCAATGTTGTCGATATTTTAGCAAATATAATAATTAGTATCCTACCACATTTAACTGTTAATTTTGTGGGTGACAGACTTCCCCGGACGAACTTGGCACAAATTCTACTGCCACTAAAACGCGTCGTAAAGTTGGAACGAAACAAAAAAAAAACGTAACGAAAAAAACTTCACAAGATTTTAAAAGGTTTTTGAGCACTGATATTTTGATATTATTATTTATTTCACCACACATGCAAACAGTTTTATGTGTAAAATATTGAAGCCACTTAATTCGTTCCATTCAAAAAGCTTCCTAGATCTAGCTCCGGCAGTCACGTTCATAAACTTACGATCGAGAGCATTTCGACTTCTAAATGAGTTCGTTCACACGTCGGGAGTTCACGGTCAGTGTCTATTCCAGTTATAAGATGTAGCCATGCAGATATTTTAGAAGGCTTAGGAGCTGCTCCATACATCGGGGTCTTCACTAAGCGGTGCTCGGCTGCCCAATTTTGTATGCAACTTTATGTCTTGCCTATGGCGCGTTTATGTGACTTACGGATTCATTTGCTTCTTGAAGTATATTTCTTAGTAAGTAATTTTATTTCATTAATAGTTATTATATAAAGTTTAATTATTATTTGACAAAATATAATTAACCATCGAATAATTATTTTATTTACGAGTTCTTTATATATACGTCATCAATTGAATTAATTATTTGATTGTTTTAATGTTGGACTTTTTTCACAGCGCCAAAGCTAAACATAGCTTGTACTCGTATCATGGGAACCAGACAACTGATTTAATGTACTTTTGTATTATAAATACATATACATATAATACATATTAACACCCAGACACAGAACAAACATCTATGTTCTTCACGGGGTCAAGGGTTACTACCAACTGAGCTATGAGGCCAGTCAAAGAAGTTAAAGCTAATACAGAACAAACTGAATAAACAGATGAGCTGTAAGGTCTGTAGTCTCTTTGTGAAGAGCGTTGCATGGCGCCACCATCAGTTAGATAGTCAGTAAAAGAGGTTCATAATAAAGAGAGAATTAAAGAGGCGTATTGATATATATTGTAACGCAACGTTGCCAGAGAAAAAAAAGGTATATGGTACAGCATCGCGTCTCACGATTTCTCGGCATGCGCGGCGGCGGGCAGTAGTTCAGTTCTCTCTATTGTCTCGTGTTCCCACGCGAGACGAGAGCCGGCGCTAATTTCAATTGATTAATTTTAATTGCATTTCGTTGTGATGATATGGCCGTGATATGAATTATGAGTACTGAAATGACGCTGCAATATTGGTATACGCCATTGAGGCCGGCGTGCAAAATGAAACGGTAAGTATAAATGAAAATATTCCCGTTCGAAACTTCGAATATGCTGTTTCATTGGTATATACAGAGTCTATATTAAATAATCTATTTTTTATTAATAACAAATTTCTACGTTACATAATGAATACTATGAATACTGATTAAAGCCTTCATAATACAACCTATTATTTTATTAGAATATTTAATATTACTATCAATTTAGAATCATTTTTTTGTATATCTGCGTTGTATCCGATATGTTATTATTTTACTCATCATCTTGATTATTAAATCAAGTTGAATGATTAATAAATAAATTTCAAAGACATATATTTCCCCGATGAAACGTTTAATTCTCAATACAAAAGACATCAACGCGTTCCTTCATAAAACTTCAAATACTTTAGAAAGTAGCCATCAAATGGTTTATAAGTAAATAATTAAATGAATAAACGATACAATTGGTTAGAAAATAAATTATGATTTCACACCAATGCGAGCTATGTATTTTGATTACGTTAACCAATAATTCTAATAATAAGTTTATAATTAACCGTAGTACATTCTACACAGTGTTTGCTCATGATTATAGGTAAATGTTGCGTGTATTTTGAATATTTATTATATTATTTAATATAAATTTTTAGTTTTTTATAAATTTGCAATGCCTGAATAAGGAGACTAAGTTTTAAGCACCAAATTATCTATAAGACTTTATTGTACACTTAGTTGGCAAATAAATATTGTATTTGTATTTTAGTTTGAATAAGAATAAGCAAATTCAGTCAGTTTATTGGTATAGGTTTCAGTTTTTAACTGTGAAAACTATAGCAACTTCACAATATTGCTCGTTGTAATATTACGACCTCAGTTGGCGTACAAAATGGCGTAAAATTGAAGCAGTTGGTAAGCATGTGCGCGCGCGCACCTGTCGCATGTCACTATGACGAAGCCCTCTGTTGTAAAGTGCCCTGCATGCAATTTATATTCATAATTCGAATTAAGTGACGAAGTAATTAACCAAATTTTAAACAAAGTAATCTAGCATTCACAATGAATCTGAAAGCAACACACTCAAATACATATAAAAAATAATGGATTAAATATCCTTCTAACTTATACATACGTATACTCCACTAAATTATTATGGAGTTCACCTTAAGAGCAGTAGAACTCTCGCCAAGTTCGTCTGGGGAAGTACAGCCACCATGCCCATTTCTGCCGCCAAGCAGTGAAGCATTCGCAGTACTGTGTTCCGGTTTAAAAGGTGTGGTTTCCGGTGAAATTACAGGCACATGAGACATTCCACCTTCACCTCTCAGAGTTACGGACGCATACGATGCGACTTGGGTCTTGTCGTACCTAGTAGGGGAGGACCGAAGTCGCATCAGTTGTTATGGGCCGAGGTTACCACTTAACACCAGGTGGGCCGTCGGCTCGTTCCGTAACTGTATTACATAAAAAAAAAAAAAAAAACTTCACCACAATTCAGGGGAATACGAGAATGCTGGAAGAGCGGCTACTTTGTCACAAATAGACTCATGGTAACCTACATGCCTGCTTAATCACTAAATCGATGGTTAAAAGCTAACATTACAACATTACCTAATGTCATCAATCATACCTATGTCATTGTTTAAAAGCATTTATTAAAATTTACCTAACTGCACTTAATAGGTGTAAACAGCGCAGAAAAGAGTTTAAACAACCACTGGATATTCAAACTGTGTTTCCAAATGCTATATTAGAATTTAAATAGGTATTACAATTTTGAAATATCGTTTCTATGTTTCATTCGCGGCTAAAAAATTCCCTTTTTCATATTGTCAGTTTAATTTGAAAATATATAGAAACTTAGCTTAACGGCCAAGACTTTTTTTAAGATGATGTTTTACATATACTAATATCTGCATAAAAAAATTTATATGTATATAAAATTAAAAAGTGTATTTTCGTGAATATTTATTGACTATTAATTATTATTAATAATCAAATTACAAAATGAGGGTTCGAATAGGCATTAGGATAAATATCATTTGACAAAATATAATTGTGAAGTAATTACGCTACGAACACTTTTATGATAAATAAATTAATTAATGTTAATGTATATCACAAATTTCATTAAAATTATTGACTTGATTCAAAAGTAGCGAAATATCTCCACCAAAGCGAGAAATGACATGCAATATAGAATCGATTCTCAAACAGTCCATCTCATATCTCAAGACTCATGAGGGACTATCGGTTGATATTGTAAGCGTGTCATGCCCGTGCAGTTTGCACCGCCGCGCCGCGCCGCCTGTTTAATTGCTAATCATCGCACAGGTGGTCACGGGGTAGGCAGGTCAGTAGTCGCGTCACGTCGCGACCAGGTGGCCGTGATGCATCACTTTTACCAATGACACTAACGGCTTTGCGGAAACCGCTGCCTCTGCATCGACAGTACTGCCGAGTTACCTACGTATATGCCGTTCAAAGAAACAATATTTCAATTAATATTATTTTGACATTATAAACAGACACTTCATTTTATTTATATGTATAGATTCTTCAAGCAATATTAAATTTGAATAAGTTGCTTGTAAATGTCTTCTTTTTCAAACTGTCCACTTTAGAAATTAGTTACTAAGTAAATAAAGCAAAAACTGTTAAATTTTAAGACTAAAAACATTTGGTATTATTTTAGCTACGACACCTACAAATGTTATTATAGCACAGCTACGTTATGAGAATAGCAAGGTTCTATAATTTAGCACTCAGTTAGTTATGTGGCACTTTATCATAGTGAAATACTGCCTGCAGATATGAACTGCTGAACAACAAAGATTTATTGAAGAAGTTTAATAAGTTAAATGATATTTCACTTACTAATATATGTATATGTATTGTGTTGTACAAAACCAGAAGCGTCATACAAGACTTTGTCTTAATCACGGAATGTGCAATATTAATTCAGTGTCTTAATATATTAGTACTGTTAGTACTAATATATTAAGACTGTTAGTATATGAAAACAATTTGCCTACATACAAAACCTGGCACAGGTAACTGATATAATACTTATTTTTTTTTTGTTAATACATACATACAATACATACCCATACAGCACCCAGTCACAGAACAAACATCTATCTTTGTCCTGTATGGGAATCGAACCTACGACCTACAGCGCAAAAGGCACTGTTACTAACAACCGACGCAGTCAATAAACATTAGTGTTACCTGTATTTCAACATGTTCCGAGACTCATATGGTTCCAATATTTACTTGGAATAAAAATATCAATAAAGACCGGTTGCTGCGAAAGATAATATGTAAGTCCAACTTAAAGAAATGCACTAAAGCGATAAAAACATGTCGCGAAACTTGCTCATGTGGGTTTTTCTTATCACTGTCACCATTAAGCAATGTTTTTAGCTTACATAATTCATAGGATAGTGATTATTGCTTAGAAAAAGCTCTTATCTATTGGCATTTGCCAGATAGCCCACCTGCTGCACAGTATGCGACAGAGACGTACAGAACTGAATTTGAAAAGTTTTTGACTTCGACTTTAACTCGACTTCTATCTATTCGGGTCACTGGTTCTCTCGAACCACGTGGTGAAAGGATTTCAAGTGCGCCTCAAAGAGGCTCCTTTCGTGCACTTGACGCATGTCTTCGAATTTTAGTTCTAGGACATGTCGGTTTCCTCACGATGTTTTCCTTCAGCGTTTTGAGAACGTCGTATTGCGCACATAAATCTTTCAATCGAAAAACTCATAGGTGCACGTCGGGATTTGACCTTTGGCTTGAAAATCGGGGTCAGTTCACTAGACCACCACGCTCGACTGAAAACATTATAGCCCTTTTGGGGCACTCATGTAAAAAAATCAAAGCCTAAGCTATGGTTAAAACAATAAATGTTATCAAATAACAACATACAAAAATAGAACCGTGAACTACATTTGTTATCGCCTCGATTTGAAAATGTTGACTAGCAAGCAATTCAAAATGGCCAAAATGGATTCAAAAAAATAAATAAATAAAACGGACCAAGTTTTATTTGTATTTCAAACGCGTGATTGACTTTTCTCGGTATAAAAAACCATAGAACCAGAAAAGCGGAGTCGGCTATAGTAGTTTCGAGTCCCTAAAAGTCTGTCGGAAACCTTGAGGATGATCTTTGAATTGCTGTAACGGGAAGCGAAATATTCCTTTTTAAATTAAAATTCTTATAGCGAATACTAGATGTCGCCACTGGAATAGTTAGTAAGTATTTTATTTTATCGTTAGTGAACTCGTGAAATTCGTAATATAATATTATTGTTTTGTAATATGGATCATAGTTATCCCAAAATTTTTATATTTTATTTGTAACACATTACAAATAAAACGTGAAATACATTTTATCTTCTTTATCAGGCGCTTGACTTTCTAATGTTGGTTTGTGTTTCTAGGGATACATTGCATTTTAGCCCCAAGCATGAATAGAAAATATCTCCGTACTAAATTTTAAAGTATAAGTCTAATAATTCAACGTTCGTTAATTAAAATAGATTTAGCGCTGCGAAATATTTAATTTCATCATTTTTTTCACCTCTCGAAAGTTAAAACATCATCAAAACGAAATAACTTTGCCGGCCACCAATAAAGTCTGAGTGATCAAAGCCTTAAAAATGTATATTTAGCTTCATAATGAGCTAACAGGAATGCTGTTAACGAAACATATTTTAAATGTCCTCAAACCGTTTGTATGGTAATATCAATTGGAAAATGCTTCACACCTCAATAAAGATTTTAATAAGCCATCAGCGCACGCGCTTGCCTGTAAAATATCGATATAACTAACGTTGCGCACGTTGTTATCGTTTTATAGTCACGCGACAAAAGGGCACAACTCAAACGCCCTTCAGATATTATACGCCCTTTTAGATCTTATTTACATCTATGCGTTTTCCAGATTAAAAAATATTGCTGAAACAACACTGCCTCTAAGTTTTGAACGAAACTTTTTCCAGAAATAATTTGAATTTGGAATTGTAGGTAACAACTCTGATTCAAATAAGTATTAGCAAATGTTACCAGAACATGAATTTAGTAAAGGTTTTATATGAAAACTGTAATTGTTTAACTGTAATTTCACCAGCGTCGACACCGTCGGAGACAGCGTAGGTACTTATTTATATTTACAAAGTCACTTTAATTGTACAATGTGTTGTAATGTGCACTTGAGTACACTCGAGTGCGTTTACATTTATGACCTTTGCGTTGATTTAAGTGCACGCATATGTGTTGGATATGAGCGTCTTGTCAATAATATAGGAAATAAGTTAGAACAAGGTTACTATGTTTCAATTATCAATCAAGTGACGAACACTGTAAAAAAAAAATAGTTTTCAACATTTACAGATTTATAACGCAGTTAGTAATAATTAGTAATAAAACAGTCACTATAGTAATAGTAAAACATAAAATAATGAATTTCTAAACTACCCATCCCGGACAATGTAAATTAAGAGAGTAAATTTTATTTATATATAAATAAAATTTACTACAGTAAATTATAAATACACTACTGAAAATGTGAAAGACATTTTTATATTTAATTAATGATACACATTTATAAAGATATAAAAAAATAACATTATTTTTTAAATTCCCGCAGATAAATCTTACAATTAAGCTTGTTTGTGTAATTTTCTCCATTTCACAATTTATTCGGTATAC
The DNA here is from genome assembly GCA_947359385.1 of Chesias legatella. Classification (NCBI taxonomy): domain Eukaryota; kingdom Metazoa; phylum Arthropoda; class Insecta; order Lepidoptera; family Geometridae; genus Chesias; species Chesias legatella. The sequence goes on from OX375783.1 coordinate 2,779,858, forward strand.
AAATAACAAAAGTAAGAACAAAAACGTCATAAGCGGCTTATAGATGAGGCATCGACCCCGTGCCCTCGGAATCGATCCCAAGCGGAATTCGAATATCGAATTTCGATCGCTGGTGCCGATATTAACGTGCTTAACACTTTACCAACCACTTAATGCACGGGACAACCGTTACATTTTTATTTTAATAAGACATTTTTACGCTGCTCATTCACACTGTCTCGATAATTTTCGGAAAATTATCGGTCTTTTAGTCTGTGATGTAGTTAAAACACCTGGTTTGATGTACGAAATTATACGTAATATTCAACATTTCAACACAGTTATATGTGTAACAAAAAAACTATTAAAAATTATACTTGTTTTTATAAAATAGTTAAAAATTCCCAAAAACTTACACGAACTGAAGCAGAATGACACAGAAGGCCTTGGACTTCGACTGCGCCGCTACGTACCCAGCACATTTTCACTCAAACTCTCTAGCTACACAATAGCTAGTTTTACAATCCATTGCGGCGCTATCGAGCCGGAACGCCGCGCGCGAGCGTGCGTCGCGAGCGATGTAACAGACACAAGTGAGTCAGTGTCAGTGGGAATGCGAGTTGAAAGCCCCGTGGTAGGGGCAGGCAGCGTTGCGTGACGGCTAGGCACGGTGGATCGGACACGTCACGGCAATTACCATGTTTCTTGATTATCATTCTTGTTGAAGCGTCTAAAACTGAGCATTTTTGATTGCAGTCATGTTTCTAACAAATTGAATATCGAATGAATGAAATCGGAACTAAATATTCTCACACTTTCTTTCGATTATTATCGGTAAGCTGGTTTATTTTGCTTAGCGTTAGTTACCACGCACTAAATGAACTAAGTATTAAATTGTATTTTCTAGAAAAATGCTATTGCGCTGATCATGCTAACATTATTTTCATTAGAACTCTGCATCATGTCCTCATTACATCGTTTTAGTTTATATATCAATTCGAACACGATTTGATTGGATGTTAACATACATTTTATTTTTAGAATGCACATGTACCCATTTAGTGCTACTTACATACATTGCTCGCGTAGCGTAACTTGTCAGGTCGTCTTTAACAGATTTATTAGGTTGACAGTCACGACTGTCACTTGGATAGATAGGTAGCGGTAATGTGTATGAATAAAAAGTACTTTTTTCAAAGAAATATAGGAACACTTCTAGTTAAAGAATGTTAAATATACCGGCCAAGTAACATATTCGGAAGCCCCCGGTCTAAAGTAACAGAGTTCCAAATATGCACTTCAACTGTATCTCTGCCATCTATATGTTATTTTGTCGTTCCTTCTTCTATTTTTAATAATAACTAAACTGTGACTCTTGTATAAATATAATGTGCTTCTTTTTTGCAGTCCCACCCACTGACCGCTTTAATTTTATTTCGCAATCGGTTTTTCCTAGTTTAGAATACACTGCGTATATAGTTTTTTATTAATCTTATTAATTTTAACTACGCTGATGTAAAATTTAATAAAATAAAGAGGACATACCGACACGTGGTCAATTTTTTCAGGCAGTGTGATTTTCATCGATTCTCCAACGACCTGCAACAAGAGAATAACTTTATTATGTCAATCGTTTAATGCGATTTACGGTCACATTATAACAGTAAATTTATGTTATTTATATCCTATGCATCCTTCATAATCCAGAAAAAAATATACTGGAAATATACCTACAGTTTTTTTTTTTATTATACATTCTTATTTAATTCCCGCGGGGAGATTTAAAGAAAAACATTCGTTATATCATAGCGATACGTACCTTTTGCCAAATTTCAAGATATCGCTTGCTTAATATATTTTTCTCACATAACACAACCCAAATCCTGTAACTCGTAACTAAAACTGAACCAAATCTGACAGTTTTGATGACAGTGACAGCTGTCACTTTCGATGAAATTAAATACAAAGGAGGTAGACATAGCTAGCTTAACTAAAAAAAGTTTTGTTAAGAGCCAGAAGATTGGCACTATTATCATAATATATGCCACGCGTTTAACCGTAAATATTATAACTGTACGGTCGTGTTTTACAAATATTATCCTGATAATTGTATGTTAGGTATACAAATAGCTCATTAGCGTATAAACAACCGTAATGACTTAATTATCGTTCTAGTAAGACGTGAGGCCTACCGAATATGTCGCGTAAGCATTTTCACGCACGACTTAACCTTTGACCAATTACTACGCATTTTTAACGAAAAATATTTCATAATCGTTAATCTTCGTGGGAGTTCTAGAAACTAATAGTAAGTGCGTAAGTAAAACTGTTTTAAGCAAATTATCTTGTAAATATGTTTTAATGTCTTATAAATACTATGTAACTTTTCTTGCAGTACATTATGAATATAATATACGTAGGTTTGCATAGATTTATTTAAAAACCTCCCTAAGTCTAAGTTTTTGTATTTGTGTTTGTATTTTTATATTTGGTCGTGACGTGACACATTATCATGGCTTCCGCTGAAAACCAGCGCTGGATGTATCCAACACAATGCTGAGCGAAACCCATGTTTGCCTTCAGCTTTGCTACGCACAAAATTTTAAATAAATCAGCATTAGCCACGTGTATGTGTATCATATGTAGTTTCATTTATTGTGTAGTAGTTCGTAAGGCTAATAAAAATATTTTTCTTTCTTTATTTCTTTCAAGTGTAATATTTTATGATAAAGGTGGTTTACGGGAAGGTACCGCACTCAGCCCATGACACGTTTCCTGGTTTGCTTCTCATATGTTGTAATTTTTAATATAAATATAAATAAAGTGATAAATAAATAACTATTGGTGGACATTGGTGTGACATCTAGCTCCAAACTATGCTAACTAAAGAATAGACAACTAATGGAAGATATTTGGTTTATAAATACATTCATATTAAGTACACATACCAGACACAGTACAAACATTTATGTGACATTTGTAACATTGATGTTTGTCCTGTGTCTGGGTGTTAATATGTATTATATGTATGTATTTACAAAAGAAAAGTATATAAGTATTATATTAGTTGTCTGGTTCCCATGATACAAGCTATGCTTAGCTTACTTTGGGGCTAGATGGCGCTGTGTGAAATGTCCACCATTATAAAAATAAAAATAAATAAAAATTTCTTTCTTTTTAAATAAATAAACATTTATTTACGGCACACAAATGTTTGTTATAGATGGGAATCGAACCCACGGCCTACAGCGCAGAAGGCAGTTACTTCCAACTGAGCTGTGAGACCAGTCAACATTTAGTTTTATCAACATTTTTAATGATAACCTGAAATTAGCTTATCCTTTATCCCGCTGAAGCGAAGAGCAGAACCTGTATGCAGTCTTTGGGTTATATTTATAGGACTTTGAAAATGACTTGGTTTCCTGTTACGGTGAGTTCAGACAATCAATTGACTACCCCACTACAAGCCCATAGACGAAGCGATAGAGATTTAACCAATAGTTAGACGTCATTACACAGAATTGAAATTTATCGATCCATTATCTTACAAGCGCCGCGCCGGGGGCAAACTCAGGTGGTATTGTTGAGCGCATATACAGATATAATATTAAAGTTACTTCATTTCATAACATGTACTGTCTTATTGTTATATTTTATTATTATTGTCTTATGACTGACCTCGCAGCTCAGTTGGTTAGTACTCTGCCTTCTGAGCTGTGGGTTCGATTCCCACCCAGGACAAACATTTATGTGAAGAGCATTGATGTTTGTTCTGTGTCTGGGTGTTAATATGTATTTATATGTATGTATTTACAAAAAGAAGTATATATGTATTCTATCAGTCATCTGGTTTCCATAGTACAAGCTATGCTTAGTTTGGGGCTAGATGGCGCTGTGTGCATTGTCCACCAATATTTATTTATTATTATTATTGTTTTGATCAGATATACCTAACTACTCTTTTCTATTCTATTCGAGTCACTGGTTCTCTCGAATTTTAAGTGCGCCTCAAAGAGGATCCTTTCGTGCACTTGACTCATATCTTCGAATTTTTAGTTTTAGGACATGTCGGTTTCCTCACGATGTTCACCGTTTTGAGAACGAAAATACCATCTAACTACGAGACATGGGTATGACATGAAACTCGTTTTAGAGCGAAATTACTTTGCAATAGAGGTATTTAAAAAAATGCTATAATTTATTTTATGTTCAGAGGCAGAAAGTTTTGAGAAAACAAGAATCTTAAAACTTACTCCTGAAAAAGTAACATAAGCTTATCTTCGTATTTTATAGAAAGATTTCTGTGAGTTCTGGGGTTAATATCGGCAATTTTCAAAATAAAATGTTGGTTCCGTACAACTAGCCTACGTTTCAACAAAGATAAATTAAATTAATCCACCATTGTGCCTTATTACAGACTAATTCCGCATAACAAGCGCACTATCTCAAATTACCATATCTCACGGGCTTTCAATAGAACTTGTAACCTTTAGATAGTATTACAATGTACATTCGCAAAATGCGGTGCTCAAATAACTTACAAAAGCTAACAATACATTTTGCTTAACAAATCAGAGCTTCATTAGGATTTAGCTCTGTCGCTAAGGCTAGTTCTCGAGTGCTCTACATTAAACTCAGGTAAATAGCTAGAGCAAATATCAGACAATAAATTTTCTGTAAAATAAGAATATTACTTTCGAACTTAGTCAAAAAAATAAAAATTCATTCGTTGTTTTAGTTTTTATTTATCGAGCAGTGAGCAGACCACGTGCCGATATAAAATGGACACCTTTCAGAAAATTAAATTCATCAAAATTCATTAAATTTATATAATTTTCTATTATGAAAAAATGTCCGCGCGATTCAAGACGGAACAGGCATTAGACCACCCGGGTAACCACCCAAAGCCACTCAGGGTACTGTGATATCTAAATAGATTTATGTCAGTTCAACAAATCAATTTATTTTTTCCTAGCATTATTCAAGAGTTATTCAGATGTATCATACTGAAAAACATGTGGATTTGGCAAACAATGAATGAAATGTAAATAATATAATTAAATTTTAGTTTATTTTATAAGTGATTAAAACGATTTTTTTTTACAATTCAAAGCCTTATTTTTTTTTATTTTTTTTTATATGATAAATAATATATTTTTAGAATTCCGAACCTGCAGCGCTCTTGGGTATAAGCCTTGGCTGCGCCCGCGCCGATTCTTCGCAGCAAATTGCGATGGAATTATTATTTATCGATAAAAACAGCAGTATTTCGCTGTAAGTGGATGTTGATACCTTACTATTTATTGTTTTGTAATCGTTTTCTATAATAAATGTAGCACAATATATTCATATTATATTCTAGCATGAATAGAGTTCGTTTGGTTATTTACTGAATATTACTATTGATTTCGTATTGGAAATATATTATTTTCTGTCGTCATTCTAATAATGTTTCTGTATCATTGTTGCTTGCATTCAGGGCATTATATAATAAAGTAACTACTGCTGAATGCGTAAGTCTAGTGTTTTAGTATAAGTAGAACTTAAGCCAAGTATGTTCAGGGAAGTACTGCCACTTACCCACGTATGCCGCCAAGCAGTAAACTCTTTGCGTTACTGTGTACCGGTTTGAAAAGTGAGGTTGCCGGTGAAATTACAGACACATGATACATTCCACCTTCACATTTCATGGCACCAATGTGGCAACATTTGTCTCTTGTTATGAGCAGAGGTTAAAATTACACCAGGTGGGCCGTCTGCTCGTGCCGTAACTTTATGACATGAGAAAAGTCATGACAGGAAATAACATCTTGGAGACGCATGATTTTGTAACGACCTTTGTGTTCACAAGTTTTATGAGTATCCTACTAATATTATAAACGTGAAAGTTTGTATGGATGTTTGTTACTCTTTCACGCTCAAACGGCTGAATGGATTTGTATGAAATTTGGTACCAAGATAGCTTATGTCCTGGATTAACACATAGGCTACTTTGATCCCGGAAAAGTGCAGTGTTACCGTGGCATTACTTATTCACCGCGGGTAACACCGCGGGGCGCAGCTAGTATTAAATAAATAGAAACAATGTTCCACGTAATCCTTACCCCAGCTGTGTTGACTGTTCTCTTCACACAAGAAAAACAAGCATTACTTATACTTATTTAACTGGCCTCACAGCTCAGTTGGTAGTAACCCTGCCTTCTGCGTTGTAGGTCGTGGGTTCAAATCCCACCCAAGACAAAGTTTGTGTGACAAACATGATGTTTGTTGTGTATGGGTGTTAATATGTATGTATTTACAAAAAGTATATAAGTATTACATCAGTTGTCTGGTTCCCATGATACAAGCTATGCTTAGCTTATTTTGGAGCTAGATGGCGCTGTGTGAAATATCCACCAGTATCTATTTAGTTATCTATTTATATATAGCAAGTTGGTGCAAATAAATTCTATTTCTTTTTCTTTCAATTTAATCTGCAATTCAAAAATGAATGAACTTACATATTCTCGGTATCTACGCGATTTAAATGCGATTTCTCGTGTGACCTTTCTTCCGAACGCATCCGTTTTTTGCACAAAAATGAATGGCTCTGGATAGAATCTTTCTCACGGGACCATGGGAACAATCGTATTAATTCGTCTGCGGGCGCGGCGCGGTAATTGGGCCTTCTTTGTTTTGAGGAATGAGGAATCCTAGTATGCACATTCTTAGGAAGTACGAGTTTGTGAGAGAAGCAGTGTGTATGAAGCCAGTTCACAGAGAATAAAGACTACTTGGGAGAACTGAATAACCAAAAAAAATTCGGTAAACATTTCACACAACGCCATCTATCCTCAAAGTACAAATTGTTTATTTGGAACGAAACACAATGACACATAAAAAATAAGGACATATAATATAATACATATTAACACCTAGACACGGAACAAACATCAATGTTCGTCAGCTTACTTTGGGGCTAGATGACGCTGCTGTGTGAAATGTCCACCATAAGAAAAAAAACAAAATCTAAGATTTTCAACATTTCCATGCTAAAGCTGTATTAGATTGTTGAATATGAATTTTGTGTGCTCTGATATAATAAAACTTGACATTGTACTTCAGTACTGACAGACTTGTGCGCTGTAGGTATTAAATTACTTATTACCTACCTAAGACAAATGTTTGTGTGATAAACAAAGACTTTTATTTCGCGTCGGGGATGTTATATACATTTTAATAAAGTTTTAGAAATAGTATTTAACTTTCATATCCGGTTAGCTGAATCCCATAGCACAGCTCTGTGTGGTTATAGTTTGGGACTAAATGATGATTTATTTTTGAGGAAGATTTGTAATAAACAACCTGTAGCCCATAATAATTAGAACTTAATGGAAAACCCTAAGGTAACAGGTCTTCACTTCATGACGTATGCAATTTCCACCAGTATAAAAATGGTGGCCTACAAGCAATGCTTAGTTTGCGGCGAAGCAATATGAAATGTCCAGAAATATTTTTTCATAAACTCCCGTATACATCGGTAAAATTAAGTGGGCAGTACGGTTACCACGGTGTTCCGTGTGCACCGCTTTAACGGGCCTAACTGCACTGTTACATGAGCTTTTAAAACGTTACATTTCTTGAAAAAAACATGGACAACCACATTTTTTTTTTTTTTTTTTTTGACAAAACTGATTTACCGTTTCAGAGACCGACTTGCAAAGAGTTTTAATTACCGAAACGCGATAATTATTAGCCAAAGTGGTAATTATACGTTTTTAATGATTACTATAACAGTTACAGCCACTTTCAGTAGCAGCGCCTTATCTTTATTATGAATAAGTTACATTTGGGGCACATCATTGTGATAACAAAATTGCCCCATTTCAGCGACTGAGCAAATGGAATTCCAAAACTCGTCCCACCAAATCTCGGCCCAACAGTGTCAATTAGTGAATTTAAAATAAATTATTATCTTAAGTGTCAAGGCGCATTTTTTTAACCAATTTAACTTAATTAATGCATTCGTAAAGAAAATCGTTACAATATTTTAGTTCACTGAAGAACATATTACAGTAATTAATTCATGGATATTTAAAATGGCTTTACCGCTTTATTGTACATTAGGTGTATTTCACACGTACGGGACTTTTGATGAAATGGAGCAAACTTTCAAACTCAATTTACACGTTGACAGAATACATCTATAACATCTTAAGAGCATAGAACTAAGTTGTAGTTGAAGGCAAAAGCCGTGTTTCTTCTGCGAACAGCCTATAAAATGCCTCTGAACATTCTCAAAGACATAAAAGATCGAGTTTGACTTGTATACACGGTAACATTGCAGTCTGGTTTCGTCGTTATATGGTACACATTAATTTCATCAAGTCATCACTGTGATTGCCTATATTTATGGACCCCTTTATTCGTTCTGTATATATTCGCTCAATACTTTATCTGACTTTATTAGAATTAGGTATTAAATAGTTTTTGCCTCTTTTTTCTCGAAGTAGACACGCGATAAACAACTTTTCATTGTAGAGTTTTTAGTAGAGTTGTGGTTAATGCAAAATTACCCATGATATTAAGCTGTATCTATCCAATCTATTTAGGTACGGGAAGACCCAAGTGGGACTGTTTTCACCTGTAACTCTGAGACTTGTGATGGTGGAATGTCTCATGTGCCTGTAAGTTCTCTGCCACCACACCTAACAAACTGAAATACTGTAATGCATAATGCATTACCTAGCTACTGCCTAGCTGCAGATATAGGTATGGTGGCATTACTTCTCCAAAAGAACTTGGCACAAGTTCTACTGCCTAAAAAGGGTAGCATCCACTATAGTTAGCATAAACATGATAAGTAGTAAACCACCATAGCTTATTCACGAAAACTCAGCTAAAATTGTATACCTGCAAAATAAAACGGAGCAATACCGAATGAACAAGTGAAATACTACTACCAATGTCACTGGCACTCTCGAAACCAGTGCGGTAAATGATTAAAGTGTGCCTCAGAGGGGCTCCTCTCGTGAAATATAAAAATATAAAGAGAGCCTTTCATAAGAGCCCTTCGTCTGGCTAACTTTTTATGTTGGGAAGAGGATGTTGATTTGTTCAACACTTCGTTGGCGAAGTTCACAGATACAGCCTTGATTATTTATGTGGGTCCTTAAGTTAGTTTTTCTTTCTAAGTGATATTTTTGTAAGCTTAGGTATACTGTTACTAGAATTAAAGGTTTTCACTGTAGCATTAGTATATAATACTGTAAGGACAATGTAAAAATATAATAAATAAATAAAGTCAGATTTAAAACTTCTTCAAAATAAAACATTCCGTTCAAAACAGCTAATTTCTCTGGAAACAAAGAACACAGACTAATACATACATTGTAACGTTCATACAAAATTACATCTCGGTCCAGTGAGTTTGGAACCTGTTGTGAAGTGTTAGGTAACATCGTGAGAGCGCTCGCTTCCGTCTGAAGGTTGTAACAGAAGATCCATTTCGATATGCCATCCAAATATTTAAGGATTTATTATTGATCCTATTAATATAAATGCTAAAATGTGTATACGACTGAGTTTTGACCTATAGATAACGTAAGACTAAAAACGTTTTCATATGTTAACTCAGAGGACTAAATCTTGTATAGTTATTAAGTACTAACATCCCTAAATTATAAGCTTTTTCTAACCCCATGGACTTATGTTGTCTAAATAAATAAATAAAATTATAATAAATTATATCGTATTTTAATCTTTCTATTACTACTTAAACTCTCATACTAGCTCTCTTAAAAAGTGCGGTTAAGGAATAAAATGTGCCTCAAACAGACTCCTTTTGTGCACTTCACTAAAGTTTAACAATGATTACTAGTATGAAATAAGTATGCGAATGAGTTTTGAAAGAAAATCCTGCAACATTTATTTATTTTTATTATAAAAAAACTATTCAAATAGTCTCGAGAGATGTGTTCCATCGTTTTTAATGTAAATCCGTACCGCAATAGAGAGAGACGAGCTATGAGGCAGGATAATTAGGGGAAGCGGTTACCGCGGCCGTTGACCTCCTCCGAAGCCTCCGTCCGTCAATTGTCGCCGTTGGAACAGCTCAGTTTTGTTTGGAAGCGATTTAAATTGAATTTAACTCATGATTACTTTACACAAAATCGGTGTTTTATAAAAAGCTTAACCTATGTCTAAAAATTAGGAACACCTTTGAACCAAATCATCGTTTAGTATCTAAAGCCAAAGTTCTTTAACCTTAGGGATTTCTGAAACAGCAACTATAGCGCGATGTAGGCCTTTCATGTAAAACTATAAATTTGTGGTGTATTTCTATGGTCTGTTTATTTCACAAAGCACTTTTGCTAAATAAATATAATGTAGTTATGTTGATTTAACTGTCCAGCTAAAAATACACGAAAAATTACTACTGCAACATTATTTTTTAATATAACACATTTTATCTAAATAGTGAGCTTGAAGTCGCTATTGTTTTCATGACGAATAACTCAGCTCACACTTTCTTCCGATTAATTATATTTTATTACTGATATCCAGGCAAAAAAACAACGGAATTACCAAAATGCTGGAATATTAAAAGTTTCATACGTTTGCTACATGCATCCATATCTATCACACGACACACTTCCAAAACAGCTACCCGAGTACCTTTTTTAAATCTAAAAGCTTTTATTATAAATAAAATAATATAGCATCCGTCGACAGCGCGTTGATTGGCAATCGCCACCGAACACAATGGCTCGATAAAAAGTCCAGTTTCGACTTGTCTTGTAATTTTGTTTGATTATGATTATACGGCGCTTATTAAGGTAATTACAGATAGGATCTATTGTAAGTACAATTAGCATACGCGTCAGGCGAACCGTGAGAAACTTTTGGGCCATTTGGGACTACATCTTTTGTGAAAGCTGAATGTTGAGAAAATTGTAGTTAGTTTTTACAAATTAAATAATATTTAAGATAGCTCACGTTTTGGTTTTATTTCGCCGTATAAAGAATTGTTTATCGTGGAAAATGTTAGCCGAATCACGAGTTTATGTGTTGAAGAAATGGCTCACCAATTGTAAATTTACGTTCCCATGATAGTTTAGTCCACTGTGAAACGTGGCCTATGTTGGCAGAGCCTACTCTCTCACTCTCTCCAGGCAATAAAGCGAGATTTTTTGCTTTGCAAATAAATGTCTTGCAGTTACTCTAGACAAGTACCGAAGCCGAGTCCAACTATTTTGTCCGGAATCGTAACGAAGCACGAATTAAAAATGTCGCTATGCCCAGACCTAAGATCATAACAGTTGTTCGCGAGAAACATGAGTAATAGGCGATAGACATTACGCAGGATGCATCGTTTAAGAGCAGTAGAACTCACGCCAAGTTCGTCCGGGGAAGTACTGCCACCATGCCCATTTCTGCCGCCAAGCAGAAACGCACTGTGTTCCGATTTGAAAGGTGTGGTTGCCGGTGAAATTACAGGCACATGAGACATTCCACCTACACGTCTCAGAGTTACGGGTACATACGATGCGACTTGGGTTTCGTCGTACCTAGTAGGGGAGGACCCAAGTCGCATCGCTTGTAATGGGCAGAGGTTACCACTTAACAACAGGTGAGCCGTCGGCTCGTCCCGTAACTGCTGTATCACATAAAAAATAAAAAAATTATGCATAATGGTATCATACTTTCTCAGAACCGGAGTAAATCGAGGAAACAATTTAGGACCATTTGAGTTCCATATTATGAGGTAGTAGCGAGTGACAAATGCTTACTGTTTGCAGACGACCCCAAGCTGTCCTTACCAATTAAAGAGGAAATTGACTGAGAGCGCCTTTAACGAGACTTGAATAGGGTTCCGAACGGAGCTAAAGAAAAAGTACATTGAGAAAAATTACACCATTTAACTACATATACCAACCGGGCGAAAAAAATAATTGGGAAAAAATAAGTTAACATTTATCTTTATTATGTACACGTCCTACTTTTATGAAATCGCCTCTCTCTAGCCTCAAAGGTTTGCTGGAAGAGAACTCTTTTTAAGGTTAAGCTCGCCTTTGTACATGTATTACTTATCACTTTTTTGTATTATGTTTTCTGTGTACAATAAAGAATAAAGGATTGGGAATTAGTCAGGCAGACGACAAAGATGAGAAAAGTCTAAAATAAATGCTATGATAAATTTTTCTGAAGACTCGTTGTAGACCTAACCAATAAAGGTAAAATTTATGTCAATTATAATTATAAAGTTAATTATTTTATAATAGTTTACCGAAACGTTAATAAGCGGCGTGCATCAAACAATTCAAAATGGGGAAACCAGACTTATGTTGTGGCCTGAAGCTGTTTTACAGAACCAACCGAATGTTAGATTCGTGTTCTCATAATGACGGAATATGTCCGCGTCCGCGGGCCCCGTAATGAATATATAATTGCATGGAAATATTTGAGAGTCGTCTAGCGTCATGTATCATTGTTGTCCAAATTACGAAGTTAAAATACGAAAAACGCGAAACTTAGTAGCAGTAGAACTTATGCAAGGTTCGTTCTGAAGTACTGCCACCATACCCGTTTCTACCGACAAGCATAATGCATTCGCGGTGCCGTGTTTGAAAGGTGTGGTTGCCGGTGAAATTACAGGCACACGAGACATTCCAGCTCCACGTCTCAGAGTTACGGACGCAAACGATGCTACTTGAGTCTTGTTTTACCTAGGTAGGGGAGGATCTATGTCGTTTTGCGTGTTATGGGCAGAGGTTACCACTTAATAACACGTGGGACATCTGCTCGTTCCGTAACTTTATTTCATAAAAACCTTCAGCGCCGCTACTAATATGAGTAACTTATTTTTAAATCTATTATAATTATGTCTTGAAATACATATTTTTTTTTACATGTGAAACTGGGCTGGGAATAAGCCCCAGCTTATAGCAGCTCACTCTATCAATAACGATATCTTATATTTTGGGAAAACTTAAGTTGCATAACTTGAGTTACAAAGATAGGAATTTATATATACATGCACTTTCACTGGTCGTAATTTGTGGTCAAATACGACTATACTGGTCTATCAAGTTACTTTAAACGTTTTGAATGTGCCCTGATAGTAAATTAAATAAGACTTAAAATACAACGAAAATTGTACAAAATAATTTTTCTTACTTATTATTGAAAAAGAAGTTTATACTCTATTTTCAAACCATATCTTATTATAACAGTACTATTATAATGTAATCATTATCAAAATGAATTTCGTTCTGTATCAGATTAAAGTATGTATGAAGTCATCGCTTGTCTCATTATCGGTTCTGATCGTGTTATTAGCTGTGCCTTCGGAGAGGCGGCTCGAATCAATGCTAGTACTGAACTACACTATAAATCAAACTCAATTTGAAAGCCTTATTTGCAGATAAATCTCTTCCAATGGCTGCTTCTTTGACGAACACACGGTAGCTATTCATACCAGAACATTATTTATTTTATGCAATTCAAAACTCTCTACTAAATGTCTTCGATGTTCCTTACACAGAAATGGGCGGCAGTACTTCCAAGCAGTACTTAAAAAACTATGCTATAAATTAGTGAAAGGTTGCAAATTCTACACACGATCGTCACTCAGAAACACTCCGAGAACCGATCACATTATTGCGATAGTAACAGATAAGCTATATAAATAAATAATAAATTTCCATTCTTTATATCTTATTTGTTATAGAATAATCATTGACGTTCCTCACAGCTCAGACGGTAGTAACTCTGCCTTCTGCACTGTAAGTCGTGGATTTGATTCCCACATTGGACAAAGATTTGTGTGACGAATACAAATGCTTGTTCTGTGTTCGTGTTGATATGTATATTTACGTATGTATGAGTAATCTATCAGTTTCTCAGTTTTGGGCTAGATGGCGCTGTGAATTGTCCAAAACTAAAATAATGTTATACGCTTAGATACCTATGCTCAAATCTGTACCTGTGATCCATTAGCCACATACGCACGAGCAGAATCAATTAGGTACATTCAACAAAGCCCACCATTCAAACATAAAAAATTAGATGCAAAAGTGGAATAAGCAATATCCGCAGAGATATTAGAGGCCATCACTCAACAATCATCACCGAACAAAAGGGCCGAAACAGTTACAGCCGTGTTGCAACCGACTAGCCAGCCAGAATAAGACCGTGTCATTACACAGCGACAACTATATTGAGACCTCTCTCGCGGCCCGAAGAGCCACACGATCTCCCGTCCTTTAACTAGAAAGCCGTTAACCCTCAAAAGGTCAATTTTGGCTTTTTAATTGGAAGCGATACATTTCAAAATTCTCCATCTTTCTGTGTAAGAAACGTTTGTAAATTATAATTAATCCCGGAGATATAAAAAAAATTGTAGGCCGTTAAGTGAAGGATTTAAAAGGAATTAAAAATAATTCTTTGAACTTATCTCATAACAACAATTTAGGCTTAACGGCCTTTTAGTTAAAGGACGGCAGAATAGGTGATACTTCATAGGTCTCCGTCGACTGGTCATAAACGAATCTCAAGCATTTGTGGCGGCGTAGTTTCTCCCAATTACACCGTCTCTAGCCCGCGATTGGCGGCTACACGAAGAATCCGGCCTGTCGTGACTGTGATAAAAAAAACTGACGCAAATTGTTGATACGCCTCGTGCACACAATTTTATGCTCCGACTTCTAAAGAACAGTCTAGATTCGTCATATTCCCGACAACGAGAGCCACACGAATGTGCCCACAGATTAAATTAATCGATCGTTCCGTATCCAGCTAATGACTTAATGCGTGTCGAAAAAATCCGTATGCGGGTTATGAAATTGTTCTAATTGGCATTTTTGTCGGCATTTATCTGTGGCGTGACTGCGAACCACTGACAGTGATCTTGGAGCATTAGTCTCGTGGAAAGGTTACGAGAGGTGCCTCGCCCGCGCCGGACCCGCCTCCGTTGCTCAACTCGGACCTCTTTCATTTTCTTTTATGAGTACTCTTTGATTTATTCCTATGATTTTGTAGAGTGCACTAGGTTTTTTCAAGGGTTCAATCACCTTTCGCTGGCCCCGGGTATGAAGTGAACATATCGTCAAGTCATCACAGCAGTGGTTGATTTGTCGCGGGGCACGATTACTTTTACGGTTTTAGGGTTGTCACTATTTACTCACATCGAATTTGTTCACAACAAATTCGACGTCATTGTATGTAGCTACAGAAACGTATCGAAACGTTATGTTATGATAAAAATAATCTGTATTGTTTCTTTGATAAACACGTCAGGTGAACGCAATTTCACCTTCAGATATTCATGTAAATATAAATCTAAATGAGCTAATTTTATTTGTAACAGATTTCCCGAGCCAATTTCAATAAATAATAATTGCATTTGTTTATGTCTTGCAAATACTACGAAGTTACCACAGAAAGCCCTTTTTACTCTTGAAATACCAATAAATTTGGTTGTATGATTATTTAATACCGGACAGTATCATCATAATATCCTTTATTTTGGTGTTGGAATCCCTCGTGTTTCATCTTAGATAAAATGCATAAAATATACATCCTATCTGGTGTTTAAGTATCGATAGTCTTCGCCGGTCATTCCGTTTGAAGTGTGAATTTGTATTTGGCATTTCTGGCATTAATGCTGCAAAATCATACCGATTTTGTTTACCACTGATTCTATCAATAGGAATACGTTTTGAACGAACAATGTATTATGCAAATAGAAATCTATGAATTACGAACTATGACTCAGTGGAATAATTTCAAAGGATGAAATTGCATCATTTTAATAAGAGAGTAACTTTTCACTCTCTCAAAAATTATGCATTTACTTTGAGGTTGACTTATTTGACATACCATAATAATATTAATATATCTAATTCCCATTAGTAGCAACCCTACTAGTCTACGAAAGAGTTTAGAGTCAGGTCGTGGTGTCCGTCACCGATGGCTATCTCCGTGGATTCGTTCCGGGCGGAGTCGTTGCGTGACGCGACGTTATAAATAAATAAACAATTCAATATTGATGGAAATTTCACAGCGCCATCTAGCTCACACTTAGGAAACCTTTCTCTACGGGAACAACATAACTGATGTAATATTTAAATACTTTTTTATAACATAATATTAATATCAGATAAAATAACAATATTTTTATTATGTTCATTTACCTAATGAACATGAATTTAATGTCTGTTTGTCATAATAAATCATATTCTCAAGATCAGCAACCCTAGACCTATAGCCAGATTAGAGTAGTGCTGTCCATCGCCATCTCTTGCCTCCAGGAACAGATTCAAAACTGATGATTAATTAAACGATTTAAAATATATTTCGTTATCTTTTTTCATAATGCTGTAATTTATCTTCGCCAGCAACCCTATTTGGCTAGAATCGTCTACTCTAAACACTTCCAGCGACGAGTGAGGTGAGTGAAAAGCCGGCCTATGTCGCAAGAAGATTATCTTTCCACCACTGTACCTGACTGATTGACCTTTTTGACTGTAAGTTACTAAGCACTTGCAACAGTGAAGCAAAAAGCCGGAGATAGGCGTCGGCAAAATACGGCACATCACTAGTCTAGTATTACCGCCTAGGATGACTGATGAGCCTGAAGATGGCAAATAATAATAAATAAACAATGAAATATACAACACTGCTTATTAGATCCCAGTTCTAGATCTAGAGTTGTTTATTGGTTACATATAAAAAGTTAAAAAGAAACTATTCTGTTGTGTTATGTATGTTTTATTGACTGGCCTCACACCTCAGTTGGTATCACCCTGCCTTCTGCGCTGTTAGGTCGTGGGTTCTATTTCCTACCAAGACAAACATTTGTATGAAGAACGCAGATGTTCGTTCTGTCTGGGTGTTAATATGTATTATATGTACATAGTTACAAAACAAAAAATATAACTATTATATCAGTTGTCTGGTTCCCATCATACAAGCTATGCTTAGCTTAGTTTGAAACTAGATGGCGCTGTGTGAAATGTGTATAGGCTACTTTCCGAAGGGTAAAATAGGAGTGTGTGATAAAACTAAATTTCACACGAACGAACTCGCGGGCAACAGCAATTTATGTATTTTTTTCATGTGATACTGGCGGCGAAACGAGCTGACGGCCCCCCTGATGTTAAGTGATAACCGCCGCCCATAAACAACAACAATATGACTGAAGTCCTCCCCACCAAAGTATGAGATGACCCAAGTCGCATTGCGTTGCTTCCGTCACCCCGAGACGGGGATGTTACGTCTCATGCGCCTGTAATTTCACCGGTATATTTGTATTATGTAGTTATATTTGCTACATTTATACCAGACTAGTGTTGTCCATACATTGTCAATGTCTATTACCGGTGATTCGCTCCGGCCGGCGACGGGGCGCGGCGCGGGCGCGTGACGCGGAACCATTAACTGGCCGACCTGACGATTGACTGCCCACAAGATATTATTTTGCATTACTCAGATCGTATCTAGAGAAATAATTGTAAAAGATGATAGAAATGGCTTGGAAGGCGTATAATTTAAATTACTAGTTTTCGTCCAAATGGAAAATTTGAGGAATTATTCACACTTGAAGAGGAAATTATACTTTATTTTACACCTATTTATTTACAGATTACTAGCAGTGCCCCGCGGTGTTACCCGCGGTGAATAAGTAATCTCACGGGAACATAGCACTTTTCCGGGATCAAAGTAGCCTATGTGTTAATCCAGGATATAAGCTATCTGGGTACCAAATACGTCCAAATCCATTCAGCCGTTTGAGCGTGAAAGAGTAACAAACATCCATACAAACTTTCACGTTTATAATATTAGTAGGATGTACTTACATGAATAAGTTTTTGTAGGGCATTTAAAAGTGCTCAAATTACTAACGAGATATCGTAGAAATGATGTGATGATAGTAAACTAGCAAAATCAATGGTTACTTAAGATCAAAAGAAAAAAAATATGAGCCGTCACGGGACGCCTGGCAGATGTGAAACATCGACATTATTTTGTAAGAAACTAAGTACCCCATCACTAATAATGTTTATGATTTGTCGTAACCTTGAACGGACCAATCAGCGCTCATGCCGTGGCGACGCGTCGCCAAGCCAGAAATCTGTTTTACGTGCGGCTATAGATGTTTCACATCAATAATTTAGAATGTAATGTTAACTTATTATGCATTACTGAAGGTTTTGGAATAAACCAAGTAGGAAAGAACTGTTCAAATTAAATTAGTGTGTGGACTCGAGAATGCATGCAAACATAGTGTTGCCATAATATGAATAGCCATATTACAGTCATAGAACATAGATTCTGAAACATTATAAGGTATTGGAATAAGAAATGTAAATTTTGGTAACCTAATGGAGGCAATGACCGCCACATAGGAAATTTCAAGTGCAAAGTTTCGATGAAGCTATTCATGTCCGACAAGGTCAACAGTTTTGGGAATAATAGTTACATCACTATTACTTATTTATTATATGGTTACAGTAACGGGTTATAAAACAGATAAGTATCTTACTTAAGTACCATCCTCGACAATGTGCGGTAGGTTTTTTACAGGCATTTGATACTTTGTAAGAATTTATTTTAATCACCCACGTGCATAAGATGCAGGTGATTTTAACTTGAGCTGAGAAGAGATTAAGTTAAGTTAAACTGTTATTAAATGACTTTATGTCTTGGTAATAATGAATTTATTACTCCGAATAATAGAAATCTTTCAATGTTTATTAAAATTGAAATTATAAAATTGCAAAGAAAAAGATACAATATTTTAAAACTTTATTGCATACATAATGAGCATTTTCATACCTATTTCATTCGTATTTTTATTTCAAATTATTTCCATTATTATGGGTATCAACTTAGATCTGCTGAAAACAAATTAACAACTGTTCAAGAGCACCTTGAAATAGCACGAAAACAAGCATCAAGGAAAACTAGTAGACAAAAATAGCTTCAATTTTCGATTTGTACAGTCATAAAATAAGTAAGTACAATCAAACGCGACAGTGCGAGGCCGACGGGGAAAAAACGTATAACAATAGTTATTGTAGTGGTCTTTTATTATCGTGAAACTAGTCTGTGATTTAGGATTAAGTATCAAAAGAATATATTTGTTAGATTTCTTAAATGAGAAGTTATGTTCAAGTTTGTATGAAAAACACCTATATTTTTCAATCGTCGTCTTATTCTGAAGTTTATACTCGGATTAAAACTGTTGGACAACAAAGATTTAATCGTGCCTTGTTTTTTAAATAAAATATATAATATTTACTTGCTATTTTTGGGCTTTTTAGATTCGTTCCTGAACGTTTTAATCGATTGGTTACGATTCACAAGCAATATCGCTGTTGGAATCGACTTCCTTGGAACTATTCTCGTGATAAAATAAAATTGTCATAATATATCAGATAGGATTCATGTCATGAGGTAAAAATTTTGACTAGTGAACAATTGCCATGTTTGTTTTTTTCTAGCTTCATAATATTCTCTGCGCTTATTGAAGCAATACTGCAACTTAATCAATAAAAGAGTAATACAATAGGTTCTGGTGAATTCATATTGATAGGAGTTTTCGATAAGAAACAACGATTCCGTGAAACTTTATGAAAAATACAAAAGAACAATGACCCAGATCCGATGAAGATAACCATAGGAGTTGACGCATGTGTGGAATCGATAACGGGAGGCGTAGAACACACGCACGTACTCGCAAACGTTATCGAACCAATATTTACACAGTCACACCGACACGCGAAACGCGAGCGTGTGAACCCGGCCCTTGACGCTAATCATTCAGTCCAAAAGAAGGGCCACACCGAAGGGCAAATTCGAGAAATTATTACACTAATAATGAATAACCGTCACACATACCTATTCATTCGACAACAGCTGCATCGGAACGGAACGGCAGATGCGCGCGAGCGGGCCGAGACGCTGTCGAAGAACCGGCAAAAACTCAACCGCTCGTTTGGAGGTTAGTGATAGTCTCGAGAGTAATGTAGACAACTTACCTCACGGTCAGCAAGCAGGAGAGTCAGCAGGGCCGGCGCACACACAAACAGCACACGGGCACGGGCACCTGTCGCGGAATGACTGGCCATTTCCATATAATAGAGACGAGGTACGGCCGAAGCGCTCGCGCAGGGCGACGCGCCGAGGCGGACTGACTGCCGCCGCGCGCGCTACCTGCGCCCACCTGTCCCCTCCCCACCCCACCACGAGGAACCGGATGGTACTCCAAAACAAAACGGCAAACAAAGGACGTACCGCGAATGTTCGCGCCACCGGCACCGACCCGCCTGGACTCAGCGCGCCCCTACTACCCTGCTTAAGATCAGCAGAACTCTCGCCAAGTTCGTCCGGGGAAGTACTGCCACCGTGCCCAATTCTGCCGCCAAGCAGTAATGCTTTCGCGTTACTGAATTCCGGTTTGAATGGTGTGGTTGCCGGTGAAATTACAGGCACATGAGACATTTTACACGTCTCAGAGTTAGGCGCATACGATGTGACTTGGGTCTTGTCGTACCTAGTAAAGAAGACCCAAGTAGCATCGGTTGTTATGGGCAGAGGTTACCACTTAACACCAGGTGGGCCGTCGGCTCGTACCGTAACTGCACCGTATCGTTCGCACAACGAAACGCCGCATCTTCACAACTGAAGTGGTACATAACGCAACAATTAAAGAGGACGTAAATGCAAATTCGTCTACCGATGAAGTGAAAGACAAAGAAATCGTCGAATCAGGTGACACTGTGTCACCTGCTGAATGCGCTCGATCGGAAACCGATTGCCCAATTGTAATTGTCGTTGTACTTGTAAACAAACAATGGCCGGTGGACATCCGAAGCTGGTTTTGTCGTTTTTCAAACACCGATACGGTTTTGTCGCAATTTATTTACAAATAGCTGTTGCCCGCGACTTCGTCCGCGTGGAATTCGGTTATATCACGCACTCCTATTTTACCCCTCGGAAAAGTAGGCTAAGTTACTCCTTGTTACATCAGCTATCTGCCAGTGAAAGTCCCGTCAAAATAGTTGCAGCCGCTTCGGAGATTAGCCGGAACAAACAGACAGACAGACAGACAAAAATTGTAAAAAATGTTGTTTTGGTACATGTATCGTGTATACATCCATATGCACTTAGTAAAAAGCGGTTATTTTAATATTACAGACACTCCAATTTTATTTATTTGTATTGTGGGTTCCTGTGTTTGTCGGCTGCGCTATTCACCGCTTATCGTCCGCAACGTTTGATATGATAACGGTGCGACCAATAGCTCCATAATTAAATCCTATCGTGATTTCGAGCGGTCGCCGGCTAATCCGCTCAGTGTCGTCAGCAAACGTTTGAATGGACTCAGGCTTTTTGTGTTTCGTCCTTTCCATCACTTATCTAATCTTCAAACAAATTACTTACAGCCGACGTTTAGTTCGCTTTACTTCCTTTTATTCTTACAATTGTATTGTTTGTTGGCCAAGTGTTTCATCAATACGCAGACAGACATTCAGACTTCCTTCATGAAAATGTCATAAAGTCCATCTTTTTATCACCATTCCACATAACTTTACTATATTGGTTAGGTAACGCATTTTACTGAGACCTTCAACATCGCATAGCTCGTCGTGCGTAAATTTGTTTGGACCACCATTTAAAAAAACTTTAGTTTTGAATGTCAATGTCAGTTCACATAGATTAATATGCCCTAATTATGTACACACTTTAAACAAAACACTTGTACATCCATACAATTAAATAAAATTGGTGTCTCTGTTTGTAATATTAAAATAACCGCTTTTTACTAAGTGCATATGGATGTATTGTATACACGGTACATATACCAAAACAACATTTTTTACAGTTTTTGTCTGTCTGTCTGTTTGTTACGGTTAATCTCTGAAATAGCTGGACCGATTTTGAAGAGACTTTCACTGGGAGATAGCTGATGTTACAAAGAGTAACTTAGGCTACTTTTCCGAGGGGCAAAATAAGGGTGCGTGATAAAACCGAATTCCACGCGGACGAAGTTGCGGGCAACAGGTAGTTAGAACATATATCTGTACAGTTTAGGCGTTGAATAAGGCAAACCCCATTAGTTTACACCAAAAGCGGCGATATTGTTAGTAAATATTCACGTCATAAGGCGTTGACCGATAACAGTTGCAATGTAACCTTATTCTTTGCAGAAATACAACGCGTAGTAACTATATGAACGTTATTTTTTTACTACTTTGATATTAAAACAATTGCTTCCGTGAAGAAAAGAGTTTCTAATGTATTTATATAATAGGTGTAAAATATTCTTCTACACTAAATATTCTTTAGTGTACACTGCCGTCTAATGATTGTTAACTGTTCTATCCATCCTAAGGTTGCATGGAAGAGATCACTCTTAGTGATAATGCCGTTTATTGTGCCCATTTTTAATATAGTGGTAATATTGTAATTATTATTCTTTGTTTTGTGTGTACAATAAAGAGTTTATCTATCTATCTATCTGACAATGCAACTGATCAGTTCATCTTGTCGTAACATAACTGAATAGAATAAGAACTACTACAACAATTTGACTGGCCTCATAGCTCAGTTGGGGTTACCTTCTAGTTACCTTGCCTTCTGCGCTGTAGGTCGTGGGTTCGATTCTCACCCAGCATAAATATTTGTGTGACGAATATAGATGTTCGTTCTCTGTCTGGGTGTTAGGTAATTATGTATATGTGTATTTACAAAAAAGTATATAAGTATTCTATCAGTTGTCTAGTTCCCATGATATAAGATATGCTTAGCTTACCATGGAGCTAGATGGCGCTGTTTGAAATGTGCACCAATATTAATTTATTTATTTTTAATCACATCCCTTCACAATCATGATAAATCTCAACCAAAACGTTAGGAATGACCCAGTTACCTTTGGATATAAGGTTTTTTAGGATCACCTACAGTAGGCACTGGATTTGTCGAGTTTTCGAGGGAAATTGGATGGATGTATTTAACGCTTTCTGGTCTGATCGACCTGTGATCTTCAGCGATGGATCTACGATCACTTACAGATTATCTGCCGGCATGATCATAACACTAGATAGGCAATATAAGCCAGCCAGCACACAAACCTGTAATGGCGTGATATTGGAAGTGTCATTAGCAGCGATGCCGGATACCCGTCATATCCGGTGGCGACCGCAAAAACTGAATGGAGCCGTACCATAGAAAACCTTTGAATACTATTAAACTTAGAAGCATTTCAAGATCCAGCCTTCTGTTTCTACCTTAGATATATGTTTTCACATGATAAAGTTACGGAACGCAGATGGCCCACCTGATGTTAAGCCTTAACAAGTCATATGTCCTCCTCTACTTAGATACAAATAGATCTTAGGTACAAATAGACCCAAGTCGCATTGTATGCGCCCGTATCTCTTAGACGTGAAGGCGGAATGTCTCATGTGGCTATAATGTAACATATATTAATATTATTTTTTGTGATTCTTGTGTCGGAACGAGCTGACGGCCCACCTGATGTTAAATGGTAACCGACGCCCATAGACAACAACCATAAGACTCAAGTCCTCTCCACCAAAGTACGAGATGACCTAAGTCGCTAAGTGTTACGTCTCATGCGCCTGCAATTTCACCGGCACCCACTCCCTTCCACCGGAACACAGCAACACGAGTGCATCACTGCTTGGCGGCAGATTACCAGGTGTGGTGGCAGTACTTCTCCGTGCTTATATTCTGGAAACCCATAGTATGAGTTGGTCGGGTCCTAAACTACCGTTAATATATGCCTTTTAGTTTTTTCAAATATCAAAATAATTATTGCCTTGTTTGAAACTACTTTGACCTTACAATGTATAGGTTTACCATTTAGAAATGCCCGCACCTGCGTCCATTAATAAAGGTAGATAAGTGTGTAAATAAATAGAAGGATTATGAACTTTGTCATACAGTTTCAACGGCTTTGAATCTATACAAATAAATAAAAGAGTGTCTGTCTATAATATTAAAATAACCATTTTAACCGCTTTTGAAATAAAGAGTAAAAGAGAAAAAGAAAAGAAAAACTAGTGCTACTCTTTGTACTTAAAGAGGTAGTAACTCCCTTCTCATTGCCAATTTCTCGATCTCTAATGCTACGTGCTGAGTATGACCATCATATCATTATCTGCTCGTTTTCCTGCCATATGTAGAATGAGCGCAGTATTGTAGTCAGGCAGTCGACTGAACCCTCAACCGATGAACCCTTACGAAAGAGACACCTTGCAATGGTTGTTTCCTCGCGGGTCGCCCACCGTCCTTATAAGTTTCACATCTGCCCATAGGCCGGTGCTCATATGCGACACGCAAACAGACGGTTGTAATAAGGGGCTCGTTCCATGCATTTTATAGTTCCATGTAGCAACAGCATAATATTCTCGACTAGTGGGAGTGTACGCTCAACAAAGCTCTACAAAAACTTTGACGTTAAGTATCTACGGCTGGGAGTCATTTTCAACCGAGTTCAAAAGGAGGAGGTTATCAATTCTGTTGTTTTTTATTTGTATTACATTAGTAATTTTATTTGTAAGGGTATATTTTGAGTTTAGTTCCATAGAAAATTCATAAAAATCTGTTCAGTAGTTTGGATATTAAATCAAAATAACTGGAAAAATATGTCATCCAAGGACGAGATAACGAGGAATCATTCTTGTTATCTCATACTTGAATAACAAAATACAAAATGTGACAAATTAATGTCACAGTAACGTTGAAAGGCGAATTTAACTCTAAAAAGAGCTATCTTCCAACTAACACTTTGAAGCTTGAGAAAGGAGATTCTGTACAGGTAAGACGTGTAAAAATAAAACGAAATTATAAAAAAAATCTAGATACACTAGAATTCTTACACTTAAATTTTTAGAATTTTAAGAGCAGTAGAACTCTCGCCAAGTTCGTCCGGGGAAGTACTGCCACCATGCCCTTTTCTGCCGCCAAGCAGTAACGCATTTGCGTTACTGTGTTCCGGTTTGAAAGGTGTGGTTGCCGGTGAAATTACAGGCACATGAGACATTCCACCTTCACGTCTCACATTTACGGGCGCATACGATGCGACTTGGGTCTTGTCATACCTAGTATGGGAGGACCCAAGTCGCATCGGCTGTTATGGGCCGAGGTTACCACTTAACACCAGGTGGGCCGTCGGCTCGTTCCGTAAACGTATTACATAAAAAAAAAAAAAAAAAAAAAAAAAAAAAAAAATTCGGAAATAAAATATTTGGGCAGAATTAATGTAGGTAAAAAAGGTTGTGTAATGTGGCGCGCGCGCATCTGCCGCCGCAGCTGGCGTGCGCACGCGCCGCGGCCGGACGTACAGCAGCCGCGGCCAGGCTTCTACTCCGCCGAACCGTCGTCTTATTCATATTCTAACAATAGGTTTTTGATTATATAGTAAAACACATCTATTGACTGGTCTCCCAGCTCAGTTGGTAATAGCCCTACCTTCTGCGCTATAAATCGTGAGTTCGATTTCCACCCAGGACAAACGTTTGTGTGACGAAAATAGATATTTCTCCTGTGTATGAGTGTTAAAATCTATTAACAAAAAAAATGTATATATCAGTTGTGTGGTTCCCATAAGCTATGTTTAGCTTACTCTGGGGCTAGATGGCGCTGCGCTGTGTGAAATGTCCACCAATATTTATTTGAGTGGATAAAATTCTACGTGATGGAAACGATAACAAGTATAGCTCAAAATCAAATAATACATTGCTGGAATGTTTGCATACCCTCTGATCGCACCACATTGCGAGTAAACAATGTATTATGTTTCCGTTCAATTCGCTGATTACATTTGCACCGGACATACCGTACTACTGGTAAATGTATAGTGACTTGCTTAAAATAAGATGTTTGAGTGACATGAACCAAACAGTAACGCATTCGCGTTACTGTGTTCCGGTTTGAAAGGTGTGGTTGCCGGTGAAATTACAGGCACATGAGACATTCCACCTACACGTCTCAGAGTTACGGGCGCATACGTTGCGAGTTGGATCTTGTCGTACCTGGTAGAGGAGGACCCAAGTCGCATCGGTTGTTATGGGCATAGGTTACCATTTAACACCAGGTGGGTTCCGTGACTGTAAAAAGTGAAACGTTGATTAGACTATGTTCTTTGTAGGTATAGGATATTTCGCGTAGTTATCTATTACAGAGAGTTGAATTAGTGAAACTTTTTATGGCGACACATATTTTTATTCAAACTGTCACAGATTGTCGTGCTACTAATTCTTTTCTTTGATAAAGGCAAATGTAATTCAAAGAGATGCCGCAGTCCTTCGTGGTTTTGAGAAAGGTTGTTGCGTAATAACCGTTCTGATAATAACCATCTTTAAAACTAATAAAACTCATTGCTCTCCGCTACGAACTGGCGACCTTCGGAATAGTCGGCGTCCGTAGCATTCGACCACCATACTCCATAACAATCCATTCCGAGCCTAACCGTGCATTTTCACGCTCGTAATTGGCTAAATCACGGATATGATTCAGATCGGTGCTAATTGAAATTGAGTTTTATTGAGCCGTTAACGTATTTGGTTTGACGTTATTAATTACTGGATTTATTTCTTTGGTAAAGTAATTTTCGTTTCAAAAGTTTTATTTAGAACATTTATTCCGACTTTTATGGGTAAGGAATGAGCTTATCATTTGTCATGTCTCTGTTCCGTCTTGTCCTCGATAGTGTAAAGCACACTGAAACATGCACTTCGGAGAAAATGTCGTGAGATTGTGTCACAAAGTATACATTTAAAATTTAATTTTAATGCCTCTATCAGGTATAACTTGTCACCTTAAATCTATACAAATAAATAAAATTGGAGTGTCTGTAATATTAAAATACCCGCTTTTTACTAAGTGCATATGGATATATACACGGTACATATACCAAAACAACATTTTTTTTCAATTTTTGTTTGACTGTCTGTTTGTTCCGGCTAATCTCCGAAACGGCTCGACCGATTTTGACGGGACTTCACTGGCAGATAGCTGATAACAAGGAGTAACTTAGGCTACTTTTCCGAGGGGTAAAATAGGGGTGCGTGAAGAAACCGAATTCCACGTGGACGAAGTCGCGGGCTACAGCTATTTATAAATATGGCAGCGACGCTCTACCTTAATATAATTACCACAATGGGAAATTGTCTTCATCAATTTCTTAAGATGCACGGTCGTTTCACCGTGAAAAAATGTCACCTTAAAAGATAACCACATTAATTTTGGGTTTCTGCTGATTTTCCAAGTTTTGTTTGGGCAAACATTCGTGAGGACTTCATTATTATATTTTAAACTGCAATGCAAGGTCACCGGGTCAATGACCCGTTTAACATTACCACGAACTCACTTGTTGTGGTATAAATAGTGTAAGCTTATATGCGACTTGTGAACGAGAGAGATATTGCGTGAATTCTCATTTGCGCTGAATCTCTTGCCACCATCTTGATATTCGATCAAAATAAATGGCAAATGAATATAAAAATATAATAATAAATTATATTGGTAACCATTTCAGACAGCGCCATCTACCCCAACTTAGCATAGCTTTACTATGGAAACTAGATAACTGATATAATACATATACACTTTTTTTGTAAATAAATACATATCAACACCCAGACAGAACAAACATGTTGGTCACACAAATCTTTGTCTCGGATACGATTCGATTCGAAATCGAACTCACAACCTGCAGCACAGAAGGCAGAGTTACTAACCAACTGAGCAGAAAATTTACTTGTATTAAGCCCATACGAGCAAAGCCATGTCGGAAGCTAGTAAATATAATATTTTTTTAGCATTTATTCAGATTATATCCAATGTTTTACCATAGAACGGTATCAATTTATTTATCTATATTCTCTCCTCGAATTCTCGTAACCTTTATAACCAATAGTTTACCATAGAAAAACATTTGTATTTAATCTCGTTTAATTCCTGTAGCTTCATTGAAATTGATCCAAATACAGCATCTTCATTAAACTACTTAGGATTCCTTCTACATATAAAGATGTTATCCGATCGCAGTAGTTTTTACTTTAGTTTTCATCATAAATACCACGGTTAGAAGTCTGGCTTTGAATTCGTATTATGGTAATGAAAATGTACTGTAAGATAACACAAACGTGAGAAAATAAACTAGAAACACGAGTTTCAATGTAAATTAAAATATTCGCGAAAAATCTCGGAGCGTCCAGTTAAACTTGATTTCATGCAATAAAGCCTTTTGTTTTCTGGTTTAAATACAACTAGACTGTGATTTTAAACTGCTGGAAGTTTTGAATCAGACTGGGACTGGACTAAGGAAAGAGTTACTGGAATTAAGTGCTAGCTGCTAGCTTCGTGGGAAAGGCATGGCAGTGATAAGCTCACCACATGTCATCTATGTGGGGCGTTGATGCTTGCTACACAGTAATTTACTCCTGCAAGCATCATCGTGTCTCTATTTAAATTGTATATTGTTACTGTTCCAAATAAATAAATAAATAAATAAACATTATTATTATTGTTAGTATTTTATTATTATATGTCGCACCATAAAGTAATCCATTGATTGAAAACATGTAAGCGAATCGAACCCGCGACCTATAGCGCAGAAGGCACTACCAACTGAGCTGTGAGGCCAGTCAAAAACATAGAACATGTCATATGCCTGTACGTGTTAGGCAACATCTCAAAATAACTCAACACTTGATCATCGATTGAACAATGCGTGCCCATTGCATCAGAGCACCGCCGCCCGCGCCGGCCGCGGCATTGTCGATCGGTGTTGTCGATTCGACACATTCACCCATTGTGGATTGTTTCGCGAAACAGTATGTGTCACGCTGTTCCTCGGTAAACGGACAAACTGACTTTGATGACGCAAATGTTTGTGGTGTCAGCGAAAATCTATACCAAATAAATAAAATATAATATGCAAATACAAAATAATTAAGTGTAATTTACTCTTCTGATTATGAATGTTTTTCTCAAATTTACTATAATGATTATTAATTACATACATATAATACATATCAACACTCAGACACAGAACAAACACGCCAGGACATGTTTGTTCTGTGTCTGGGTGTCAATATGTATTATATGTATGTATACACTACATCACTTGTACCTACTTATTGTTAAACTTAACTACACAGAAAACTAACAGACACGAAAACCTCGGTGAGCTCGCTCTCAGCACTGTAATGTAGGTCTCAAAATGCATTTAATGATTAAGAGCGGTTTAATTGAACTTTCTAATTGTATTGAGATCTCAAGACTAATGAATGCCTTCATTAAGCTCACAATACGGCTCCCGCTTAATTGTCAAGTCCAAATAATATTAATTAAGGCGCCGCAAGTGCGTTCAACTCGCTTAATTTATAATATAATCTGTGACTTCTTATCTAATAATTTCAATTATTTATTAGAGGCATTATAATTATGATGGGACAGTACAACGGCTTCTCTCTCGTAGCTATTAGCTGAGGTTTCCCGGTCAGCTCAGCTGTGGAGCTACGTCTGGCTTGAGCTCGACTCATACGGCGTTTTGACGATAACATTTTCTTTATCCTTATGTATTCTCAATTCTAATTCTGGTAGCATATGGTAGAAATTTCTATTTTAAATTTTAATATTACATTTCTGAAGTCATGTTTTTATCTACAAGCGGAAATTATAGATGCAAGGACGCCAGACTTGTTTTTTTTTTTAAATTGTTTATTTCTGAAGTTGACTGTCGTTTCCAAACGAATTCTTCAAGAAATCAATGGATATATAGTTACTATCTAAGTGATACTATGTTGCAGTGTTCTGTTACATTTCCGCTAAAAACTATATTGTATTCATTTACATGAACAAACTCAGGAAATATTCGTCAAAAGTGATTAACTCGGTTCTTCGTACAATGCATAGAGCACGGCACTCCAACAATCGAGCCCGCTCACCGCCCGTGAAGCCAAGATCATTCACCACAATCTAAATCAAGAAAACATAATAAATAAGTAGAACTGACATTAAGAGATAAATAAATAGGTGTATAATTTAGGCTACTATTTTAAAAAGTCACGTTGTAGAAATATTTTGTGTTACACCTATCAAACTATGACTTATAACTGATGGGTCAAATGTGACTTTGGAACTTGACAACCGTCTTATTGGCTGATCTGTTCTTTTAATTGCTTAGATCAGAATTTGGAAATGAATTCAGCCGACTTCAAATAAGAAGGAGGTTGTCAATTCGTTTGTAGTTTTTATATATGTTACAAAGTTAGGTTTTAATCTAACATGTCGTTTTTAAATAAAACAAAAATCAAGTTTGTCCGCAACTTCGAAATTCTGTACTACTTTTAAAATTAGTGCAAAAATCCGTTTATAAATGAAGGAAATATCAGGTACCTAACAAACATAAAAAAACAGAAACGAATTGACAACCTCCTCCTTATTTAAAGTCGGCTAAAAATAAAACAATTATACGCAATTAGCACTGTATCCGTCATTAGCGTTACAAGCCCTACATTTTTTGAGTACTTTAGTTTATAGTCAATTTACAACACAAACTCATATAAGCAATCATAATAAGTATTTTATTTACCACTTCCGATCTGGTCCCGCCGACCATTAGCATTTTATCTACTTATCAATCAATAATCATCATCTTTGAGTGCAATTTGTAGCATCCCCGGACAAAAAGACCATAGTAATTACGTTAATTGGTTTTGGTCATTGGATATTAACCTGGAAAATCATAGCCTATCACTACAGATGTTGAACTAATCGCAGCAAGTTCAGTAGAGTATGATAGAGAAAACTGATATAAAAGATTTTTTCTGCAAGTAGCATCGCCAGTCTTGACAATGCGGCTGGAAGCACGATATTTAATAATCATATCTATTCTCTATATAACTTATTCTAATGACATTTCTGTGGTAGGCTGTAATTTGATGGTGGTATCAATGTTAGTATTTAACTTAATCGTAGACAGCTCGTTTGATAGGCAGTCACTGTACCTACCTACTGCCACCTAACTCATAAATGAAATAAGAATTCATATGAAATGGGCTAAACAATCGCAATAAAAACTTGCTCGGTTACAGACCCATGTTATTATTCGTAAATATGTAAGGTTCTTAAGTCCTAACAGGGTTTATATTTAATCCTATTCATTAGGTATGCTTTTTAAGATTGTAACAACTTTGAATACAGACTGGCCTCGCAGCTCAGTTGGTTAATAACTCTGCCTTCTGAGCTGTAGGTCGTGGGTTCGATTCCCACCCAGGACAAAGATATGTGTGACTAGCATTGATGTTTGTTCTGTGGTGTTAATATGTATTTACATGTATTTATTTACGCAACGAAGTATATAATGTTTATAATATCAGTCATCTGGTTCCAATAGTACAAGCTATGCTTAGTTCGGGGCTAGATAGAGATGTGTGAAATGTCCACCAATATTAATAGGCACTACACAAATGTTGCAAAATTCGATTCGTTTTTAAGAAGATGATTTGTCCTAATAATATGTAACTAATTCTATGAAAACCAGATAAAAGCAGTTTGAAATGAGACACAATCAAATACATACATAATAATCATCAATTTCTTGGCCCCTGGGCTTGCTGATACAGATAGAATAGCAGTTAGTATGGCTGAATACTCAAATTACCAATACCGTTAACATCCAGTGGTAAGCCCCACTATGCGACAAATTTTATATCTCTTGGTGGATATCTCTATACAATGAGAATAATTCTTTCTTTATTCTTTATTGTAGACAATAAAATATTATAATATAAATTATCTTATAGAAAAGACACGTACAAAGGCGAGCATAACCCTATAAAGAGTTTTCTTCCAGCAAACCTTTGAGGGTGGAAAATGGTTGTCACCGAAAGGTGGGTGTGATGTGTACACTTACACGAATAATTCGTCCGAATTTACTGTACCAATGACTTGTGTTTGCCCCGGAATATCGTCATTTCCACTTCTGCAGCGATTGTAATCGCATTCTATGATTCGGAATTAACGTGTATGGGTTTCGATAATAGGCATCCCATATGCGTCTGGGCGTATATATGTATTTACAAAAAAAAACTATTTAATTATTATATCAGTTTATCAGTTTTCTGATTCCCATGATACAAGCTATGCTTAGCTTACTTTGGGACTAGATGGCGCTTATTTATTATTATTTGTATGCCTCCAGTGGAGGGGTAAAGCGTAGGTTTTAGGTACATAAGCAGTAGAACCTGTACCAATTTCCTCCGGGTAGTATTGCCTCCAAACCTATTTTTGCTAACGAGCGCTAAGGCCTAGCGTTACTGTGATCAGGATAGAATTATGTGGTTGCCGGTGAAATTACAGGCTTGTGAGACATTTCACCTTCACGACCCAAAATTAAGGATGCAATACAATGCGAAGCGGTCTCCCCGTACCTTAATAAGGGAGGACCCCTAAGACGTATTGTATTGTAGGAACCATCTAATTTAGTCAAATAAAAAAACACATTAATGATCAATGTAGCTGGCAAATGTTCGAGCAATCAAGCAAAGTAGCAGCAAGTTACTTATAAAATGAGTAAACTTTTCCCGGTAATGAGCAATGAGCAGTCGGAGCGGGTCAGACGGGGCGATTTGTCCAGAAACGTGTCAACAATGAAATAAAACGTGTCGTTAATTACCCTGAGAGAGTCGAGGTGTGGTTCCCACACTGCTGAGATTTTTGGACGTTTTAGAATGTTGATGGGCCGCTGGATTTGGATTTGTCAGGGCTTAGGTATGTATTTGAAGGAAATAGTTGGAAAAAATAATTCAAGAGCTAAATATAAATATTGGTGTATATTTCATACACAGCTATCTAGATAGATGGATAGATAGACAATACTTTATTGACCACCATATATGGATATTTCGTAAAAATTAATACTTAAACTAAGGTAATACAATGGGCGGCCTTATCGCTAACAGCGATTTCTTCCAGGCAACCTTTGGATGGAGCAGATATTTAATAGTAATAAAGTGTAGTAGTTCTATTTTTTCTATTCCTCTTCTATTTACATATATATTTATGTAAATATATATATATATATTTATATATATGTAATATAATATTTAAATAGACTAGACTCAAATTAAAATATAGTTTGGGCTATTGGAACCAGATGAGAGCTAGAATTCTTAAATATACTTTTTGTAAATACATATTAACACCTAGACACAGAACAAACATCAATGTCGTCACACAAATGTTTGTCTAGTTAGGTCTAGGGCTAAGGAGCCTCTTTGAGGCGCACTTAAAATCCTTTCACCGCAATGGTTCGAGAGAAACAGTGACTCGAATAGAAGTAGAGGATATTTCACGTTGAAATAACATAATGTGTCTTCGTGTCCGAGACACATTTCTCTTAGAATGAAGAACCGACAATCCGTAGACCTAATTACTATCCAGGATGTCTATTCTCGGTCCGTTCTAAGTTCTACTACATGTTTTTTTTTACCAAACATTAATGTAGGAATCTGTGTTGATTATAGCTCGATAAGTACAAACAGGTATCACGAATTTTCTTTAATTTATGATAATATACTCTAGAAACATCTGATTAACTTATTATTTATCCATTTAAATACTTAATACATATTTATAAATAAATAGTAACAAAACTTTCTTAAAATCGTTTCAGATTTAAACTGGCTTATTCCGATAAGAATCTAAAGTGTCTAAGTACCGACCAGAAAAACCATCCACGAAGCCTCAATCTGAATTTGAATTCCTCTCCACCGGAAGAGAATAAAACGACGTTCATTCACTCAGATTCCCAAAGTCCATTACCACCGAGCACTTCACACCGACTACTGTTCCATCTGTGACCGAGCTGATACCAACTGCTACCTACTCCATGCTTCATCAGTAAAAACTATAGGGTTGTCTGTGGTTCGGAATACCAGGGATCCGTTCCGCTCAGAGGCGACACCATAAAACAGTGGAATGCCCATTTACGCAATGGCTACCTCAGTGATTGTATCCTAATGCTGGGGAAGACTGCTGACTTGTTTTTTAAACGAGAGCACTGTGGGCAACCTCAATCGATTTAGACGTAAGATTTATTCGCTAGAGGACCATTTTTTATTTAGTTTATAAAACTAAATAAAAAATATTTTTTTTTGCAACTCACTGCCGAAACCATTTTTAATTAAATAACAATTGGTAATAAATTAACCTGTCATATTTCTAGCGAGCTTGCAGGCAGCAGCGCGCGTGAAAATATTTCGTACAACTACTCATTCCGTTTTGTTGAAATCCCTCCAGCATTTTGTCTCAGGTAGAAATTTCAACAAATTGAATAAACAACTGAACTGATCAAATTAATTTGGTATTATACTTACTATTTAATTTTTATATAATTTATTTGGGTTTAATAGAAAAAAATAAATAAAAAATGTGACAAACACCTTACGCATCAAGCTTATTTTGTTCTACATTATAACATAATATCATTTGTTTGTTCGTGATATTAATGACATATCAATGACATAACTTATGTTAGTACTTACTAAAATGGAGTTATTCCTCTTAATGAGATCCCATATCGGAGACAGTCATTAATAAATGACAATGTTTTTTTTCTTGATTGTTGCTGTAAGTGATTCAAATGATTTGAAATTCACTTTCCCAGCGTCCACACGGCAAAAAAAAGTCCCACGGTGGCGCACGTACATCTATCTGCCTGCAGCCATTTTGATGTAAACGCGATATCACAACGACATCGAAACGTTCCGGTGAGCTGACACGAAATTGGTTCACACGACGCGACGTGCCAATATCGAACCCTTTGCCAATCTATTAGCTAAAGCCTTCACCAGTCTGATATTCATAGAGGAAAGGAAGGCAGGCCTTACACAGAACCGTCGTAGGTCTTTTTATATGATTCAAATGTTTGAACGCAATTTGACGACAAATAAGACATTAAATGTCTTTGCGCAATCACGGAAATGTCAATGTGGATTTAAAAAGCAAATGAAAAGAAAAAAATTTATTAATATCTTATTTGCAGCACAATAATAACTTAAACTTGAATAAAGAATAAAAAAAACCTGAAATAAACGACCAGGAGTTAGCAATAATTAAGTAGTCATGCACATTATTGTGCTTATTACGTTCGTGCAAACTATTATTTTTATTCTGCAATCTTCACACTAGGCAAAGCCTGTATCGTGAAGACCTCGACTGTTCTCCGAGTCACAACAGAAATACTTATTATAATTATTTGTACCTTCACTCAAACAAGTCAAAGCTTTTCACTCGTACGATATGCTTCCTTGTTCCCTCACAATAATTTTCCCCGTCGTTTGAGCAAGTAATAATGTACACCATACGACGTAAATCATCAAATCCATTGGAGCATACTAATTGTTGCATTCATCAAACCAACCGAAACGTCTCATTTGAATAGCACTGTTTTACACGTTCTCATTTATCAGCACGATAGCATGGTTTAATTAATTAACAAATGTAGGTACCTCAACGTACCTACTTAGACCAAATCGGTGACGTTTTGGAAAAGCACAGGTCAAGATTATATAGGCTAAACCGACAAGTATTCAAGAAGAATGTGATGAAAGGTGAAGCAATAGAGGTATTTCAGGTTAAGGAGGTGGAAACCGTGATCTCTGCCTACACCTCCGGGAAACAGGCGTTATTGATGTGAAACATCTATAGCCGCACGTAAACCCGTGTTTTTTTTTTTTCTTTCTGCCATTTCTGCCGTGGCGACGCGTCGCCACGGCATGCGTTGCATATTACTTTTACAAAATAATGTCGATGTTTCACATCTACCAGGCGTCCCGTGACGGCTCACATTTTTTATTTATTTATTTATTTATTTTATTTATTTTTACAATTTTAGGAAATCTTACAGCTAGCTAATATAAATAGGTTAATAAATTAAAGACTAATGGCTAATTAAAAGATTCCATTATGTAAGTTTATATGCTTTCCCTTAGTCTATGGGAGTCTGGCGTAAACCATCGCGCTATTCAGCCGAAACATTCAGCATCTTAAAGAAAAGACATTAATAATGTAACCAAATGATCACAAATAACTAATAAAAGAATAAGTTATTGATATTATTATAATAACCAAAATTATTGTAAAAAAAACGTTTGACCTGAACCTGACATTTGATTGACCTGAATATTTTTTAACCGTTTCTGAAAACTAACAATAATCATTTAGATTTTTCGTCCCGGCATCACACCTTCGTCAAATCGCAAGTGTCACCGTAAATGCTATTTGGAATGGCCTATAACCAAACCACACTACGATTATTTAAGTATGACAATCCAGCGGACACCGTTAACCTTAATCTACAGAAAAGCGGCAAAGACACGACAATGCATTAAAATTATATCAGACATCAATCATTTTTTAAGCTTTCAACACATTCTTTCAGCTCATTTCCCGCCACATGCCACATGCCGGCGCGGCGTAATGGCGGTGTGACCACCATCGTTCATAGATCACAGGCGAGCACGCGGCCGCAGCATTCTTGGTGCTTGCAGACCGGACAATTTCATCGTCAATAACAAAGCCCTATTTATCACTCGCTTATGTCGTATTTGTTGTTCCTGATGTTTGAAAAAGAATATTTTTCATGGCAATTACCAATTTGTGCGATGTACTAGGAACTTGAGCAATCGGTGTATTGTTGCTTCAGCCTTATCTAGCCCTTATAATATATGTATGAAATTAAATTTATAATATTTTTCCAACCCTATATGTAGTGCCAATTGATACCACTATAAAATTACATAATATTTATTGTCGTCAAAGGCCTAATTTTTCACTAACTTGGTTCATATTTGTTGTTACGAACTTTTGCAAACCCATTTTTTTGTGGCAATACCATATTATACCACACAGACTCACATGACCAACTGTTTTAGCAGTACTGTACTGTACTGTATTCGTCCTAAAAAGTGCAGCCACCATATACATTTTATATCTTTCAGTTTTAGGGATATCTGTAAAAGTAGATAGAGAAGTAATGCCTCCATATTCATTCCAAAAGTATTGAAAATGAAAATAACGATATTATACGATATTAACGATATTATTATTTGATTTGATGATTTGATTGGATATTTTCCGGGTGTGGGTCATGATGAATTTACTGATGAGACCCTGATTCCCTTCCCAATTTCCTTCTCAAATTTATTCTGAGTGACTATAAAAGTCACTCAAAGTCGCGGATTTGAACTCATCTTCACATCGAAAACGCAGAAACCCTGGCTCAGGTAAGCTCGTCTGTATGGCCACGTATGCGCCTACGACTGGCCATTAGGCGGGAAGTGGTCAATCTGTCATCCGTGATACAGATCGATCGCGAATGCAGTGAAATGTATTGACTCCATCATTGACGTCTCAATCCCTCTCTGCGTAGGAGTCCATTGTCTAAAGACTTTGTTGAGTATTAATGTTTTTTTAACTAATCTAAATTATCAATCACTTATACACCAATGCTGTTAATTTCTGGGGCGTATGGGAAAAGAACCGAGAAATGGGTATGGTGACGTTACTTCCCCGGACGAACTTGGGATAAGTTCTGCTGCTTGTCTTGAATTTGAAGTCAGTTACTGACTCGATGACTGCACCTATTTGTAAGCGCGGGGTGGCGCCTGAATTTGGAACTTACTATCAAATGAGTCTGCCGGACGACTATTAGTAAGTTGCTGGCAGGTAATTCTCAAGATGACGATGGCAGTTACCAAGTACCTATTTAAAAATGTTGTATCGTAAAGCTTATCTCACGATGTTCTGTTCAAGAAAGCTTAATCTTATTGCAGGATTCGAACACAAGACTGACGACTGAGCGCAGTTTTTTTTTCATGTGATACATTTACGGAGCCAGCCGTCGGCCCACCTGATGTTAAGTGGTAACCTCTGTCCATAACAACCGATGCGACTTGGGTCCTCCCCTACTAGGTACGACAGGACCCAAGTCGCATCGTATGCGCTGCCTAATGCTCTTCAAGAACTTAAGAAATTTACCGAGTACTACCGAATTAAGGTTAAAACGTAAAGTTAAAATTTGCAAAATTCTTCATTACACTCTACCTCTCTAAGGCTTTTATTTTAGTATAGATAAAGCCCGGTATTCGAAACATTTCCACCATCCTATCATCTTGATTCGATCTGTGAACATCGATTCATTCGATTCAATCGATTCGTCGCGATCGTCGGCTCATCTCAGGCCGTTGAACCTAAGCCTAGGTTTTTGCCACCAAATGCTCTGCAGCCACCGAAACTACTGTTCAGTTAGATAAATATTATGTTTATTAACAGTTTCTCGTAATGACAGATCATCAACACATGGTTTGTGAGTAGCTTTGTAATTTGAAACTAGCATTTGGATACCGGTTCTCTGGAGGTTTATTACCTATCAATTTAAAGAGTTCGAGCTCAAGTCGGCAAGATGAGCTAATTGAGCTATCTTATGATTGCACTATGTAGAAACTTTAAGACCAAGGGTCCTATTCTCACTTTGAGGTAATAAAAAATATATAATTCAATTTCCGCCTGAGTATCTTTCCACATCAAAACACAATTAAAATTATACAGTTTTCCTAGAGGTGTACTTAAGCGAAAATTTTCATATAGAGCGTAAATCTTCATAAAGAGTGATTTCTCCAACATAACGGAATGTTATCTTGTGTTGTTAATGTAACAGGGTAACAAATGTACTCGTTTTGCATTTTTATGGTTTAAAATGATTTTATCTAGCGCCGCAATGAACATTAATGGAGAAAAACTTGCAGGAACTACACGCAGTCATTTCCATTTGACTGAATCTGAGCAGCAACAATAAAGTCAAAAGCCCTTATAAAATTACTACTGGAACCCGTTATTTATATTGAATTTAGCCCTGAAGTCCATGAGAAATGTGTTATCCTTCAAATTGTACTGCCCACCATCTAATCTGCCAAGAAAACATTCGTTATAAGAAAGAATTGCCAAATTGGACTTCCAGTGACAATGATGATTACAATTTCTGCACTGTATCTGTGTCTACTTCGTTTTGTATCAGTTCATCAGCTAGCCGCTAAAATCCGCAAATCAAACATCGTCGTCAAACATCATGGATATCATAAAGATTTGATTTCCAACTGTCCGGGCTCATAGCTTAGTTGGTAGTAATCTTGCCTTCTGCGCTGTAGGTTATGGGTTCGATTCTACCCAGGACAAACATTTGTGTGACGGACATAGAAGTTTGTTCTGCGCCTGGGTGTTAATATGTATAATATCTATTTATTTACAAAAAGTACATAAGTATTATATCACTTGTCTGGTCCCCACGATACAAGCTATGCATAGCTTACTTTAGGGCTAGAAGGCTCTGTGTGAAATGTCCATCAATATTATTATTATTTTCCTATGATCCTACAGAATAGGATTTCATTTTGCAATTTTGCAAAATTTTTAGAGAGTTACACTTACAAAGTTGAGACAAACAATTAAAGGTAGTTATTCAAAGCAGTCGATGCATGTCCGTTACAGCTTTTTCCGATGTACATTCGACCAATAAAATCGTTAGAAATTGTTGACTTGCCTGCCGGTTTCGCCTTTCGCAATTAATCACGAATAAAAATGTCACCGATGATTATTTTACTTCAACGTAGTGCCCTCGAGAGCCTTCTTCAGTTATAATTTCTAGAATTTTTCTTATTTTTTACATTCAATTTGAATTTTGTCAGCGGTGCGCTGTGCAGTCGCTTCTCTTAGTTATATTACAGTATTGCAAATCTGTGTGACAAGCTTTTTGTTTAGTTTCACCTGTAAGTAGTGTGGGTTAAATATTTTGACTTAATTTTAAACCAAGTTTGCCTTAACCGAAAAAAGCTGTTTATTTTTTAGTAAAATGTGTTTTTTTAACAGAACACTGTCCTCATTTATCTGAAAATATACTATTTAATTTATTTTGTAATTCTTTTCTACTTATTCTAAATGTAACATTGTATTTTAAGTCCCCAAAAAGGCACGTAGAAGTCTCCGTGACTCGGTACCAGGCGTCACGCCTCGCGCCTCGGCCGGAGACCCCGACTTTTTTAGACAACAAAAACAAATCAGAACGACCAAAAAAGACGGCTTACGAAATCACGAAAACTCGTGTCGGCGAAATAACTAAGTACTCACAAAACTAGCAAATGCGTTTCACACAATTATAGCCTTTGTTCCGTCGGCAGTAGAATGGAAAATCGGAATGTGCATTCAGTGGAATAAATTGTCCTCATCAAGATTTAGGTAAACGCACAGAGAAAGCTGACATACAATGGTTGGCAGCACCGCGGGTTTTCAAAGGCACGGTTCGGATTAAGTTAATGACTTCCAACTTATTTTCAACGCTGTAGATTAGTTTATATAAAGTTCCACTTAACTTATTACACGTTGCATATAAGAGAGACGCACTAAAATTATCACAAACTAGAACCCGACTACGGGATTCAAAACTGACTGAAAGGTATAAAACGATATCTTATGTGTTACTAGCTGTGCCTGTGGCTAGACCAGTTTAATCATATTTTATTTTAGAAAACTTATAAATACTGATATTTGTGAATTGACTTATGTGTGTTAAAATTGTGTCGTCGCTTTTTAACAACTTTAACTTTTATTTAGACAACTTTTTAAATACCTCTCAGCGCTGAGGCAGCGTTCATAACAAACTATCGCATTCGCTCGACCGTGTTTTCGTCAACATAAAAAGCCCTTTTATTTTAATTTATATTTATATTAAAAGCTTTCTGCATTATGAAATATGCAAAGGATGGTAAATCGAGCAGTTTTAAGCTATTGTGTAAGTGTTTCGGTTAAACGCCCGCTGTGGAGATCACCAGAGGAACTATGTATACTTTTTGTAGATTCCATATTCTTACTATTTCTTCGGTGTATTTGTTAATTTTGCCTGATATTGCTATTAAATAATATAAATTATAAATTATCTATATTGATATTAATATTATTATTAAGTTTAAACCACTTGAGGCAAAAAAAAACCGCAATTTCACCTGACGTTAACTGACCGTGCGGTCTACAATGTAGCATACTTTTTCATTCACGAGTAAAAAACAGTTTAAATCCTTTCAAACTGAAACGTTCAAAATCATTAACTAGCTGCAGTTTTTCGAGTGACGGATGTTTTTCTTGTTATAGTCGTTATAACGAGGCTTCAGAAAGGCCGGTACAGCTATTTCGTAAAAGATTTTCGTCCGTGAAGCGTCGGTCGGCGCGGTCATCGGCCGTCACGCGCCGCTGGGCCGCTCCTCCGCGAACAATTAATGCGAGGATTAAGGAAATAATTCATAACTGGATTATTTTAGTCGGTAATTAAACTGACAGTATTACAGGAAATTGCTCATGAGCCGTAAAATACATAAAACCCTTTTGAGGCTCCTTATAACCTTGAGGTAAATGATGATCGATTTATATGACCGCACTAATTTGCTTTGAATGACACTAAATCATTCAAATAAGTAACTGATAATTTATTTTATACTTTTATTAGTGATAATCGATCAAGACCCTGTTTTGTGATAATATTAATATTGGTGGTCATTCACACAGCCTCAAACTAAGCATAGCTTGTACTATGGGAACCAGACAACTGATGAGCCACACAAATGTTTGTCCCGGGTGGGAATCGAGCCCACGACTGACAGCGCAGAAGGCACTGCTACCTACTGAGCTATGATGGGCCTGTCTGTTTTATGGGCATTATATCGCGCGTCAAGAGCAATATATTATACATTTGATAATATACCTTACTGGGTATATTATCAAGTGTCAAAAAGCTCTTCTGCCTCTAAACAGGATCGTCATGAGGAAACCGGCATGTCCACGTATCAAAAATTAGAAGTCATTATTTCTAATGCATGATATGAGCCTCTTCGAGGCGTACTTTAATCCTTTCAGCGCACTGCTTCGAGAGATCCTATTACACTTGTAGCAGTATATATTGCTACGGAATAGGCTCTCTCTAAGCAAATACTAGAATAAAGCCGCGCCGGTAGAGGTTATAAGGCCACCCGAAAGCATAACCATAACTGTTAAATAAGCTCTTAATCATCATTTGTACTAAAAAAGCTTACCTAATTCTCATCTAATATTTTATTATTGTACAAGAAGATATCTAATATTGTAAACCATTTCAAGGAAGTCATATTTTTTCATAGAATAGTCATGTATGGCGTGAGCAAACCTTTCCATAATAGCTCTCTTAATGTCATTGAAGAACATGTTCCAACGTTTCAGGTGCCATTTCACAGCAAAAACCATAGCAGTGGCACTTGTCTTGTCTGAAGCC
Source organism: Chesias legatella (assembly GCA_947359385.1). Classification (NCBI taxonomy): domain Eukaryota; kingdom Metazoa; phylum Arthropoda; class Insecta; order Lepidoptera; family Geometridae; genus Chesias; species Chesias legatella. Next base: position 2,822,213 of record OX375783.1, read on the forward strand.
TGCACTCTCTTTAATGTAGAGCCGTAGAGCAGAAATAACTTATAGAGTGCCTAATTTTTTATTATTTTGTGTATAGTAAATTCTTATAGATTTTAAATATAATTTAGCTAACTGTTGAACTAGTACTTACTGGTTAAGTAGGTGGCCAATGACTCTGCTACACAGTTAAATTTAACTTTTGCAGTAGTCATCGTTCTTTATTGTTTAATATATCATTGTGTTTCGGACCAAATAAAGTATTTGTATTTAAGCTTTGAACACGATCTAGATTAAACCTGTAAATTAGTTACACAATTTTCGTTTGGTTTCAACTTTAGCTATTAACGCGTGTTATTATTACCTGACACAAAAACTTAACGCGCACTCACTCTTACTTGCCTTAATAGTTAAGTTCATCCGTAGCCTGAATTTTAATTTATTTTATTAATAAGTGTAACAAATTTGCCCGGACTGAAAATAAATGTATTACTGCTTTTACAAACTCGTTTGTTTATTTTTTCACAGGCTTGAATATCTGTGAGTAAAATGAGAACATTTATATTGAACTAAAAAGTAAATGAATACAATCCTCATACACAGTCAAACAAAGTAATTGTACACAACATTTATTTGCTTTATTAATTTTTTTATTTTATTTTATAATATTACAACGACATGAACAGGGAAGTTTACTAGACACATATTGACAATAGTTATAATTATTATTATACAAATAGTTTAAACAGTAAGTGAGCTGACTTCTTATCGTTCGCCATCTCCTTGCACCAACATGTGCCTATGGTTCGTACCGTGTGTGTACTTGTGCGCGCTCTATAATATATTCCCTCTGAGTGCTGGGCCATCTATTATGGAACCTGCTACAATTGCCCGTCACGGCGCGGCGGCGCGGCGGCGGGCGCAGGGGCACATTATGCACCCTCCTGTTTAAGCTGTAACCTTTATGAAGCAGCAATTAACGGAACAAGTTATGAAGATTCGAATATTACAAATGTTAAGCATAGCGTTGACATGGAAATAGATGGTGAAAGAGGTTATCTTAAGTACTTGAATAACTTAACAATTTAAGAAAAACTGATCATGAAAGACATATTTATTTTCAGATTTAATGCAGTTTTAAAAACCCGACTGCAGACTCAAAGGCGGTAAATTAGCTTTGTTATGTTTTTTACTGAAGTTACTTAATGCAGTCGAAAAATATTTTGATCCTATCTTTATTTTGAGAGATTATTTTGTGGTCTTATTTAAAACGATGTATGTAGTAGGAATTAGTAATAATAAGGTATGTAGCTGTAAAATCTATAATTGACCGTTGAATAGTTTTGAATATTGGAAAATTCGAAGTTGTGAACTTGATTCAAAACAACTCAAAGCTTACAATCACATTCAATCATTTCACCTTAAGTAGTACTTTGAATGTTATGACGAAGAATCTCGTGGCGACCGCAGCGCAGTCACCGTGGAAGGAAGGTGCATGACTGCAGGTGACCAGCCACCTGCCTGAGAATTGCCCAGGAATCCATATGACCTTTTTAAATTATATAACTGCCAGCAAATAGCGGCTAGAAGCAAAAAGTTGAATAACGAAATGTGTAACGGATAGCGCAGCCTGTCAAGAAGTTGTGAAATAGTTGGCTTTTTTCATGTTATTTGTCTCGTTTCCTTTCTATTAATGAAGCTTGAAATTATTATGGTACATGTATATTTTACTATATATTTTTAGTATATTATAGTTTTACCTGCAAAATGTAACCTTCCCATTAAGATTAAACGAATAGGAGCAAACACAACTAATACATATAGCTCCCTATACACAGTTTTCGCCAAAATGGTAGGCTGAGAAACTGTGCATGTTACACTTTGTATTACACTATAGTCAATATAGACGTGATAAGTATGCCAGTTGGCTATTTGCAGTCACTTTTTTCCCCCTAAAATAACAGATTTGGTATCTGTTATTTTGCCGCCTCCTACGAACAACTCAGCCACCGCTTTCTAGCAGTAAATTCTTGCTAATCTACAGTTTGTCGTTGACTTGTGGATATCTTGATTTGCCCTACTATTTCAGGAGTCACAATGGAGATCTATTTCAAATCGCTTACTTATTAAGTAAAATATTTTTGAGAAAATCTCTGTAACAACTTTTTACGAATTCAACACAAGAATGAACGACTTATTTCACCGATGCACTTTAGATAGATAATGCTTTATTGTACACCAAATACAATAAAACCTTATGGACTAATGTTAAATAATACACAGTATAATGGGCGGTCTTATCGCTAGTAAGCGATTTCTTCCAGACCACCTTACTAAATAGCGTTTGACACTCAACCGATATAAATAATTCTAAAGTTGAAAAGTTTTTTTTTATGTAATGTAGTTATGGAACGAGCCGACGACCCACCTGGTGTTAAATGGCAACCTCTGCTCATAACAACCGATGCGTACTTGGGTCTTCCCCTACTAGGTACGACAAGACCCAAGCCGCCTCGTATGCGCCCGTAGCTCTGAGACGTGTGGGTGGAATGTCTCATTTGAATGGAATTTCACCGGCAACCACACCTTTCAAACCGGAACACAGTAGCGCGAATGCATTACTGCTTGGCAGCAGAAATGGGCATGGTGGCAGTACTTCCCCGGACGAACTTTGCGTGAGTACTACTGCTCTTAAAGGATATTCTCGCTAAAGAGATTCAGATTTGCACAGTAAGTAGATCGTTGGTAGTGCCGGTTCGCCGCGCTCATTGGACCGCGTAGGATGACATCATGATGGTTCTGAGGTGAATACTCGTCAAATAAAAATAGTTATTATGCTTAACCGCCATCGAAGCCTGCCAACTGCCTTTTTAGGCAGTTAGTTAGATAGTTATTCGGCAAATGGTAGCTAGATTAACAAGTTTTTGCGGAGGCGGGAAATGCTTTGAGTTGTTTTTGTACATATATAGATATTTCTGTACTATTAAACTACTATTATTTTATTTGTACAGTCAACACAGTGATATCAAAAATAAATACCATTTATATAAGCCATCTGTCTGTCTGTCTGTTCCGGCTAATCTCTGAAATGGCTGGACCGATTTTGACAGGATTTTCTAGCAGATAGCTGATGTAACAAGGCTACTTTTCCGAGGGGTGAAACGCGGATGAAGTCGCGGGCAACAGCTAGTATACTATAATATTGGTGGACAATACACACAGCGCCATCTGGAAAGACTGACTAAATCGTAGAAAATGTCCACTCCGCCCGCTGGCGGTGGCAATCGCTGTATGCATTAAGTAAATGCATACACTCGGGCACCCTGTATGCAGCAGGTTACAGCCTAAATACAGGCACGTGTTATGTATGAGTCTAGGCATCCGCACTATGATAGCGGAAGCCCATTAAAACCATTATTAATATCCGTCCGGGAGTAATAATTTACCTCGATATATAGAATTATTCGTCTAATGTTTGTCATTAAGAATAGGTACATTTACATGCGGTCTGAAAACAGTTCATCTCAAATGAATGTTAGATAAAATTCAGTTTCTTGCAAATAAAACTATTTATTTCAGTACAACCGATAAAATTTCTCAATATATTAATTAATATTGAAAGTTCATCAAATGTATGAATGATTGTATGATGATATTGTATGTATGATGATACGAATTATGAATAATATTTTCTTGTCAAATTTTATGATTCGCGATAAAATGTTCAGGATGTCCACAGAAATTTACATCAATTATGGGTTCAGCGGTGTATAGATGCAAGATGCAAAAATACTTCTACTGAAAATTCAACAAAAGATAGTAACTTTTTGGTCATTTTTGTAGTTGGTATAATTAAAAATACTGTTTCATAAAGAGATGAATATTTATTTAGGTTCGTGTTTGTATGTGTACGAACGCTATTACCTATTTACCTGTCACAAATTAAAAGTTATTAATAAAAGTTGACTTTCATAAAATTATGTTAGTATGTAAGTATGCATAAAAATACAACTCAATAAATAAGCATAAATTAAATCAAATTAAGACATTATTATTTCTGTTATCTTGCATCGCATTGCAACTTTGTCTGGCACCATTCATACAAGCTAACATAATCGCTCACGTTGTACACACCAGTCAACGACTCGCAGCATTTTAACCACCAGCCTGTAATTACCCCGGCTAGGTAGATACGTAGATATAATTACATTTTATCGCTTATCTTTCATTAGAAGGCTGGCCACGGCCCGTGGCGGGCAGCCATGCGAGCAGCGTCGTGCTTTCTTGCTCTATCAACGGTACATCTCGGCACCATACTGTTTTATGTAGTTCAGACTTCTTCTAATAAAAGTAATTAATGTTATGTTGCAATGATCCTCCATTTTACCGAGGCTTACATCAGGTATCTTGTTTCAGTTTGCTGTAGCGCGAATTGCACCAATTCTTTTTGTACCTTGATTTTATTATTTCGTGCCCTACCTGGGTGTAACTCGAACTAGAAAATTTATTAATTCGTAATTTCTAATTATCCACTTTCTTCATTGGGTAGAAGGTGTGGTTGGTGCAGTTACATACACGTGAGACATACCATATTCAAGTGTATTCATCTCACCCCAAAGTAAGCTAAGCATAGCTTCTATCATGCGAACCAGGCAACTGATATATATGTACATGTAATATGTATTGACACCCACACACAGAACAAACATTTATATTCGTGATACAAATTGTCCTGGGTGGGAATTGAACCCACGACCTACGCCGCATAAAGCAGGGTTCTACCAACTGAGCTGTAAGGCCTGTCAAGTGTTACTGTTGTTATGTGACGGAATACCGTTGATCATTAAGTGGGCCATCTGCACGATTCCATAATAATACACAAAAACTTTAATTGATAAATAAGTGTCAAAGTAGGTGGCAGAACAAATATGTGATAGATAAACGTACATTAATTTTCCAATATAAATATTGAATATCCGTACCTATTATAATTATATGACAATAAAAAGCTGTTCCTCTATTCATAAAAATCCCCACCATCTCATGAAAAATAGAGAAATGCCTGATTTTGTGGGCAACGGTCGACATCACGATTTCACGGGAGTGGTAATGGAGGTAACTGTTGCTTATTCTGGAGATGATGTGCCTGTCCGGCTTTATGAAGGTTTTGTCCGGCCACAAGCTAGGTACTGCATCGGTAACCGTAACAGCTGTTTTCTTGCTGTGAACATGATAGTAGTTCGTCCGGCAAAATACCGCCATACTATACTGCCGCCAAGGAGTAATAGAGCAATGTGTTTTAGAATGTATTTTCTAACGTATTGGCATTACTGTGTTCCGATTTGAAAGGTTGTAGTTGTCGGGAAAATTTCAGGCACTTGTGAGTTTTCTTCATCTCGTCCCAGCTGCACAACAATACGGTACGGCATGTGTTTACTCATAACTAGGTAGGGGAGCACTTAAGTCGTATTTATTTATTTATTATCAAATGCTTACTGCACTAACAGTGTGCACCAACACTATTGTTTTATTATGGGCAGAGGATACGTCTTAACATCAGGTGGGTCTTCTCGTTCTTATTGACATAAAAATAAGTACGAATGATTTACTTATAGAAATGGAGGTATCCATTGCTATTCTCTTACCTACCCCACGGCGACATTGATACATATAGTCTAAAATGCGAATCCAACATATCGTCGGTGCGATGACAGAAAACTATATTAATTTCGAAACATATTGCCAATTGCTTTAAACGAAAACTTTTTATTCCGGCTTTTTGAAGAGACTCGATATCTCCGGCTACTGTCACAGGTACAGTCGACTCTACCACCTGCTGCGGTGATGAAAGCCATTAGGCGATGCTGCATAGAAAACGGACGACGACCTGACGGTTTCGTGACGAGCGTACTTTGATACGAATTGATATAAAAATTTATTACGATCCGTCCTTGTATCGAGGCGAGATTTTGCGCTTCAGGGGAAGTATGGTAGACTGCGATTATATATATATTATGGTGTCATTATATGGTGTAAAGGTGTAAATTTCACACAGATCTTGTCCTCAACTACGCTTGAGTTATATTTACTGTGGATAATATGAGTAGGTAACTGATAAAATACTAAAAAAAAGACGTGTGGCACTCGGAGACTGCCGCGGTAAAGCTATTGCGCGTGATATTTCAAAAAGTCATTATAAGTTCTGGTATTTATCGATAGATGGAAAAACTAAAAAGTATCACCGCTGTGCCGGTCGGAGTGTGGGGTGTTAGGTTTTTTTTGTTACGGAATTTCTGGATTCGGTCTCCACGCTCAAGGCCCGCGATAGAAGCTATGCAATAGCTTAAAATATTATTTAAACACAACACGCTAAGAACCTAGACCACTTTATCCCCATCATGAAATTATAAATAAATATTGGTGGACATTTCAAACATTGGCGATGTTTTTAATGTCCACCAATATTTATTTATCACCACCAAAATAAGATCTTTTTGCACACAGTTTCACAATAAACGTTTCTTATTCTTATTCTTACCTATCCCGTATAAGAATCGAACCCGCAATCTCGTGCCTCAATCAGCTGTTTCACTACGCCGTTATAGTCGGTCTTGATAACGGTATTTCAAACTTACCGAGAGAGTAGATTGTTATCATAAAGGCGGCGCGGGCGCGGCGGGCGGCGCGGCGAGCGCGTTACTTGGCTTCGGATCCATAAAGTTTTACTAATTGGACCTGTCGTCGGAAGTGCGAAGGTACTTTGTACTGAAACGCATTCGTTACGCTAAGCTACTTACGTAGCATTAACAGGAAACTGAATGACTTTTTTTATTTGCAATAGGCAAATATTTGACCACAAACTCACTTTTTTTACTTTTTACCGCCTGCTATATACCCTAACCTCTCCCTTTCGAAATAACGGACCGTACTAATGAATAGATATATTTTTTATGACACTATTACAGTATTTATCTAGTCCCAAACTAAGTGGTTGCTTGAGTATTAGTTTCCCTATGGAGGGTCGGATAGGGTCGGAACAAGCATCAAACTTAGCGATAGAAGTACGCATGGACTTTATTTTGAATATTACTTACTTTTTGATATATATCTAATTGACATTATATTCGAATATATTTTTTTGTTTGTTACCTCATATTATAGCGTCATTTATAAATTTCGTTGCTCTTTTATTATACATAAAATATTAAGATACGTGAATGAGATAAGAGAAATAAAGAGTAAGAGAACATAGAGAATTTTGAGTTTTGTCTGGCACTAAAAGTATATACAGCATTTCCCAAATAAGGCAGGCTTTAGTAGAGATATAATGTATATTTGGGTGTATTTCGGAAAAAAACTTGATAATTTGAAAATATTTTATTTAACCGGTCAACAATATAAAATACATATTTGTACAATATACATTTACATTCTTACATTTTTTTACACTGGTACACAATATATTCATATATTTACATAACTACGTTAATATGTGCCTCACAGATATTTGAACGCGTTTTTATAATTTATTTACTTTAAAATACCAAGATTTTTTTCAAAAACTGGATATTGTTTTTGTTCATACGAAATGAATGAATTTTCATCAGCCAAAGCGCAAGTCGATCAATTAAAATTTGGTGCAAATAAAATTCAATATCCTTGTCACGGCACACGATTTGAATTAAATCGAAAAGTATTACATTTTATTTCTGGAACATTGGAATTCAATATATATAATATTACTAATACTATATAATATAGACAGTATCATAATACTTTTGGACCCGGAGATATTTCGATGTTTAATACATACATAGTTTATTAAAATTCCTGTATCGTATTCTTGACATGCTATAATGAAAACTCATTAAATGCTATTCTGTTAGTATACCACAAATTATAAGCTCTGTGTACATTTAGGCACAGATTCCTTTCGACAGAAACAAAGGCAGTAAAATATTTTGTATCTAAGCGACTGAAGACAATTTATATCAAGTGCTTCGACCAATACCTACTTAACTTTCAAATAAATACTTTTTAAAAATTATAATTATTATTAAAATATATATATATACAGAGGGATACAAAAGCATTCTCAGTGTTGGTCATTTCTTCAAATAAAAATCAAATGTAAATAATAAACGCATTTACAATACAAAGAATCTCACAATAAACTATTACGTATTACTCGATAATGCTTAGTTGTAAATTAAAATCAAATTATATAATCTAATGAGTACATTATTAAACATATAATAAGGTCGGGTCGCTATTGTACAGCAATGTTACATTTAATATCATGGCAACATATAAAATATTACAAAATGATATATTAGTTTATGTTTAAAAGTATAATAGTATCCTGATGATATCGCTATTCATATTTAGAAACTGATCTATGCGGCTAAATAAGATATATTAATTAAATATTATATTAATTAAATTATTAATTTAATATTATTTAATACTCACAACGCAGTTTCGTATCAAAATATCTCCAATTAAGACATATTAAGACAATTAACATATATTAAGAGATTAGGAGTTCCCAGGGGACAAGAGTTCCCCGGGGACAGGGGTTCAAATCCCGACGGGCACCTATGAGTTTCTCGCTTGACAGGTAACATTTTGGTGACAAGTTGACATTTTATTATTATTATTACTATTATTGTATTTAATTTTCTGAAAAAATTGGGTACCCCTGTATTAAGACATATTCTACGGTTACAGGGACTAATAATCGCTGAAACCGAAAAAATGCTCATTTTAGATATTGTTTAGAGTTATCGCCGTCTGTCCGTTGCACAGCATTAGGAAGAACAACATTAAGCAGCGTCTAAGTTAGCCATAGTAATTGTAAAAAGTTGTAGATTACGAATGAATATATGAATCTATACAAATAAATAATATTGGACTCTGTAATATTAAAATAACCACTTTTTACTAAGTGCATATGGATGTATACACGGTACATATACCAAAACAACATTTTTTAAAATTTTTGTCTGTCTGTCTGTTTGTTCCGGCTAATCTCAGAAATGGCTGGACCGATTTTGACGGGACTTTCACTGGCAGATAGCTGACGTAACAAGGAGTAACTTAGGCAAATTTTCCGAGGGGTAAAATAGGGGTGCGTGATAAAACGGAACTCCACGCGGACGAAGTCGCGGGCAACAGCTAGTTTACCTATAAACTACTCAACTTAGTATCTATTGACGAATTCTAATGTCATCAATAACATAATTTGAAAATAATTAGTTTTTTATTTTTCTTATATGTTGTCTTTTCCTTGCCTTTTTTGATTTTATTTTTTTATTTTCGGCCATTTGGGCGAACACTAGTACTCATTACTCAACTACCCATTTATATTATAACATCATACTTTACCACACTAGGTAATTACATTAACATGGAAGTTAAAAGTGAGCAATATATACTAAATAACGCTTACACAGTCATTCACTAAATGTGTAGTCACAGACAAGAAGACACACAATATAAACATATAATTTAATTAAATATTTGTACGACAGCTTGTCGTATACAGTTATACATAATTAGTATAAATATAATTAAATAAATAAATAAAAAATCGTGTAAAACTTAAATTCGACCTTTATTCAAGCAAATAAAATATCATTTCATTTCATTTCCAATGCTCAATAAAAATAGTTATCACACTAAAGTTTGCACCGGCCGGGTTCGAACCTGAGGCCACTTGCTTTGCAGGTATGTGTGAAATTTTAAATATAAGTAAATAATAAAAAAAAACTTTTTATTTAATTTACAGGGGCAATTTTAGGGGCAAGATGATCCACCAAATTAAAAGCTGTACCGTCAGAAAAAAAACTTATAAGGCCCTCCAATAATTACATACCTAAAAACCTAATAACCTGGGAAACCTAATTCGCATGATAATGCCCTTGAGAACCTTGAGAAGTGAAGATGGAATTCATAAGATCCTACATTTATTATTATTTCAATCGACAATTTAACTTAATTATTATTTACATAAGAAAGCAACATTTAGGCGACTGATTTCTAATTTAAATGAAGAATAATATATAACCGAATTTTTTAAATTACTTTACATATTATTTCCGTGCTTATTAAAATTTGCAAATATGGTTTGCAAAATTAAATCCTTAAATTAAGTAGTTTAAAAGACACAACCGCAATAATAAAATTACATATTATACATTTAATTACACAAATACATTAACACAACACTAATAACAAACAGGCGGCTTTTTTAATAGAACAAATAATTTAACCAATTTTTTTTATGTATATATCAATATACACATTTATTAGACAAATTATCTAAATTTTTTTCACTATTTGGTAAAACATATGGCTGAAAAACTATTTACATTTCAGGCTATTTTAATCAGCCAAATAACAAAACTATTTACAATACAAAGTTAAAAAGAACACGATTTGAACCAAAAACATGCTATTCAAATCAAGATCATACAAACAACTTCACTTGGGTCTGATGAATTCACTTTTACATGAATTAACTTTTTCGGATCCGGGAATTTAGGATCATGTAAACAACGCAATAATTAGAGTGACGTACGAATAATTCGTATTTGCATTTGTAAATCTCAAATATTCGCTTGAATTTTGCGAATGTCTTAAAATATACGAATAATCGCGATTTGGGAAAGCGAATACGAATATTCGTACATCACTAGTGTCTACACCGTATAATAAAATGATATGGGTAATAAGAACAACCCAGGACGCGTACAAATTGGTCTTTTTATCAATTACAATAACTCACCTAATTATAGCTAATATTTTCAGGGTTCTAGTATAGTGTAATTACAATAAAATGTCTAGCCTTGGACCATATTTAGAACCCAGTTTCTTTCAAGACATTGAAAGTGACTGAGATAAACAGTGTCTAAAATTAAACGTAGTTTTGTGGTAATAGGGCTATTTCAGTTTTTCTAACTATTAGTTCTATCTAAGTATATTCAAGCTGCCTTTTCCTATCTGTGAGTGTATCTACTTAAATTGACTGTTAATCAAACTTAATAAAATGTTCCTTATATAATCCTAAAACAAATGTTATGTTGTTAAGTTCACTACCATTTTTCTCGCTTCAGGAGTTGAGGTACCTGACTCAGGCAGAATCAATCTGTCAATGGATCATAACTTAATAACTCCAGTTTTATACTGAACGTAACCCTTTTAAAAATGTGTCTTATATCTCTCACGCTAAAGCCTATAATATCGTGATCACTTTCGAGGCCATACTCCGTCTGTCTCCCACTAGGTACAGACTTATGTTATTGTAACGAAATCCCTTTTAAAACTGTGTACTATGTCTCTATCCGTGGAGCCCATATCGTGATCACTTTCGAGGCCATACTGCGTCTGTCTTCCACTAGGTACAGACGTATTTTATTGCAACGAAATCCCTTTAAAACTGTGTCTTACGTCTCTCACCGTAAAGTCCATAATCCGGTGTTCACTTCCGGGGCCTGAGCGTGCGCTGGTGCGTCTCAGGCGGGGACTCCCCCTAGCTGTCGACGGGGTCCGGCTCGAGCTTGGCGCCAGGCCGGATCATGATGAGCTTCTCCTCCCCCTCGCCCTCGTGCATCGTCTCTATAGTGAGCATCATCTTGTCGTCGCAGCTGTCGTCGCCCGAGTCAGAGTACATCGATTGCGTCGATGTTGCTACCTCCTGGAACGTATTTAGGAACATGATCATTACTGGTGGCCGGTATGATGATCGAACGAATGATTGAATATTTAGATATTTTAATTAGGAATTAAAAAGTAATGATATAATTAATAAATTAAGGAATGTTTGAATGAATTAACGAACGGAAGAAAATACTTGATAACTTAAATACTTGAAAATACTTATATATGTATATACATATATGGTGTGGGTGTAGTTTTCTATCTGTTATTCCCCATAGGGGGGTCGGATAGGGTTTGACAGGCGTCAAAGTTAACGATAAGTACGCGTGACCTTATTGTCAGTATGTATACAGTATAGGTGTGTCAGTATGAATGGAATGGAATGGAACAGTGTGTAGGTACCGTGATTCTGTTCTTGGTGTGTATCCGCACATGTTTGGCGAGGTGGTCGGAGCGCATGAACCGCTTGCTGCACTCGGGACACTCGAACCTCTTCTCGCCGGTGTGCGTGCGACGGTGCCGCTGCAACTCGTCCGAACGCGTGAACCTGACATTATAATACATTTTGTATATTGAAGATATTTGAACATTTCTCTCTTTTAGACATCACGTTCAATATGTATTTGAACGTGATGTCTAAAAGAGAAAAATCTTCATTAAAATATCAGTTTCGAATGAAAAGAAGGCATTGAAAGCTGCATTTTCATTCGTTGAGGGCTGACAGTGAATGCTTATTTACATCTAAATCGTTTCGAGTACCACTGATCATGTCATTAACCCCCTCGAACCTATGTGGTGAAAGTATTAAGAGTGCGCTTCAAAGAGGCTCCTTTCGTGCACGACCACACTTTCATAAATGAAGTAGAATAGGCCAAAGAAGCGAATGGCACCTCGCGGAAGTAGACTGCAATAAACGTGACGTTAAGAGCCAAAGAACATAAAATAAAAATAATCATGGATATTTCACACAGCGCCATCTAGCCCCAAAGTAAGCTAAGCATAGATTGTATCACGGGAACCAGACAACTGATAAAATACTTATACATATATATTTTTTATAAATAATACATACATATAATACATAATAACACCCAGACACAGAACAAACATCTATGTTTGTCACACAAATGTTTGTCCTGGGTGGAAATCGAACTCCCAACCTACAGCGCAGACGGCAGGGTTAACAACCAACCAACTGGCTGTGAGGCCAGTGAGCAGAGTTTATTGGGAGAGAACGTGGATTAGCATTGGCTAAAGTCGTAGGTGATGATGGTCTTCATGCTGAGGGGCGCTTACTGGGAGCGGCATGTGTCTGGAAGACGGATACAAGCTGATGATGATGATGGTGCTCACCGTTTCCCGCAGAAGAGCCAGTTGCAGAGAAAGGGCCGCTCGCCGGAGTGCCAGCGGAGATGCGCGCGCAGGTGCGATGTCTTCCCGTACACCTTGTTGCAGCCCGCTATGTGGCACACGTGCTGCTTCTTACGGTCCACTACTCTACTGGAATACACAACTTATTTGCTGACATATGTGTGTTGCTAGTATCTGCGTATAACGTATTATATCTGTAGGTATCACATACAGAACATATCCAAGGAGAGCAATGTTGACAGATATCCGCTCAGAAGCAGAAAGGATTAAAACAATGCGTTTTGAAGTAACGCCTGGATGTTCGCTTTGCGCCTCTCGCACAGTGTATCGAACCCGGGACCCGTCACCTCGCAGGAACGGTAACCGACAGTGAGTGAGTGAGGCTTTGCGCTCCCACAAAATCTGGGTATCGAACCTGGGACCCGTCGTCTCGCAGGAACGGTCTTCTTCTTCTTCGAGTCAACGGTTCTGTCGAACCAGTGTGGTGAAAGGATTGTAAGTGCGCCTCAAAGAGGCTCCTTTCGTGCACTCGACACATGTCTTCGAATTTTTAGTTCTAGGACATGTCGGTTTCCTCACGATGTTTTCCTTCACCGTTTGGAGAACGTGGTACTGCGCACTTTCAATTTCAATCGAAAAACTCATAGGTGCACGTCGGGATTTGAACCGGCGACCTCCGGATTGAAACTCGGGGGGTCAGTACCGCTAGACCACCACGCTCTCGCAGGAACGGTAACCGACAGTGAGTGAATGAGGCTTTGCGCTCCCACAAAATCTGGGTGTCGAACCCGAGATCTGTCACCTCGCAGGGATGGCAACAGCTAGTGAGTGAGTGAGTGAGTGAGTGAGTGAGTGAGTTACTTCTCGCCCTGGTCGCAGTTGGGGCAGGTGCACGCGACGCGCTTGAGCAGCCGCTTGTTGCTGGGCGAGGTGGCGCGCGCCTTGCTCGCCTCGCACTCGGCGGCGGCGGCCGCGGCCGCGGCGGGCGTAGCGGGCGCGGGCGCGGGCGCTCCGCCACTCACCGTCACCACCTGCCACTTGCCGGGCTCGTTCGGGTCCTGTTGTATCTGCTGACCTGCAACAACAACACAAGTATTGGTTATGTTTGTTCTGTTCTTTTAATGTACTGTTTGTTTGTTTGTTTTATGCGTCACCATTCTTAGGTCCGGTCAGAATACCAGCGTCACACTGTCATCTACTGGTGCAGTATGGCTTTAAGCTGAGACCAGGACCTATTTTGGCCCCACTAAATACTAGGTTTATAATAATGTGTACCTACTGGTATCCTTTTCGTTCTATCTTGTTTTTGTGTTTTGTTTCCTCTTATTAGTGTGTATTTGTGAGTGTTCAAAATAAATGTTTTTCTTTCTTTCTATTGGTGGACATTTAAGACAGCGCCATCTAGCACCAACTTTAGCATAACTATTGCTGTGGGTAACAGGTGACTGATATAATAATTATGTATTTTTTGCAAATACATGCATATTAACAACCAGACACAACAAACTTCTACGTTCGTTACACAAATGTTTGTCCTGGGTGGAAATCGAACCCATGATTTACAGCGCAGAAGGCAGAGCTACTACCAACTGAACTGTGAGGGCCAGTCAGAACATTAGTGGGAAGTTCGAAAGAGAGGCTTCTTCCATGCACTTGACAAGTGGATTTCCTGAAAATGTTTTTATATCATATTGGATCTTGGGATGATTAAAATAGGTACATATAAATTGCTTTGAACTGTATATAATTTTACCAATCACAGGAGCTTGTTGCTGTTGCGTTTGCTGTTGCTGCAATTGCGCTAATTGCACACCGGGCAGCCCCAGCGCTGGGACCAACTGCACCGCTCCACTGAGTCCGCCCACGCCCAGCGTTGGGACCTGAATACAACAACACACATAATAATAATAATCGATTGTTCAGCCAATCAGCGTTGGTATTGTCCGGAATTTGAATTCAATCGAAAAATAATATATACTTGTAGTTAATCAATCCCTCAGTAATGTGTTTAAAAAGCTGAATTACTCAGCTTATCAGTATTGTTATTTATATGCGATTTAAAATCCAGCCGTTAAATAATACCTTGTAGCTAATCAATAGCTTTAATGTTTTAAAAGTCCCGCTATGTTAGTCCTGAATCAATTAATTCACCTCGACAATACCTTCACCCAGATAACTTTAGTTAGTTAAGCACCGTTTAATAGTATCAGCAGGCCAAGGAAACGGATTGACTACAAGTTATATTAGATTTCTACAAACTAGAGAACAGGAAAGGAATCTACATAAATGACTATATAGAACTTACAACTAAAAGCGAACGACACAACGATTGAACAGTTATAAAGTATACTACAAGTATGCTTCGGGAATATTCGTGTGTACGAAGATTGCCGAAGTACCATAACGATATTCGCGGCGCGTACATTGCTGCTCGCCGGTACAACTGTGACTTGCTGCGCTTAGAAATAGAAGCGATCTACAGACTACACAACGACTCAACAGTTATATAGAAGTGTACTACAAGTATGCTTCGGGAATATTCGTGTGTACGAAGATTGCCGAAGTACCTGGACGATATTCGCGGCGCGTACATTGCTGCTCGCCGGTACAACTGTGACTTGCTGCGCTTAGAAATAGAAGCGATCTACAGACTACACAACGACTCAACAGTTATATAGAAGTGTACTACAAGTATGCTTCGGGAATATTCGTGTGTACGAAGATTGCCGAAGTACCTGGACGATATTCGCGGCGCGTACATTGCTGCTCGCCGGTACAACTGTGATTGCTGCCCTTAGAAATAGAAGCGATCTACAGACTACACAACGACTCAACAGTTATATAGAAGTGTACTACAAGTATGCTTCGGGAATATTCGTGTGTACGAAGATTGCCGAAGTACCTGGACGATATTCGCGGCGCGTACATTGCTGCTCGCCGGTATAACTGTGACTTGCTGTCCGGTCGGCGTAGAAGTAATAATCGTCTGCTGTTGCTGTTGTACGCCGCTGTCTGTTTGTATCGGGTTCGATACAGCCTTCGGTTCCGAGCAGCGTTAAATCACAATTTATTCTACAATTTAGATTAAATAGTGGATTTATTACATACTGAACTAGATAATGTTTTGAAATAAAATTGTAAATATTTATCTATACAAATAAATAAAATTGGAGTGTCTGTTTGTAATCTATACAAATAAATAAAATTGGAGTGTCTGTTTGTAATATTAAAATAATCGCTTTTTACTAAGTTCATATGGATGTATGTGTACACGGCACATATACCAAAACATTTTTTTATTTTATTTTTGTCTCTGTTTGTTCCGGCTAATCTCTGAAATGGCTGGACCGATTTTGACGGGACTTTCACTGGCAGATAGCTGATGTACCAAGGAGTAACTTAGGCTACTTTTCCGAGGGGTAAAATAGGGGTGCGTGATAAAACCGAATTCCACGCGGACGAAGTCGCGGTCAACAGCTAGTTCGTGATATATTCACGAACAATGAACACGAACGCATGATATTAACTACTAACCGACGGTTCAAGAAATATCTCTATGAATCTTATGGAACTAATGTTTATGACTTTCTCTTCGAAATGTAGAGAAGACAAAAATTCAGTAATAAAGAAATCAGGTTATAAGGAAAAAAAACAATAAAAGCATGATTAAATAATAACATAAAACTAAATAGAAAACCCAACAAGCAAAATAACAAACACACAAAATAAACTAAGAGAGAAACAAGAAAGAGCAAAGAGAACAAGCAAATAAAACCGAGCAAAAATAACTAACTACATTTATAAGTAAATAATAACCTCTGCTACACTAGGAAGTGCATCTCAATCACTATGTTTTGACAGGCCTAACAGCTCAGTTGGTAGTAACTCTGCCTTCTGCACTGCAGGTCGTGGGTTCGATTCCCACCCAAGACAAACATTTGTGTGACGAATAAAGGTGATTGTACTGTGTCTGGGTGTTAATATGTATTATATGAATGTAATTACAAAAATAAGTATGTATTCTATCCAGTTGTCTGGTTCCCATAGTACAAGCTATGCTTAGTTTGGGGCTAGATGGCGCTGTATGAAATGTACACCAATATTTATTTATTTATTACCTGGAGCGTGATAGTAGCGGGCGCGGCCGTCCCGCTTGCAGTCGTCTGCGCACCGCCGCCTTGCTGCACCGAACCAAACCAAACCCAGCGTTATTATACAGCGTTTGAGGAAGCATTGTTAACAGTTATTTACATTTCTTAAAGTATCACATCGTAATATGTGTACCCGTTCGAAATCTGACATTGTGACCGAAAAAATATTTGCACGATCATTGACTACTCACAGACTTATCTTTATAAAACTATGTATTAAAAATTAACCGTATATTTTCTTAATTATATAAATAAGTAATAGAGCGTAAAAAGCAATTCTTGTTTTGTGTCTTTGTCTATTCTGTGTGTCGTGTTCAGCCCAAGTAGAGAATAGGAGCATTATTATGATCTAAAATAAGCTGGGATAGATATAAGTCCGTCGCGGGCGCAATTCGTAGTTAATAAGAAAAATGCATCTAGATATAGTTTCGTTTACCTGCACATTAGCCAACGACGCTATTTGTATCTGCTGGATTTGTCCATTAGGCGTCAGGACATTCGCCATTTGGGGCTGTGCTTGCATCTGAAAACACAATTTTGGTAAATCGTGTCTTTTTATGTTTGTTGCCTCATAACTCCATCGTTTATGAACTGATTGGAATATTTTTTTATGTGATAGGATATACTTTCAGTTATGCTAAGTTCGTCCGGGGAAGTCCAGCCAGCATACCCAATTCTGCCGCCAGCAGTGATGATAAAGGTGTGGTTGCCGGTGAAATTACAAGCATATGAAACATTCCACCTTCACACCTCAGGTTAACATACGATGCGATTTGGGTCTCGTCTTACTTAAGTAGGGGGTGGACCCAATTCGCGTAGCTTGTTATGGGTATAGGTTACCATTTGACACCAGGTGGGCCATGTGCTCTTTGTTGCATCAAAATATAATATGTTATGTGTTAACCTGTTGCAGCTGCGGTATTATCTGGAGGTGTTGGTGCGCGTGCGCGTGCACGGGCACGTGCACGGTCTGGTATACGGTGTGCCCGTTGGCCGTGCTCATGGGCACCTGCACGGGCACCATGCCCATGTTGCCCATGTTGCCCATGCCGCTCACGCCGCCGCGCACCGCCACGCCGCCACCTGTCGTTCACAACTGTTATTGGGGCATTTCCTTTTAGATACATAGATATAATTAAGATACATTGTTTCACTCTATTGTATATAGTTACTATTTTTTTTTATGTGATACAGTTGAGGAACGAGCCAACGGACCATTCGGTGTTAAGTGGTAACCTCGGCCCATAACAACCGATACGACTTGGGTCGTACTAGGTATGACAAGACCAAAGTCGCATCGTATGCGCCCGTAACTCTGAGACTTGCAGGTGGAATATCTCATGTGCCTGTTTTTTGATTGTTGTTATTTTGATTTTGTGAGTAATAAAGTGTCATCAATTATTCCCACAGAATAAGGAACTCTAAAGTTGGCTCCAAAAGGTTGTAGGTACAATATGTTTGAGTTAACACGATACTTTAAAACTGCAAAACAAGGTGCAGTTGTTTTGTTATTGTAAATTGTTAATATATTATATACAGTAAAATACCATAGAGAACCGCAACCAAAATTCGAATGTGCTTGCTTTCAGCGTGATGTCTTCATGATAGTGAAAGTGCAATGAAAGTAACTATTATCCATGTCGAAAGTGTGTCATATAATTAAACTAGGAACAAAATGGTTCAATAATGATGTATTGAATAACATTTTCCTAGTAAAAATGTCCGTCACCATGTCGGAAACTAATATATATGGGAACGTACATCCATCGACTTTGATAAAACAAGTGAATGAGTCTAAAACTAATGTTCTAATGGTGAAAGTGAGCGCTCTAGAAATCAAAACACCAAGCAAAGAAACTTAAAGGTAATATCAAAGCTGGGAACGTTATTATAGGAATCTGTAATTGTATGGAGAGAATTTTCTAAATTTTTGTTTTACTTAACGATTGATAGTTTCAAAAGCTTCGAATTACAATCGTTCTAGACATACGAATGTGACCTTCTCAACAATCGAGAACTCTTAATAAATCTCTCGAAATTCAATTCAGATCGGAGATTTCTAATAAATATCGGGAAGGGAAGATTAATTATGAATTCGTGATATTTGTCAATACACAGAACAGTATGTATGGTGTGTAAACAGAGGCGCAACTGAAATCAAGTGAATTATCTCGTGACATCAGCCTACGAACCTTCAGCCTGCGAGGTTGGCGGCTTGACGTCTTCCTTGTCATCCTTGCACTGGGTCGCACTCGGCGCCTGACTCGTCGGTATTTGGAGATTTTGAATGTTTTGGAGATTTTGGAGATTTTGTAGATTTTGCAGGTTTTGCAGGCCGGGGATTATATTGCCACCGAACATTTGCCCCCCGGTGAGCGCGCTCAGTGGTATGGACAAGTTAGTGCCGGGTATGTTGACGGTCGCCTGTTGCTCTGTTAGCGCGCGGGGATAGCGGAAAAACACATATTAGTATGGAAGTAGTTAGAAGCGCATGCGGATGGAATTCTACACGGCCGCGGCGATGATCAATCTACGAACAATGTTGCACTACCTAATATGATTCCTTCGTATTACTTTAGGCTCATTCCATTAAGGCGAGGATTTCTACCCAAAACAGCTACCCCGGCCGGCGTTACCTTAAGTGACAATTAAAACAAAGACTACGCAATAAAGCCAGTTACACACTGTTAAGCAAAAATCTAGGTATCTTGACAGGTGACTTGTAAGATGAATACATCCATCGCAATATGTCTTGCCTGATAGCTTATATAGCATGATTCACAAAACAAAGCATTTTTTTTACTTTGTTTAATGTGATTAAGTTGGGTAACGAGCAGATGGCCCCGGTGTTATGTGGTAACCTATACCCATAACAAGCTATACGAATCGGATCCACCCCTACTTAAGTAAGACGAGACCCAAGTCGCATCGTATGTTAACCTGAGGTGTGAAGGTGAAATGTTTCATGTGCCTGTAATTACACCGGCGACCACATCTTTCGAATCTGAACCCAGTAACACGAATGAATCACTGCTCGCCGGCAGAAATGGGTATGTTGGCAGTACTTCCCCGGACGAACTTGGCGTAAGTTCTATTGCTATAAAAAATTCGGCTACTATCTCACTACCTCTACGAGAGCGTAACCCACATTGAAACGTTATCTTTAGCGGCCGTAGCTATCCTCTCGGAGGAAAATGACGTTATTTCATGTATTTACAGATGAATGGGGCCAAAACAAACTGCGCATTGCCGTGTAGACGACCATTCCACTTTCATGTGGTCAAATGAAGGACAACTTAATACCGTGCACTGGGTCTAAATGAGTAATGTATAATGAGATTTACACCGGTACAAATAGTTGAGCTTAAGCGATAAGCTGTAGCCTACTTCAACTTAATATCTGAGTTACTTAACACAAGGCTAGACTTAAGCTCAACTATCGATACCCGTGTTAGTCGGAAGCGAAGCAAATGAACGGAAAATTATTCCCAAAGCAATCCCGAAGCTAAGTGATCGTTATAACGCAAGCGTGACTCGAATTCATGATTTAAAACTGTATTTTAACCGAAATATATGTGAAAAATTCATATATACTATTAGAATTTATTAATAAAAAATTGTATATGTAAAATTCAAAAAGTACGTTAGGTCAGGTGTGGTGGGTGGAGGTTACCTGATGGCAGGTGCATTACATTCTGCAGGAAGCCGGCGGGCAGCACCGGCGTCCTCACCAACTGTCCGTTAACGAGACTCACTTGCCCCATGCCGGAGAAATTCTGGAATACAACGTGTATTTTATAGGTAACTAGCTGTTGCCCGCGACTTCGCGTGGAATTCGGTTTTATCACGCACCCCTATTTGACCCTGAAAAGTAGCCTAAGTTACTGCTTGTTACATCAGCTATCTGCCAGTTAAAGTCCCGTCAAAATCGGTCCAGCCGTTTCAGAGATTAGCCGGAACAAACAGACAGACAAAAATTGTACAAAAATTTGGTTTGGTATATGTACCGTGTATAACATGCACTTAGTAAAGTTTATTTCAATATTACAAACAGACACTCCAATTTTATTTATTTGTATGGACTAGCGACGCGCCCCGACTTCGCACCGGGCAGTGCATATTGAAACTGTGTAGTAAAAGGATTAAACTGCGCCTCAAAAAGGATCCTTTAGTATAACGTTGACACTACTACTAGTAGTACAGTCGCTTTGTGTATACTGGCCTCATAGCTCAGTTGGTTAGTAACCCTACCTTCTGCGCTGTAGGTCGTGGGTTCGATCCCCACTCAGGACAAACATTTATATGACATATGTAACATTGATGTTTGTTCTGTGTCTGGGTGTTAATATGTATTATATGTATGTATTTACAAAAGAAAAGTATATAAGTATTCTTTCAGTTCTCTGGTTCCCGTGATACAAGCTATGCTTAGCTTACTTTGGGGCTAGATGGCGCTGTGTGAAATGTCCACTATTATCATTATTATTATAGAGTGTACCTGTGCGTGTTGGGCGGGTATGAAGAGCGCGTCCTGCCCGTCCACGGTGACGGCCTGCATGGGCGCGACGCCGCCCACGCCGCCCACGCCGCCCACCAGGCAACCGCCGTATGCTTGTTGCTGTAACACAACACGTTACATCAATAACAATCAATTTTGTAGCACATTGATAACTGCCTTCACATTTTATTTCACTTCAAAGTTGCGGTCGCGTACAATTCGACTTAGGCCGTGTCATACTTAGGTAGGGGAGGACCCAAGTCGTATTGCTTGTTGTAAGCAGATCCCCTCTGCTTACAACAGCTGCACAGGGGGGTCATCTGCTCGTCCCATAACGATAAAAGGCTTGTTGCTAGCAATGAAAATTGACATTCAAGAACATTAATTTTTTTGCACTTACTCGCAATTAAATTCAATTATACTTAAAAAACAATACGAATTACTTTTGGTACGCGTCGAAATTAAATGCCAGAGATTCAGAATTAAAGTACTCACCTAACTTTGTAATAAAAAAAGACTAATGAATGCTTGGAGTACAAAATAAGCTACTCGAAGTAATAATTAAGCAGACGAAGTTGCGGGCACCAGCTAGTTAGTTATAAATTGCCTTTTACGACTGGCCTCGCAGCTCAGTTGGTTAGTAAATTTGCCTTCTAAGCTGTAGGTCATGGGTTCGATTCCCACCCAGGACAAACATTTATGTGACGAGCATTAATGTTTGTTCTGTCTGGGTATTAATATGTATTTACAAAAAAAAAAGTATAAATGTATCATATCAGTAATCTGTTACCATAATACAAGCTATACTTTATTGACGTTTCCAAGCCATTTCTTTATGAATTCTACGGAAATAAAGTTTTTGACTTTGACTTAGTTTGGGGCTAGGTGGCGATGTGTGAAATGTTTAGTGAACATTTCACACAAGGCCGTCTAGCCCCATTTTTATTTATTTTAATAACTGAAAAACTTATATGCACTAAGTCCCAAGACGTCGCCGGTACAACCGATAATACAATTTTGTCAATAACTAACCTGCAACAGTTGGGGATGTATTTGCAACAGTTGCTGGGGTGAGTTCTGGTAGGTGGCGCCCTCCCCCGACATGACGCCCCCGCCCAGCAACGACTGCAGTTGCTGCATCGATATCACCTGCGACACAGACAATATAATAATTGGTGGACATTTCACACAGCGCCATCTAGCCCCAAAGCAAGCTAAGCATAGCTTGTATCATGGGAACCAGACAATTAATTAAACACTTATATACCTTTTTGCAAATACATAGTAAAACCCAGACACAGAACAAACATCTATGTTCGTCACACAAATGTTTGTCCTGGTTGGGAATCGAACCCAAGACCTATAGCGCAGAAGGCAGCGTTACTACTGAGCTATGAGGCCAGTCATTGTCAAATATCCAAATAAAACATAGTTTATCATATATCTTTATATACCACTAGTTGCACCCCGCGGCGTTACCCGCGGTGTACCCGGGATCAAAATAGCCTATGTGTTAATCCAGGGTATAAGCTACATTGGTACCAGATTTTATCCAAATCCATTTAGCCGTATTTGCGTGAAAGAGTAACACATACATACATACTCACTAAGTATCATCACTCAGTAATCCACTCACATTACTGTGATCCGGTTTGAAAGGTGTGATTGCCGGTAAAATTACAGGCACATGAGACATTTCACCTTCACGTCTCAGACTTACGGGCGCATTATGCTACTTGGATCTTGTCGTACCTAAGTGGGGGAGGACCCAAGTCGTAATGCTTGTTACGAGCAGGGGGTTACCACTTAACACCAGGTGTGTCATTCCGTAACTTAATCACATAAAAAATAGCGTCTTCGATAAATTCTCGAGGCTTGTGAGAAATAAAAGGGCGGTGGTTACCACTTAACATCAGGTGGGCCGTCAGCTCGTTCCGTCACTTCAATGACATAAAAAAAAGTCTGTGTGTCTTGGAAAATGTTACCTGCGGTTGTTGCACTTGGATACTGCCATTCGGCACTGTGTTGGCCGCGTTAACAATGGCTGCTGATAATTCGTTACCCTGAAATCATGAAAAACACGTTTCAATTCAATATTAATAATATATAATAATAATATCTTATTCAGACAATCCATAAAAAAATTGTGACGGCTAATAAATATGTTAATAATAATTAAATATTAGTAGGCACACTTGAAAATCTAAAAATATATCTGTGGTTCATTATTAAGAAATTAGCATTCTTATCGATTGTCTATACAGAGGACTGCCACTAAAAGGACTAATTTTGCCTGCTATTGTATATATATTTCTCTGTGTGTAGTGTTCTGAAGGAGAGCGATGTGTGTCCCAGTGGTACTGACAGCCAGGACACAAATACATAAACAGGACAGGACATAAATATATTGACCAATTTTTTTATGTTACTTCTATTGGTCGGCCGGTCTTTTTACATAAAATTAAGGCGTTTCATGTAACAGACACTCACCGATAATCCCTGTGCTCTTAATTGCTGAACAACAGCTGAGCTGATGACCCTCAACTGAGGCTGTTGTTGTTGCTGTTGCTGTAAGTATTGTTGCTGTATAGCCGCCATTGTCGCCGCATCTCCTTGGACTTGCTGTATTAGCTGTGCTTGTTGTTGAGCCTGTTGCTGAGCTTGTTGCTGCGCCTGTTGTTGAGCTTGTTGTTGGGCTTGCTGGGCCTGTTGTTGAGCTTGTTGCTGTTGGGCTTGTTGTTGCTGGGCTTGTTGTTGCTGGGCTTGCTGTTGCTGTGCTTGCTGTTGCTGGGCTTGCTGTTGCTGGGCTTGCTGTTGCTGCTGCTGTTGTTGTTGTTGTTGTTGTTGCTGCTGTTGTTGCTGCTGTTGTTGTTGTTGCTGTTGTTGTTGTTGTTGCTGTTGTTGTTGTTGTGGACCTGTAAAAATACCAATTTCCTCATTTCAGAAGTGTAACATGTTGAGCCTTATATGTACAGTACACATTATGTTATGTACTACGGTATATGTATATACTTAAAGACTCGATCTATTCGTAAACAAAGCAAGTTTAGCAACCTTACTCTTGTGTCGAAACAATCATCAAAACCTATATAAGTTTTTCTGTATAATTTGGTACTGCGGGTGAGAGGCGGGCGCGGAGGACAAGTCGCTGAGTAATTAATGTTTTTTTATGGGCGGAGGTCAGGGTTCACATCTCAGCTTGTAATGAATGAATGTTTGTTCTGTGTTTAGCTGTTATAATGTATGTATACCGGTTATTATATTTTTTATTTAGAATATTATTAGTTTATTTTCTATTCTATTCAAGTCACTGATTCTCTCGGACCAGTGTAGTGAAAGGATTTCAAGTGCGCCTCAAAGGGGCTCCTTTCGTGCACTTGACACGTGTCTTCGAATTTTTAGTCCTAGGATATGTCGGTAACCTCACGATGTTTTCCATCAATGCGCCCGCAACTCTGAGATGTCAAGGTGGAATGTCTCAGGTAACTGTCATTTCACCGCAACCACACCTTTCAACCCGAGAATGCATTACTGCTTACCGGTAGAAATTCATATGGTATTTATATATTATATCAGTTAAGGAAAAAAGGAAGCCTTCCTTAAGAGGTTTCTTGCTGTTCTTCCCCATGGAGGGTCGGATAGGGTTTGAACAGGCGTCAAACTAAGCGATAAGTAGACGTGACCTTGTTTTAAATATTATTGACGTTTCCAAGCCATTTCTTTAAAAATTCTATGGATATAGTTTTTTACTTCGACTTATTTGGCCTACATATATATATATATATGTTTTATGTTTATGTGTTTAATGGCGTTCATAAACATAGTTCGGCACCGGTCGGGACGGAGGCCGCGACCCGCCTTTTCTAAAGGTCACGACTACGTCTCGCCTCAACGACTTCCGATTAATCGCTGCAACCGCTTTCACGCGCAATTAATAGCAAGTCTATACTGACTTCTTGGGCGTCTACCACGATGTTTTATATGACGAGCAGACGGCCCACCGGATGTTAAGTGCTAACCTCTGAACATAACAACCAATAAGACGAGTACTAGGTAGAATAAGACCCAAGTCGCATCGTATGCGCCCGTAACTCTGAGATGTGAGGGTGGAATGTCTCATGTGCCTTTAATTTCACCAACAACCACATCTTTCAAACCGCAAATTGCATTACTGCTAGGCGGCAGAAATGGGTATGGTGGTAGTACTTCCCCGGACTAACTTGCACAAGTCTAGTGCTTAAAAAAGATGTATATCAGTTACAATTTAGACATGCTATTATTTAAGTGATAAGAAGAAAATAGGCACAAAACGTGATCAACCCCGTTCGTTGGTTTTTAACAGCCATTTCGTTTAACGTTCAAAGTAAAACATAGTTAAAACAAGTTATAGCACGCTTGTAAAATGTGCAGTTTATTTAAACGGTTAAATTTGTTACAAGGACTATATCTAAACGATCCAATAAAGGAAGTTTAAGAAAGTAAAAAAAAATAAAAAAATTGGTGGACATTTCACACATCGCCACCTAGCCCCAAACTAAGCATAGCTTGTCTATGGAAAAAGCAAAGGGACCAGATGACTGATAGAATACATATATTTTTTTGTAAACACATACATATTAATGCATATTAACACTCAGACAAAGAACAAACATCAATGCTCGTCACACAAATGTTTGAATGGTATCGAACCCACGATCTACGGCACGGAAGGCAGGGTTACTACCAACTGAGCTGTGAGGCCAGTCATTAAACGCTTCTCATTTTCCAGAAGAACACACATTTAAATATATTTAAACCAGTTTTATTGGAGCGCTGAAAGGTAGAATAGTAACCCGAGGTTACTCCAACGACAGGGAACCGACGGTGAAAATCATTATGAATTCATTCGTAAATTTAATTATTATAAGGAAAAAGTTGTTATTTTTCTTCGTCGTCATAAAACTTGAATACGGAAGGTCAAAGGTGAATCGATTTTTATCCGCTCCCCCAGTGAACTACAAATATGATGAGGAACAATCTTCCCATGTATAAGTAGGTCATAAGGATGAGAATTTAATGTAACAACATTTTTTTTATACCATGTTCGTGATAGAACGAGCTGACGGCCCACCTAATGTTAAGTGGTAACCGCCGCCCATAGATAACAGCATGCACACACACACACACACACACACACACACACACACACACACACAAGCACACGCACACGCACACGCACACGCACACGCACACGCACACGCACACGCACACGCACACGCACACGCACGCGCACGCGCAGGCGCACGCGCACGCGCACACACACACACACACACACACACACACACACACACACACACACACGCACACACACACACACAAGTGCCACAGAAAACCAGCGCTGAGCAGCCACACCGCTGATTCGCTCATGCTGAGTTGCCTTGCCTTTTTTGCTGTTACAAGCCACATTTTCTTTTATTTGCACCTAATTTTATTTCTAACTAGCTGTTGCCCGCGACTTCGTCCGCGTGGAATTCAGTTTTATCGCGCACCCCTATTTTACCCCTCGGAAACGTAGCTAGTTACGCCTTGTTACATCAGCTAAAAGAGGTTCGTTACTAACATTTAGCAATTTATCTTGCGAAGCATTATCTTCTTCAAAACTTAGGAGGGTCAGCAAAATAAGTTGGTAAATTTTGCCACCATTACATAAACCTTTTGTGTATGCTAACTGTACTTTCAGTAGTATCGCAGTTGACACGTGACACGTAAGGTACGCTAGGTAATCTGATCATGGTACATGAGTCATAAGATTGCAATTCCAATTCCCAATGGTGGCTTGCAATCGGTTGCATAATAGCTCTGCGAGGATGTATTCTAATGATCGTGCAGTCAATGAGGCCGCCTATGCTCATGTCCCTGACATTGCTTTTCAGAGCTTTGAGGTGTTGAAAGTATCGTCCCTGAGGTAAGAGTTTAATTTTAGGGTTCCGTACCTGAAAAGGGGAAAAGATCCCTTTTATGACTTTTCTCAGGACGGCTTGGTTCAAGTTGAAATTAGAATCAAATACGGTCCACGGTCCGTTGGAGCTGTAAAGTCAAGGGTCTAAGTCTACGTAATAAGCTTGTTTTTGCTTTAAATTTGACACCCGCAAGTACCTAAGTAAAAAAAAACCTAACTATAGGCCAATTGACCTACAATTCAGGCGGTTTGACAAGAAACAAGGTCTTACAGCATAAGTAAAGGAATTATCCGAAAATAATTTGCAGTTATATTCACATAAAAAATGTTTTGCTATTAAAAACTTATATATGCAGCTGTATTACCGCAATCCAATTATATCGAATTATGGGAAAATATTTTTTCAATAGAAAATGTTAACCCTCAGATGGACGCAACGCAGTACGACTTGAGTCATCTCGTACTATGGAGAGTACTTGAGCGGCATTGCTGTTGTCTATGGGTGGCGGTTAACACTTAGCATCAGGTGGGCCGTCAGCTCGGTCCGTCACTTCAATGAAATAAAATAAATTTCCATCCTGGATGTTTTAGACAGTTTGTGTTTCTATAAACGTACAACGAGTAACATATAATCGATATATTCCGCCGAAAGCTCCCCCAGGAAGGTGAACTAAATACGTCGCAAGTAGAGCGAATAATAATTCCGCCATGATTGAGGCTTTGTCATTGATAAGTAGCTTTATTTGTATGAGTGACGGAATGTTAACAATCTCCCATCAAAACAGCATTACGAATTAGTTCTTCACATATTTAAGTATGCTGATACCCTAATCTACTCCTAAATTGGTAGTAACCGCGCCTTCTGCGCTGTAGGTCGTGGGTTCGATTCCCATCCAAGACAAACATTTGGGTGACGAACACAGAGGTTTGTTCTGTGTCAATGCTCGTCACACAAATGTTTGTCCTCGGTGGGAATCGAACCCACGACCTACAGCGCAGAACGCAGAGTTACTACCAACTGAGCTGTGAGGCCTGTCACAATATATACAAAAAAAAAATTGCAGTAATGCATTCGCGTTACTGTGTTCTGGTTTGAAATTTGTGGTTGCCGTTGAAATTACAGACACTTGAGACGTTCCACCTTCACGTCTGTGTGTGTACGGGCGCATACGATGCGACTCGGGTCCTCTTCTACCTAAGTAGGGGAGGACGCAAGTCGTATTACTTGTTATGTTGGGCAGAAGTTATCGCTTAACACCAGGTTAACTATTCGCTCGTTCCTTCACAATCACATAAAAATATCTTAAGAAATCTTTTTGTCGGCTTCAACTTAATTCGCATGAGCTAAATATAGATAGATCCATTTGTCGGAATATTCCGATATTTTCTGTCGATAAAATCGTTGTTGATATTTCCCGGTAATTTTCCAGCAGCCTCCAGTCATCCCATCAGTCCAGTTTTAACCTGACTGGCCTCACGACTCAGTTGGTAGTAACCTACGCTGTAGGTCGTCAATTCGATTCCCAGCCAGGATAAACATAGGTGTTTGTTGTGTCTGGGTGCTAATGTATTACATGTATATATTTACAAAAAACTTTTATAAGTATGTATATCAGTTGTCTGGTTCCCATGATACGAGCAATGCTTAGCTTACTTTGGGGCTAGATGGTGCTGTGTTGACCAATTTTTTTTTTAATTATTGTCTTTCATTGGGCTCGAATGGGGCTAGATGGTGCTGTGTCGACCAATTTTTTTTTTATTGACTTTAATTGGGCTCTGAAGTAGTGTTCGTACCACTCGGCCACCGCGCCCGAACAGTGAACTTACTAAAATGTTGTTGATCCTTCACTTCCTGTTGCTCGGGCCCCATGTTGGCGGCTCCGAGGCGACTGCACGTCGCTGCAAGTAGCGCTAAGGGCGATTCCGAGCCCTCCTGGAACAAAACACACTATTATACACCTTAACACAACACACCAGAGATCAATTTTGCAGTAACTACATATACAGCAAGTTGCGAGTTTTGATAGTAATTTTGTACTTAGTTACGTAGTGGTAGAGTGCAATTTGCAATGCAGAAGTAGTGAAAGGCATATCGCTGTTCGTCGCTGCACATGTTTACTGCCGTTGATTGATTCTCAATTGGATACTATCTAGCGGCTACCAGTTTTGATTGTAAACAGTTTTGAGAATTTGTGAAAGCTACTGGTGGGATGTGCTAGGTTAGCTCTAAGTGACCTAGGTCATTAGCTCTTTAGCTAGGACCTCGGTAAGTCTTGTGAGGTAATCTAAGAACGTATTCGATACTAAGATGACTTAGGTGCATGTTTTATACATAATATTGTGTTATGTATAAAACACTTTTAAGTAATTTGGACTTTCCTACTTCATGTAATCAGGAAGGTCCAAGACTATACAAATTAATAAAATTGAAGTGTCCGTTTGTAATATCAAAATAAACGCCTTTAACTTTTTTTTATGTCATTGAAGTGACGGAACGAGCTGACGGCCCACCTGATGTTAAGTGGTAACCGCTGCCCATAGACAACAGCAATACCACTCAAGTCCTCTCCATAGTACGAGATGACTCAAGTCGCACTGCGTTGCGTCCATCACCCTGAGACGGGGATGTTAAGTCTCATGCGCCTGCAATTTCACCGGCACCCACTCCCTTCCACCGGAACACAGCAACACGAGTGCATCACTGCTTGGCGGCAGATTATCAGTTGTGGTGGCAGTACTTCTCCGGGCGAACTTAGCACAAGTTCTACTGCTCCTTTGGGTTGCTCCTTTTGCACCACCCGGGGGACACGTTATGGATTCAAAGGGTTATCTCATACGGACGCGAGCAACGTAACCCCCCCAAAATTTAATGCTTAATGCTTAATACTTAAAACAAAAAGAAGTTATGACATTTTTGACTGTGTTTATTTGTTCCGACTAATCTCCGAAACGGCCGGACAGTATTAAACGAGACTTTTACTGGCAGATAGCTGATGTTATAAAGAGTAACTTTTCTAGAGCTACTTTTATTACGGTTACTTCGCAAAATTGAATTCAACGCAGGCGAAGCCGCGAGCACAGCTAGTAGTTAAGTAAATATACAAAAAAGACATAGTAAGACAATTACAAATTAAAAATTGTAATGACAATATTTCTTAACAGCTCTCAAGCTCTATGCCTAAGCCTGTAAATTAAGTATGGCTCGTTTCTGCAATTTAAATATATTGTAGTTAGCAACAGTTGTCCAATTAGGTACACCATAACAGAATTCCGTAAGACAATTCAATGAAAATAATTGTAGTGTAAAAATGTCGTTACTGTTTTTATAATTCTGATTAGGATTACCTATATTTATTGTAGTTTTTTTATATGTATTTTATTATGTGTAACATACCTATTTGTTGCATTCTAGAGGAGTAAACAGAAAAGGCATTCAAAACATATGAATAAACCCGTAACTTAATAAATGGTAAGAGAAAAAGCGAAATAAAATCTTTCATCATGTCAACACTCGCAGCTGTAACTAGATTATATCAGGCCATTGTAAAACACACTTTATCCCGGACCACTTAAAATTAATAATTCACTGTGTATCCAATAGCGTACTGAAAAATGGATCGTCACATGATCCTTATTATATGAACCATAAAGTCTATTATTAAATGTTCGATTTGGTTTGACAACAAAGCTTGGGGTGGCAAGTACAAGGTCACGCGGGGTTACTCTCTGCCGTTTTCCACCGCTTTTCTATACACCCTGATAAATGTTATTTCGATCATTTCTGGTGACTCTATACAGATTGTGGGTGGACATGGCTTTAGTGGAAATAAAAAAACTTCATGGGTTGACTTCATGCACTGGCAGGTAACTAACACTGAGAACTTACTATACTGAATAATGAAATTTGGAATATTTAGAATATAATAATTTAATATAATAGATGTAAGGAGAATATTTTATTATATTAAGAAATTACAGAGAATTTGGGATCAAGTGGAAATGAGAAAACTTTTAATGACAATTCTGTAACAACATTTAAGTAATGCATAATCTGAGCTTAATTTTTTGAGCTATTAGTTACAAAATTGTTGGCAAGTTTGATTAGAATTAGACAAAAATATTTACTTAAAACAGACAGGAAAAAATATGTCTTATTATTTTCTTTGCATGCTACAAAAATGGTTAAGTGGGCAATAATAAACAATCAAATTAAATTAAAAGCAACGTGGATTACATTTTATAGTACAATAAGATATGCTGAAAATAAGCGACAGCCCTCATTTTGCTTTGCATAGTAATATAGTTTTTAAATATTCATTTTTGGGATATATGATTTACCGATTTACTTGTGAGTGGGCCATATGCAGTAGACGTTGATATTGATTCAAATTTTACAACACAACACAAATATATAAAGCAATAGATAGATTAGATCTTACTTCTGATGAGACTCATACATTACTTTAGAGCTTAAAATAAAAACATATTGTGAAATAATGGCAAAACTAAGGAAAATTTAAAACAAAATAAAAAAACATACTATGAAAATATAATGGCACTTATTGTGCTCAACGTTTACTATGTATATGACTGGTCTCAAAACTAGTAGCTAGTAGTAACAAGTAGCCATTCTGTGCTGGTTCTGGTGGTGGGTGTTCGATTCCCATCCAGGACAAAATATTTGTGTATTACTATTTCTAGAGTCTGGGTTTTAATTGGGTATTTCATGTATTCATTTTTTTAAATTAATTATATAATTAAAAGAACATAAGTTATTTGATTAGTTTGGGGCTAGATGGCACTGTGTGAAACTTCCACCAATATTAATTTATTGATTACATATCCGCAGTGGTAAATCCTTGGTTAATTTGGTAGTGTGCCTGAGAAAAGGATGTTAGGTTTGATGCCTGGCCAAGCGAACAATTGCTTTAATTATTTCTCAGTTCTCATAAGTTTATATTTAGTATGTGACCAAGCTAGCACAGAAAATAGGTACTCAATGCGAGGGTATCAGTCTGTAAGAATTTGCATGTTTGTCAGTCACATGGACATTTACAGTCAATAAATAATTTCAATGAAAATGATGATGTATTGTTTGATTATTAACCAATGTTTAAAACTAAAATAACTAGGCTGGTATGTGTGATGCTCACTCAACACCTGATATCAAATCATACATTTAAAAAAAGAATTTTAAAGTTACTGTAAATTAGCACTCAATGGTTTCTACCATTGAGTGCTAATTTACAGTAACTGATGCAATGGTGATGACAATGGTAGACTGATGCATACTTTTCTCTCAATACTGAATAAAGACAGACAAACCATATGTCACTATGTCAAACACGGCAAACGTTTAAAGTTCAAGTTCTAAATGTTGCATTTTATGAAACTGAATCATATATAAGGAATCTGGATCCTTAACATGTGATAAGGAAATTATATACCGACTCTGATTTCTAAGTTGAGATTGCAATGTGAAAGTTGCAGCATTAGTAGACAGCAAAACACCTCACTGGATGCATTTGGCGGCTCTAAAGCTGATAGTAGCACTGCTTGCAAACTAAGAGGTCACAGGTTCGAATATTTGTGTGATGAACATAGTTTATACTAGTTCGGGTCGCAGATGTTTGTAGTGCATGTGTGTTAGTTTATGAGTTTAGGAGCAAAGGCAATCATTAATTTATGGAGCAACCTGTGTGATGTCTCTTGATACAGTCTGGTGCCATGCAATGCAATGCAATGCAATGCAAATTGGTAGTTGATCAATGTTTTGGTAGTATTGAATAGAGTATGGTGAGAGACAAATATTAGATAGAAATAATTAGATACTAGAAAAATGTAGAAAGGACACATTTTCTATTTTAAAAACAAAACCAATAATGAAATACCTTCTGCAAGGTCTGTGAACAAATTTCTTTCCATCTTTCTTCCTTGTCACTCAAACTTCTATCCTCTTTTATGTTTTTTTCACATTTCATGGTATTTTAATATCTCACAAAAATCACAACATATACACTGAACCAGAGTTTAGTATCCTCAGCATCTGCTGCATAGCAAGTGATGAAATGATGTTAGAAAATAATATTATTTCAACAAGTCGTATGAAGTGGCTACGGATGCTGTGCGTGCGTTACACAATAGATTATCGAAGCGAATGTACGAGACGAGGGTTGAAATGAAAGGGGAGCTATCCCTGGCATTGCAGCCCTTTAGTTTTTATCGAAGGGCGGGCGTTTCGGCCGGTGTTTTGGCGTGGATGAGAATTGAAACTCGGGCCAGGAATTTTGCCGCCTTTTATTAAGAACTAGTGCACTATGGATTAGTTATTCATATAGTGCTAGTTATTATACGCCTCATACGTGAGTATCGTGGGGTCCGGATATAATCTTCATATTACATTTCCATGAGTTAAAATAAGCTAATTACAAATAATCAACAACTTCTGCTAAACATTTTTTTTTTTATAGTGTTGTCCAATGATTTTTCATAGACAAAATCATTTATCATGGAACGACTTAAAGGTGTACATTTTTCAATACGTGGTTTATGGGAAACTTGTTACTAAACTGTTCCTGAACTTCACCAAAGTTGTGACAGTTTATCGCAGTAGTTGAAAATCGACACGCCTTTTCCTAACAAGTGCCGGGAGTCGTCGTCCGCAAGGCCGCTGCCGCCCTTTGATCCACCCACCTCTAATCGCGTGACTGATTTTTATGCAGTTGCTAAATTATTCCTACTTTTAGAAGTTGCTGAACAGACAGGTAGTTCCACTTTTTAATGTTAAATGATTCATCATAATCGAATTATTTCAATATCATCCAAAAACTCATTGCCTGATGACTGTGTGCATAAAATGGCTACCATATCATTAGCATCGTAATATAGCGTCACTGGCATTATATGGTAGAGTTGCTTTGTTATGTTGTTAGATTATGGATAGTTTCAGGAAGAGGAGGACACTGATGCTATTTTGGCAAGGGAGTTACTTGTGACGCGGTCACAACCTCCTGCGTGTGGCCTGGCGGGCCCCACACGGCCGGGGCCGCGCTCGCCCCGCCCTCCCCCTGCGCCGTCTGACTCGAGACCGCTGCCCGCTGGCGTCTGTTATGTTACACAATGACCTTTTACACGTTCACCGAGCACTCTTTACCTTATTATCTTTGTCCTCGTTAATGTATTCCACCTGTAATTTCGCAGGCTCAGGCGACATTATCTACTACACACTTAAAAACAAAATAATTTCTTTGTCCACGCACAGAACGCAACATCCTCACGACCGGCCGCCAAACTGCGGCGAGCGAACTGACGGGACTACACGAAGGCATTCGGAACTGTTCGGAGATCCGCCTCCTATCGCGGTCAGATTAATTCCGTTGTATCGTCGTTTTATCTGAAATCCTACGGTTTGCAATGGAGGAAACTGGAAAAATATTAAGATAAATAATTATTGTAAAACATGTCATATTCAAAACTTGTCTGAACCAGTTGAAACGTTCCAGAAAAAATAAAGTTTGGGTAACGAGCTCTATCTCCATCTCTATCATGTCGACACAGGTCTTGATTATTGGTAGGCAGCAGCTGTGCCTCTCTCCTCCTCCCCGTCGCGGGTGCGGCACTGCCGCCCGATAATAATAATTGAAAGTAGGAAGGACGTAATAATGGGTGTATAACCTCGCGCCCGCGGCCTCCTTGGGCGGGCAAAAAATGCACACATGTCGTGGCAGTCGGTCGACTGCCGCGCCGGCCGCGTCGGCGTCGCCTCACTACCGACGTGGCCTGTAAACAAACGATAAGGGTTCAGTGTTGCACTTGACGGCCTTTGTTCACATGACTCCGTCCATATCACGTTAGATTACGACACATTCAATGTCTGAGAATGTTATCGGTATAACAATTATTTCCTTCACGTAAACCAATCTCTTGCACTCACATTTTTTTATAAGCAACCAATGAGCTCGTATTACAATAGCAACTGGTTTCATTGTTAGTAAAAAGTATGATGCAGACGTGTTCAAAGTGGCTAATTCACTGGTCATCAATTTACACAACTCGCCTTGTTTCCAGTTCTAAATCGTTCAAGAGGGTATTTTAGCCTGTAAAGGCGACCTCGTTCCTAGGACATTCCTATACATGATACTGGTTCAAAGTGAAAGTGAAAGTTGAACCACGTTTTGTCAAGCGTCAGTCGCGTCGCTTTGCCCCAAGTCCATTACGCACGAATGAGCAGTCGCCCCGAGAGAGCGTGCCCCTGCTTAATTGTCTCCTACCGTGTTAATGACGTTTGACACTCAAATGACAGTAACATAGAGTTTAAATTTCAACACATCGTACATTATTCTGTCGTGCGATTCGAAGGAAGCAAACGCGTAGCATACTCTGTGGTAATTTAAACCTTGTGTGTTACGTGTTAGGTGCAGTGTAGCTTATAAAAAACGGACTTAAGTTTTTATTGATCTGATACTGGTCTATTATGGGTGTACCTTGCTAGTGGCGTGGCTTGCATTTGCATCACGCGGTAACCGAGTGTGTGACGTGATACGTGCTGATTGCATATCGACATTTTAATTAGGCGTGTATAAAGAGAATGGAGAAATCATTCTACCACACTTTTCCTCTTAATAATATTGATCTGCCAAAAAAATCTACCCAGCAAGTACCTACCTAATGTGAACCACAGGTTGTTTTCCAGAGGATACCTTTGATGAACCTACCTCGAAAACAAAGTTATATGCATTTATTCCGTTAGCACTTAGGTCGTTTATTCAAATCACAGACGAGTTCTCCCACACATCGTGCTGTGTATAACTGATTGCTTGATGTAATCAGTTTGTATAGTTTTTACCTTTAATTACTTAGATAGTAATTTAAAATGTTAATCTTAGCACTAAGCAAAGAAAAAGTATTATTATTTTTATTATTATTAATTAATTCTGCAATAATTATGTAAACTTTTGTCTACATCGTTAGACACTATAGTGTCCTAGTGTCGTAACGATGTGTTAACTGTGTAACTTGATACCTCCAAAATAGTCTTACCTTCTGTAGTTATTGTATTAAATAATTATTAG
Organism: Chesias legatella; assembly: GCA_947359385.1. Lineage (NCBI taxonomy): Eukaryota > Metazoa > Arthropoda > Insecta > Lepidoptera > Geometridae > Chesias > Chesias legatella. The sequence goes on from OX375783.1 coordinate 2,858,879, forward strand.
TCTGTAGTTATCTCCACATAAAGTCCAGTATTTCTTGTCCATCCAAATGTTGTCTGTAAGAGATCGCTTTATAGCGATAAGACCGTCCGTTGTTTCACTCTTTTGTATATCGTTACTGATTGTTGTTATTTTGATTTGGTAAGCAATAAAGTGTCATCTATCTATCTATCTTATCTCCAACTAATTGCATAGTAGGTATATATATTAAGTATAATTCACTACTTGCAGTGGGAATCATACGACTATCTACTACACATATATTTTACGCTTGGAAGTCAGCACAAAATAATTTGTTTTTATTAGATTACATAATTTTCCAACGTAGGTACCGATGGTGGTAACTACATGGCACAGATCTAAAAATAACATTTGCAAATACTTAGGTTACAGCTTACTTTGCCTTTACGAATGTAAACCATCAGTCAATTTGCATTCGCGTATACGTGTTCAAGCTACTGGAACTCCGTCACTGAATATCAGGAAATGTCCGACGATGTCTAGATAACTTGTTGCACAACATGTATTATGGTCTGTCAGATCCATGAGGTGCTTGCGAGCTGACGGAAGCGGAAGTTACGGTGGGCGTACCGATACGCCCGCATCTACGCCAGCCGCCCCTGCATCCAGACACGCCCTAGCTCTTACAAGCTACGTTGCATCTTACACTAATTAACATATCATCAATGTTACATCTCTGATCCTATCTGAACCTGTTGAGAGCTGTCTGCTCTCACCCGGTAAATCTCTCGCTAAGCTCGGTAAGCTCTCGCCTGTGTAAAAGCTGTCAAGGCCATCTGGGGCCAAAAGCAAATTGACCAGTCAAAAAAAAAGATCTTATCTTCACTCTTCACTCGGAATTCTTAAGGCGTAATTCCTTCTGAACATCGAACAGAACTCGCTTGTATCGGATGCTTTGATTTGCATCACACATTACAGACACTAGGTACTCACATTACTGACTGGCCACTATCACCATAATAGGTATAGTGCCACAACGAACACGCACCCCATTCTTCCTAATCACTCACAGTACCAGTGTGCAACATTTAGCTTGTCTTTCAGTTTTATCGATACAATAAGTCACACATATACTCGGTATGTGTATAGACAACAATAACTAGCGGAACGTTGCACTTGTACTGTCAAATTATTTTTGACGTGTCAACGTCTTATAATTCGATAGAGCCGGCTGCACGCACGAAAAAACATGACTCATGCGGCGTTACCTCGCTCTGAGGCGTTCCATGTAAGGCTTGTGCAAGTGCAAGCGAGAGCGCGGAACGAGCGACAAAGAAGCACAATCGGCCTTTGCGTTCGGCAGCGTTCGACATCCGTCTCTCTCCTACTTGAGTGAGCGATGCGTCTGCGTGGACAGCTGCTAATACTTACATTTACATGTTTTGATCGAGTATCAAGTGCATATATACATACAAATCTATTAAACAAATGAAATTAAAATTTTTTTTTGAAAAATGCTACCATTCCATCAGTATTTTCTTAAGACGTTGTCACGTTCAACTATCGTCAGTAAACCGACTTTACAGACAACCATTTTTTTTTTTCTTGTAAGACGGGCTGGCCTTTATTAGGGATGCGACAAGGTTGCCACTTTGTTGTCTTATCGGCCCGTAACTCAAAGCAGGGCCGATGCGGTATTAGAATCTTCCTTGGACAACTAGCTCTAATCTCAAATAGGTATGTAGCCTCTAAAGCAAGAAAATATTTGAACTTAATATGGTTAATACACTGTGTGGACTGGGTAACCATTATTAAATATTTGTAAAGAGCATATCGAGGCTACACGTTACCAAAGAAGCGTATAGGTACCTACTTATTTCACAAAACGATTTGATATTTTCCCCTCAGCGTTCTATTATGGGAACATTGTCGAATAGTTTGGAATAATGATGCAGTTAGGAAATAAGTATTTCTCGTAATAAGTAATTTTGTTGTGATATGAATACAGCTTAATGTACATACGTTTTTAATTTGAAATATCCAAATTGTTGCAGCATTTTTTGCGTAAATTAATAACAAACATACATGGAATACTTTTGGATAGATAAAATTACCGGAATTTATAATACGTTTCAAAATTAGGATACATTTTTGCATGACATGGCTTGCGAGCAGCAGAAGGAATCTTTCTGCCTGGAGAGCAGCAGGATAGCATTCGTTATGGAATCATATCTGGGATTAACACCTAGGTGAACCGTTGTATCCCAAGGTGTGGTGTGAATTAGGATAAATTAAATCCGAAGTTACCTGGTTTGAACCCCGACCAGGCACGCCCTTTGAACAAACCCCCTAAACGACTTAAATAAGTGATAACGTCCCTGCGTCCACATGTACATACTTGTAAAGCCAAGTCCCTATCCTTAAGCTCCGAGCTTTTCACACAATCCTGTCTGTTCGTTGTTGTGGAGTTGTGTGAGTAAATGCTTACTTAGGGGGGGGGGGGGGGGGGATTATATTCGCCTTCCATCCTACCACTGTAGTGTCAATCCATACACAAAATCTGAAGGGAAAACGTTCCTATCAGTTAGTTACTAATTATTAGTACTATTAGACCTATTAAGAAGAATAAATTGTTTCTACTCAGGAACTACTACATCAATAGGCAGTAAGTTAAGTAAGTTAGTTAAGTTAAGGCAACTCTTTCAATGCGGGCATTTTTTTTTACGATTATTAACTAATACGTGCAGAACAGAAGATAAATGATATTACATTATACACTTTTAATCCGGATTTTTATATCCAGTTGAAAAAAGCGTAACGAAATATTATTTATTTGAACGAAAATATTTTAGTAATAAATGTTTTAAATGTTTTAAAATTGATAAGAATGCGGAAGAGCCGAGCCCACCCACCGCCCGCCCGCGACAAGGCCCGCGGGGGCGTAACCGCCGCCCTACGCCGCGCCCGAGCCCAACACTACGTAACATTTTCCCGCCAACATGCACAACATTACAAAACACATGATTATGAATTCCAACAGTAATTCATAATCATGTGTTATAATTTATCATAATTATTTCTTGTAATATATTACTTCTACGGTTACCTAAGAAGTTACTAAACCTTCACATAACAAAAAAAGATGATGTTTGATAGTTGATACTCGATATCACGGTCTGCGTATTTTTTAGGGATAGTCTTCACGGAAAACATCGTTCAAATTAATCGTTGAATTTTGTCTATGGTATTTTGAATTGCGGCGGTAAAACGAATAAATTGCTGCTTAACTAAATGTCGCAAGATTTGAACAACCTGATATTTTGTTTTGGTTTTGTTAAACCAGAGAAGGTAAGTACCCTGTATACCCACCTATGTTATCTTATTATCAAAGCTTTGTTTGGTTACCATTTCGTTCGATCGAAAAAATAATGCGTGCGGTCGTCAATGGCGCAAGCTTAGGTTACCTACGATTTGCAAGTAGATAGTTCCGAGAGAAATAATATAACCACGTCTGCTGTTCTCAATGTCCTTTGGTGTGAATAAAAATATGTGAATTATTGATAAAAGTTATAATTACTACTAATAAACTTCCTCACCAGCTACATCTAGAATTACTTTTTCTCCAGTTCAATGGCATGACGAAATAAGATAAAAAATAATATGGACGTTGCCATTCCTCCACTCCGGCTTTCGCCTACATTTCCGTGTCACATAATTACAAACTTCTAATTCGTAAACTATATGAAACTTAATTACGAGATAATAAATAATAAATAGTTCGTTTACGTGTAGAATAATAAAATACGCGGATGATCTCAGTGATATGCTAGGGCATGTACATCTAAAGCACTTTTCCCTCCCCTTTGACCGCAGCATCAAGGTACTTAGGTAGTCATCATCACAAACGCTAACAGTAAAAGCAAATTTCGCGCCTTTGCGTTTGCTGCCATCTACAATAAACAGCTCATCTAAAACTGTAAGCTTTTCAGCTCTCTCGCAAGATGGCGCTGATAAATTTTTATGAAGTTTGACTATTGTAGGCATTGGAAGGTTTATTAAAATATCCGGTATAAAGTCACGTTTTCAGCTCATTTTTAATTCATTTCAGTTCAACAATGTCTGTAAAGTTTAATTATTTTTGTAGTTTATAATAACTGCGCATTGAATCATCTCATTTTGTGTTGCATTGAGCGGTAGCTCTAGTAGAGCAAGGTTTAGCAAGATTTAGTACTTAACCTCACCGGTAGATGGCAGTTTTCAGATTAATGCCTTAAACCTAAGCTATGCCTAGGGTGCTGGTATAAGCTGTCGATGATGTCCTGGTTTAAATAATACCAAAGATAAATGTTACTAAAACATTTTTGAAAAAGCCTTTCTCATAAAGTCAGCTCACAATATAAAAATAAATAATTGTACCAACCATAGTTCAAAACACTACCAACAAAGAATAGGTACCTACGTAGAACATCACACCAATGAAGATTGTGACCAATTAGCACCTGCGATGATTTCAACTCATGGTCGCAACTCGCATAACTCACTTATCGTCTAAACCATTTTGTCCGCATAATTGGGGAACAAGGTGCGCAAATTGAAACAATGTTCGATTCAAAAACGATTTATTGCACAGTAAACAATTAAAAAATTTCAAAATACTTACGTTAAAATTGTACGTGGTGCTTCCAGTTAAAGCGTCCGTTCCTATTGTAACAATGTCTTTCTGTCTTTTATAAACTCGCGTACATATTTAGAGGAACGCTAAAGAATGAACATAAATGCCAGAAAGTGTTCTTAATGGTTTGACAGCAAGAGTAAATAATGTACTAAATCCGTCCTAGGGACGAAAAACGAGTAAATTTTCTGATCAGTTATAAAGTTTTCAATTAAATTAGGAGAAAACTGTTGAGCTTCCTCAAAACAACCCACTAAGATTTATTATTCAATAATTTTTGGACTTATAACTCTTTTTTCGTAATAAAAAGAGTTAAAGTAAAGAGTAAAGAGTTAGAGAAGTAAATCTGAATAAATTGGTCTTAATCTTTGCGTTCCTCTTATTATGTCCTCGAGTGTCTACATCGACTTAATTAAAATAATGAAGTTATGAATATCACTCAACTTATGACGAATTCACAAAATAAATAGACTCAGACTCATGCATAATTACAGTGCAATATGATTTATGTGCATAATTTTCGTTAAATTACATTATTCACTATCTACAACTATTATTTTTAAAATATTAAGGTGTCAATTATCGTATCACATACGAGAAAATAAATAACTTACATTCAAACAATCACAATATCGTCAAATCCATTGATTATAAATAAAATTTCAAACTTTACATAACTGTAAAAAATGGGAAAAAAAATACATAATATAGGACAAATATCCATAAAATTGGGCTAAGTTGGCAAATTGAAATATGGACGTCTAAAATGTTTCGTGACTGACTTCAATGATGTAAATTTACAAAGGTAAATAAATTATAGGTATAATAATTAAGAATTAATACTTAGTGCGTAGTTTCTTATTGGAGATGATTTACAAATCATCTGAAACAATAAAAGCATTTAGTTACTTAGGTGTTAGCTGTGCCTGCGGCTTCACTCGCGTTGAATTCAGTTTTGTGAATTAACCTTTATAAAAGTAGCGTAAGTTAATCCTTATAACATCAGCTATTTACTAGTGAGTCCCGACAAAATCCGTCTAGTCATTTACGAGCCTAGCCGGAACAAACAGACAGACGGCCAAAAAACAATTGAAATTGTTATTCTTATAGGTATCTACCGTAAGTATATATTTTCAAAAGATTTAGTAAAAATCTATGATTTACATTATTTCTTTTTACTTACTTTTTTACATGATTTATCGACATTCCATACTGTTATTTTTTTTTTTCATGTTGGTGATAGAAAGATCTCACGGCCCACCTGATGTTAAGTGGTAACCGCCGTTTTATAGATTGAAGATTTTCTTTAACAATTATATGGACACGAAGTTTTTTCAGTATGTAACTGGTCATTCTCACCTGCATCACCTACAACCCGCCGCCGCTCCTCTCGACCGTGATCTTCTTCGCCAGAACCTCTTTCTCATGATGCTCCTCTTCCATCTCGGCCACGCGCGCGAACCGCGAGTACGCCACGTGGCCGGACTTGATCGCTGACATCATCTGTTGCAGTTTGAAAGTGACTTTAGTACATCTTATTTGGGGGGTTGGGGTTCAAACCTACCGCCCGATTAGGGTTACCACTTTTTTCAAATGAGGAATAAAAGTATTTTTTTATCAGTGAGTTTTGGCTTAGAAATGACAACTGTAGCCAATTATATTATTAGAATTAGGGTTACCATTTAATTCCACCTATTAAAGTACAAAAATAATACCTACCACAGAATTTTAATGATAATTGCCTTAAAAATGGCAATTCTGGTGCCAAATATGTAGGTGCCAGACAAAAATAAATGCTATATAGCAGTGAGAAAAAGAACAAGTTTTAGGTTTACTCCCGTTGTCCCCCACTGGAAGACAGTGGGAGAAATATTTGTACCGTCCTCCAATGGTAGACAACGTCGCAAGATTGGGAAACCCCTGCTATTTAGTAATTACTCCTAATGTTATTTTATTAAGTTCTGGCGACTGATCTGTGAAACTCTGAAGTTAGTTGGTCGTTATCTGATATGATAGACTCTCTCTTCTGCATGACAAGAGGACCGAAATTATCCATAACTATAAAAACCATGCTACAGTAAATTTAACTCAAAGCAGAAAGGTTTAAAGTTGGATTAAAAAAAACTTTGCATTAGCAGGTAGTCAGATATGGGACTAAATAAATCAGCATTCCAGTATGGATTATAGGTCCTTAAGTTAAATGGGGTAAACAAGTCAATATTTTACAAATTCAATTTCACTTACCGTATTTATACTAAATATGGTAATCAGTTAAGTATGGAGGAGGTCGAAAATGAAAATTAGTAAAATTAACATCAAATGAAGACTCATGCAGGCAAACACAAAAGCAGACAAAAGCAATCTTCAAATAAAACATATCAACTATTGGCTTGACCGGTGCTAATCGCATTTTAAGGTTAATTTTAAAGAAAAATATAATATAATAAATATATATTTTTAAGTTATACACGTTGGTAAGGACTCCATAGAATTTATGGCCCCAGAGGGTTCTTTCAATATTTATTGACAAATATATTGGTTTATTTATGATCTGTATATTTTTGAATCATTATTGTAATCCCAGAATTTGACCATCAGCCATGAGTACTTCTGATGGCCAAAGCATTTTCATGATAAGTTTCTTATGTCACCAAGTTACGGAACGAGCAGATGGCTCTCTGATGTTAAGTGGTAACCTCTATCCATAACAAGCAATACGAATTGGATCCTCCGCTACTAAGGTATGACTACACAAATTAAAACTACAAATTAAACTATACAAAATTTCAGCTCAATCGGTTGAAGATATCTGCTTCAAAATTGAGTTGCAAGATTCCACCCGAACAAACATAGTTACATACATTGCAAGTTAAATAAAAGCTTGTAAAATCGCAAGCTGCATAGACCCGAGCATACATATCGAGTGCAGCATTAGCAACAGTCTGACTGGATACACGGTAAGCACCTGCAAGTATTCGTCTAGCTCTACTTGTCCGTTCATGTTCGTGTCTATCTCTTTCAGTATGTCGTGAAGTTGTTCACCGGTCACGTCCTCGCCGTAGTTCTGTGGACAACGCGGCACACGTCACACGCCAGTGAATGAATGAATGAATGAACGAATGAATACGAAATACATAAAGAACAGTGTGGAAGTTTCGTTACATCGTTGCTACTACTTATTTTAATATAGGTGGATGTTTCACACAGCGCCGTCTAGCCCAAAGTAAGTTAAGTATAGCTTGTATCATTGGAACAAGACAAATTATATAATACTTTTTAATACATATTAACATCATTTACTCTAGCAGACGCAATCGCAAGCCGCTAGCGATCAAACTGATAATGAAGGAGCGATCGTCAAACTGTTATTGCTTTCAATCAAAGTTGTACAAGATGACAATAACAGCCCAATTTACTCTTTGTTTAAACGTAACAGGGATTACTATCAAAATTTTAACATGAACTCCTATGTTGTATATGACACTATCACTAGCGGTCATTGGCAGACTGGTGGGCTCATATAGCCTCTGTAGCCATCAATTAAGAAGAAGAAGAAGAAGAAGAAACGTAACAGGGTCCATATAGTTTGAACTGATGAGGATAATCAAAGGTGTAATCTACCCTCAGAATAACTAAATATGTATATCTTAACTATTTACTGTATGTGACATATCAAAACCAATCAAATACAGTAACAGCAGCTAGTAATGAAACTTCCAAACACACAAATTATAAAGACCCAATGATAGTAACAGGAACATTTACCGACGAACAGGAAAAACTACCCATGAAGTAAGCCCGTATTGTCCAACCACCCGATGCGGGGCTCTACCTGCAGGTAATCCTGTATCTCTAGCTGGCCGTGGTACGTGACGTCTATCTCCGACATGATCGACCGGATCTCACCGTCGGTCGGACTCACGCCCATACTCTACAATCGGCACATGTTTACTTACTACATAATGATTTATTCGCTTCGCACGGGAAGCGTTAAGTATAAATAAATAAATATTAGTGGACATTTCACACAGCGCCATCTAGCCCAAACTCAAAAAAGAAAAGAATTATCAAAAACTGATCAGTAGTTTCGGAGATTACCTCCTAAATCTAATACATTCAAACTTATAATATAAGATAAGGACATAGTTACCCATCACTTTTTACAAATGTTATTCATAAGTTAATTTAATCGACTAAACGGCTAAAAAACACATAAAAATATCTGCAATAAGAAATCTGATTAAAGAATAGTAAAAAACTAAACTAAAATAAAATTAATATGCGGCGCGAGTTTCAATTCATTCGGTTACTGAGTTACTCGAGAACTTGTTGGATTAAATTAGATACAGTTTATCGGTATTTCGGCATATTCTTTTTAAGTGACGAAGTAACGGGACAAGCAGATGGCCCACATCGTGTGAAGTGGTAACCTCTGCCCGTAACAACCGATGCGACTTGGATCCTTCCGTACTATTTTACGACAAGACCCAAGCCGCATCATATACGCCCGTATCTCTGAGACGTGAAGGTGGATTGTCTCATGTGCCTGTATTTTCAACGGCAACCATACTTTTTAAACTGGAACACAGTACCTAACGCAAAAGCATCACTGCTTGGCACCAGAAATGGGTATGGTGGCAGTACTTCCCCGGACGAACTTGGCGAGAGTTCTACTGCTACTAAACAAATCACTGCCACTTTAGCTCCTACTGGTAAAATATATCAAACCTCTGGTTACCTTCAAAGTCAAAAACTTTATTTCCATAGGTAGATTACCCATTTCTTGATGAATATCAAGAAATGGCTTGGACACGTCAATAATACTCAAAACATAAGGTCACTTACTCACGTAACTTCACGTCACGCTTACTTATCGCTAAATTTGACGCCTGTTCAAACACTATCCGACCCTCCATGGAGAGAACAGTCAAGAAACCCCTAAAAAACGGCTTCTTTTTTTCGCGAGCACGATCGTTTTAACAATTTGAGTACCTTGAGACTCCTCCTGATGTCGTTGATGGAGACGTAGCCCTTCCTGTCCTTGTCGATGATCTGGAACCGCTTGATGTAGGTTTGAATCTCTTCCTTGGACAGGTTGATGGGTACCTTGTCGCGGCTCGCGCGGTTTACCATCTGACCCATCTCGTTAGCTAGGAACTCGCCGGCCATTTTGATTTGCCTCTGGAATTACAGCCACATGGTGAGTTTTTTTTTATGTGATTAAGATACGGGACGAGCCGACGGCCCACCTGGTGTTAAGTGGTAACCTCGGCCCATAACAATCGATGCGACTTGGGTCCTCCCCTACTTGGTATGACAAGAGTCAAGTCGCATCGTATGCGCCCGTAACTCTGAGACGTGCAGGTGGAATATCTCATGTGCCTGTAATTTCACCGGAAACTACACCTTTCAAACCGGAACACAGTAACGTGAATGCGTTACTGCTTGGCGGCAGAAATGGGCATGGTGGCAGTACTTCCCTGGACGAACTTGGCGTGAGTTCTACTGCTCTTAAAAGTGAAGTGAAGAAAGTGAAGAAGTTGGAGGCCACGATGTGAGGCACGTGGTGTGTAAACTCACTGTTTTCTCAGTGTCGGACCAGTTGAGTTCCTCCGCCATGATGTCGACGATGGTGGGCAGCGCCTCGGCGGCCGCCTGCACGTTGAGGAACGCGAGCCGCAGCCGCCGCGCTATCATGTCCACTGCGGTGCAGGCGTACTCGCGGACGCCGTACCTGTACAGTACCGTACACACATTTACATTTATTTTTGCGTAACTCTAGCAATGGAGCGAGCTGACGCCCCACGTGATGTTATGTTGTTAACTGGCCTCGAGCTACGAGGCAGTGACTACGAGACACAGAACAAACATCAATGCTCGTCACACAAAATGTTTATCTTGGGTGGGAATCAAACCCATGACCTGAGCTGTACTCAGAAGGCAGAGTGACTACTGATAAGTGAAGCCTGTCATCATAATATACAGCAACAGTGGAGTTCAAGTGGTACCTGATTTCAGCATCGATGTATGGGAACTCAGGGTGGACCTTCTTGCCGATGATGGGCCATCTCTTTCCGGTTATGGCGGCCATTTTGGCGACGGCAAAGGCGCGGTCACCGTACGACTTAGCTAAGTGTTGAGCCACCTGAAACATATAAGTTTCCCGTTTTTTAATAAATTTGTGTGTAATTCGTAACCAAAGTGTTTTTTTATATTGATTTATAAATACATTGTGTTAATACAATCATAATATTGGTGGACATTTCACACAGCGCCATCTAGCCCAAAAGTAAGCTAAGCCTAAATAAATAAATATTGGTGAACATTTCACACAGCAAATTCAACTGATTGGTTATTCACTTACTTCCATTTCGAGTCCGAAGTCCTGCACTAATCTAATGTACATCGTGGGTGTCCATCCGTGCGCGCCTTCTATCAGAAACCCGTCCGTCTGACACTCCTTGAACAACGGCTTCAAGTTGGCGCCTGGAAAACGAACCAAACCCATGGCTTTGTGGCCTAAACCAGATTTTTTGTGCTAGCACGGGACCTCCTGTTGCATTGTTGGACTTCCATTTAACATCACTTGGCCATTTGCCTAACGCTTATGGAACCGGAATTTTGTTTAAAAACATGGGAACCTGATAACTGATATAATACATACTTATTAAATCATATCATACATTTATTTAAATAAACACATATTAACAACCAAACAGAACAAACATGTATGTTTGTCACATAAATGTATGGCTTTGATTGGAATCGAACCCACGACCTACAGAGCAGAAGGCAGAGTTACTACCAAGCAGTGAGGACAGACAAGTCAGAATATCATAGGCATCATCTCTCATCATATCTATAGACATTTTTTTTTTATTACTGTTTCCGTCTATGTTAATACATTAGACGGAAACTGTCAAATCTCCTCTAACGAGGAGATTTTTAAACGGTTATATTAATAACTAGCTGTTGCCCGCGGCTTTGTCAGCGTGGAATTCGGTTTTATCACACACCCCTATTTTAACCCCTCGGAAAAGTAGCCTAAGTTACTCTTTGTTACATCAGCTATCTGCCAGTGAAAGTCCCGTCAAAATCGGTCCAGCCATTTCAGAGATTAGCAGGAACAAACAGACAGACAGACAAAAACTGTAAAAATAAATGTTTTGGTGTGGTACATATACCAGTTCCAATTTTATTGAGAACGGGCCCCAGACTAGACTCAGTCGGTACCCACGTCGGTATATGTACCGTGTATACATCCATATGCGCTTAGTAAAAAGCGGTTATTTTAATAATACAAACAGACACTCCAATTTTATTTATTTGTATAGATGATAGAGATTGATAGAGACTAAGAACTCACTGTGAATGGCAGCGTCGATGGTCTCAGAAGCCATGGAGCGGTATGTGGTCCACTTGCCGCCGGCGATGGTGACGAGGCCGGACGGGGACACGTGCACGATGTGGTTGCGCGCCAGCGACTGCGTGTCCGGCTTGTTAGGGTCGGACACCAGTGGCCGGATGCCGGACCAAGCCGACAGCACGTCGCCGCGACGTACTAATCATAATAGTAATAATTATTTATTTCTCTCACTATACAGTCAGCACTTTTAAAGTTAACAACATAACTCGTGTTGCTGTTCCGGTGGAAGGGACGTAAGGGTATTACTATTTTTATAGTTATAAACAATTTTTGAAAGCGGTCTGTTCTTCAGTTCTTTGTAAATACATACATATGATATATATTAACACCCACACACAGTACAAACATCTATATTCGTCACACAAATATTTGTCCTGGGTGGGAATCGAACCCACGACCTACAGCGCAGAAGGCAGGGTTACTACCAACCGAGCTGTGAGGCAGACCATAAAAGGCCGAGTTTAAGTCCGTTTTTTCACTTTGTTTCCAGTTCCATTCATCGAGGGTAAGTCTCACCTTCAACATCAGGGTTCAGATAGTTCTTGACCTCAGTGAGGATGAACAGGATCTCGTCCTCGGTGGGTTTGGGGCTGTGCGTGACCTTGCACGGCAGGTCAGTGGTGCCGGCGATGGTGCCTTTCTGCCACGGGAGGAAGAATATCACTCTGCCATCCGATGTCGCCGGGTCGAGGAGACCCATTTGTTCCGGACTGTTGGTCACAATTATAGCATCCAGTTGGAAAGAAAAGAAAGAAAATAAACTTATTCATAACTAAAACTAAGACGTACAACTGAAATAAAACAACAGACGTAAATTTATTACCAGTAGAACTTGTACTAGTTCACCCGGAGAAGTACTGCCACCACACCTGGTAATCCGCCGCGAAGCAGTGATGTAGTCGTGTTGCTGTGTTCCGGTGGAAGGGAGTTGGTGCCGGTGAAATTGCAGGCGCATGAGACGTAACATCCTCGTCTCGGGGTGATGGACTCAACGCAATGCGACTTAGGTCATCTTATACTTTGGTGGAGAGGACTTGAGTCCTATTATTGTTGTAGCGGTTACCACTTAACATCAGGTGGGCCGTCAGCTCGTTCCAACACCAAACACATAAAACAGTATGAGTACGCTCTAGGCTAGCTACGAACTAGAATAGAATAAATATTTAGATATATGATATGATATGTGATATTTTGATAGTCCTGGTACACTGTGGAATGAGAGGTATCAGAAACCACGAGAGTCATAATGCAGTAACCAGGAGCAAAAATTCGCTGTTCATAAAAAATTTGGCCCTTGCAGGAATCGAACCTGAAACCGTTTCGTCTCAATCTGTTGCTAAAACTTTAAAATAAAGGAACGTGTTGGCTTGACTCGATTCTATCAATAGGCAGATAAATGACCCCATTTGGCCGATAAGCCAAGTCAAGGGTTCCTCGCATCGGTGAGAGCCAATTCACACTCTGCCAATATCTAATTGCTGATGCGAACAAGCTCATTGCTTCAGCGTGTTTCACAAAGTTGAAATTCTTTTGTGAAAACTTTGTTAGGTATATGGAGGAAATTGTGGTCTGTCGATGGTAGGCAGAAGATGAGCCAACCATATTTTAGGCGAAAGGATCGGAGACTGCGTGTTTCTAACTAATTTTCGTCTAGTTCGTGCTAATGTGTAGGTAGATGTAAATAAATATTTATATAGGTACTTCGATATTTGAGGTCTTCGAATTTTTGATTCTAGGACATGTAGGTTTTCTCATAATGTGCCATCCCCGTTTTGGGAACGTGGTATTGCGCACATAAATTGATCAAGGGAATCATTGGTGTATGTCGGGATTTGAACTAGAGATCTCTGGTTTGAAATTGGGGGTCAGTACCACTGGGACATCATTCTAAATTGATAAGAATATTAAAAGAGTCAAGGAACAAGAGATAGAAGGATCTTGCTCGTGAAAAAAGCCATTTAGGGGTTTCTTGACTGTTCTTCCCCATGGAGTGTCGGATAGGGTTTCAACCGACGTCAATGTTAGCGATAAGTACGCGTGACGTTATGTTTTGAATATTATTGTTTTTTTTTTATCGTTTCTAAGCCATTTCTTTATGAATTATATGGAAATAAAGTTTTTGACTTTGACAGGATTATTTGGACCAAGAAACTCCTCAGTCCTCTTATTAAAAGACTTTTATCTTTATCCAGACTATTTTAAAAGCAAAGTTCGTTTACCTGTAGTATCCAGGTAAAACGATATGAACTCCCGACGACGGGCAGCAGATATCCTTGACAGTCTGATCATCCATTTTCCTGATGCTGTCGGTGAAAGGTCCAGTCGCGTTGATGATGCATTTCGCTTTTATGTCCCACTCCTTGCCGGTAAGCTCATCCTGGAAAAGTTGGCAAATTCACCATGAAATATGTGTTAATCGATTTATTCTCAAAGCACTTTGGTTTATAATGATCCTTTGTTTTTTTTTGTACAACAGTTTTTTATAGTGGCTATTTATTAAATACGTTCTTATAATACATATTAACACTCACACACAGAACAAACTTGCATGTTCATCACACAAATGTTTTAATTTAGTCTACTCACTAGACTACACTAGAGTGTAAAGTGACTCACTCGTATACTAGCTCTGTTGAGTTTGAGGAGTTTTACTGTTCTATCCAGTCTAGTATAAAGTGACTCACTAGTAGGCTAGCCCTGCTGAGTTGTACTGTTATATCCAGTCTAGTGTAAAGTGACTCACTCGTAGACTAGCTCTGTTGAGTTTGAGGAGTTGTACTGTTCGATCTAGTCTAGTGAAAAGTGACTCACTCGTAGGCTAGCCCTGCTGAGTTGTACTGTTCTATCCAGTCTAGTGTAAAGTGACTCACTCGTAGGCTAGCTCTGTTGAGTTTGAGGAGTTGTACTGTTCGATCTAGTCTAGTGAAAAGTGACTCACTCGTAGGCTAGCCCTGCTGAGTTGTACTGTTCTATCCAGTCTAGTGTAAAGTGACTCACTCGTAGACTAGCTCTGTTGAGTTTGAGGAGTTGTACTGTTCGATCTAGTCTAGTGTAAAGTGACTCACTCGTAGGCTAGCCCTGCTGAGTTGTACTGTTCTATCCAGTCTAGTGTAAAGTGACTCACTCGTAGGCTAGCTCTGTTGAGTTTGAGGAGTTGTACTGTTCGATCTAGTCTAGTGAAAAGTGACTCACTCGTAGGCTAGCCCTGCTGAGTTGTACTGTTCTATCCAGTCTAGTGTAAAGTGACTCACTCGTAGGCTAGCCCTGCTGAGTTGTACTGTTCTATCCAGTCTAGTGTAAAGTGACTCACTCGTAGGCTAGCATTGCTGAATTTGCAGAGTCGTGCTGTTCGATCTAGTAAAGTGACTCACTCGTAGGCTGGCGCCGCTGAGTTTCCCGTTGATCTTGTGAAGCTTGGTGACGCTGACGTGGTTGGCGATGGTGGCGCCGTGCCGCGCCGCCGTCAGCGCTATGGCGAGGTTCATTCGAGCGTCGTCTTGCTGGCCTGCACAACACGCCCATTATAAAATTAATCCTTATATCCTATTAATATTATAAACGTGAAACTTTGTATGGATGTTTGTTACACTGTCACGCTCAAACGGCTGAATAGATTTGGATGAAATTTGGTATCAAGATAGCTTATATCCTG
Organism: Chesias legatella; assembly: GCA_947359385.1. Classification (NCBI taxonomy): domain Eukaryota; kingdom Metazoa; phylum Arthropoda; class Insecta; order Lepidoptera; family Geometridae; genus Chesias; species Chesias legatella. Next base: position 2,874,587 of record OX375783.1, read on the forward strand.
GATTAACACACAAGCTACTTTGATCTCGGAAAAGTGCAGTGTTCCCGTGGGATTACTTATTCACCGCGGGTAACACCGCGGGGCGCAGCTAGTATCTGTATATATTATTTGTATCGCCACTCACCATCGTAATACACGATGCCTCCGCACAGGTTGTCCGACTTCAACATGGGGAACAGCTCCAGTGTGTTTTTCTTGGACAAGTAGTAGGAGCTTTTCACGTTTCTGTCGCCGGCGACCAGATCGTACATTTTAATACCGAACCAGTAGTAGGGTACTTGCCACCACCTGGAAACAAATAATATATCATTCATGTTCATGTACTTAAAGATGTAACGAGGAAGCCAAATAAATTGGGATAATTATACTGCTTTAACAATTATAGACTAGACCATTCAGACTGGGAGTCTAATGGGGTGTCGAGTTCGCAATTTTTTATTACAATTTCATTATACATATATAACATGCATTACATTACATCAGTAATGCATTCGGAATTACTGGTCGGCGGCAGAAATGGGTTTGGCAGTAGTAGTTCCCCGGACGAACTGAAATCTACTCCTATTATAACTACGTACACAGAAGAGGCAATCTCATATTCTATCAATGATCATATAGGTACGTACCTACTGCTACTGCTAGACGTCACAAATAGTAGCTACATCCCCGGAAGAACTCAGCACAAATCGTATGTCCTGCAACTTCAATAGTAAACTTCTGCTATTGAAGTTGCAAAATAGAAGGTTGCAATAAGCAACTTAGCTATAAACAGGCAACGGCCTCGTGAGATGCGCTGCACTAACACGATAACATGCAACTGTGCAATTTTCACAACATATATTATCGAGCTGAAGGATTCTTTTGGCAGATGTCTGACGCCTCCATGGATTATATTGCAACTTCAGTAGCAGATGCCTGAACTGAAGTTGCAATACAGATATGCAACATACTTGTAAACGGGCAGTAGAATGGGCAGCGGCCTCGTGAGATGCGCTGCACTAACATTGTAGCATGCAACTGTGTAACTCACAAAGTATGTTATCGAGCTGCAGAATTCTTTTGGCAGATATCTGACGCCTCCATGGATTATATTGCAACTTCAGTAGCATATGCCTGAACTGAAGTTGCAATACAGATATGCAACATACTTGTAAACGGGCAGTAGAATGGGCAGCGGCCTCGTGAGATGCGCTGCACTAACATTGTAGCATGCAACTGTGTAACTCACAAAGTATGTTATCGAGCTGCATAATTCTTTTGGCAGATATCTGACGCCTCCATGGATTATATTGCAACTTCAGTAGCATATGCCTGAACTGAAGTTGCAATACAGATATGCAACATACTTGTAAACGGGCAGTAGAATGGGCAGCGGCCTCGTGAGATGCGGCGCCACTTCGAGCATGTTGGCGCGCTCGTGCAGCGCCTCCTTCACCATCTTGTACTGCTCGTAGTCGAGCTGCAGGATGGCCTTCTGCAGATATCTGACGCCACCGTGTATGAGTTTGGTGCTGCGGCTAGAGGTGCCACTGGCGAAGTCATCCGCCTCCACCATGGCAGTCCTCAGACCTGGGAGAGATATAACCACCTTACTAATAGACACTAATAGACAGAAGGCAGGGTGCCTTCTGCGCTGTAGGTCGTGGGTTCGATACCCACCCAGGACAAACATTTGTGTGACGAACGTAGATGTGTCTCTTTGTCTGGGTGTTAATATGTATGTATTTATAAAAAAAGTATAAAGTATTACATGAGTTGTCTGGTTCTCATGATACAAGCTATGCTTAGCTTACTTTGGGGCTAGATGGCACTGTGTGAAATGGCCACCAATATTTATTATTATTATTATTATTAATTCTATTTTCAATACATACATATACAATACATCCTCTTTAGTAGCTGTTTCGCTTTTATTGTTAACTGAACTAAGGCAGTACTGTATCTAATCTCCAAATTCTTTCGCATCGTGAAAGTCAGGAAAACAGAACTTTCATGTGTACTATGACTTATTTAAGATTAATTTTATTAGTTCACTTATTATAGCTGTAGATTTCTGTTCGAAATATACAAAATAAAATACAAACTGTAGCCGGTGTTCTATCTTTTGTTTATGGATTTTGTTTCCTTTTATTAGTTTGTATTTGTGAGTGGTCAAAATAAATGTTTTTCTTTGTTTGTTTACCCACCTCTGGTGGTGGCGTCGAGCGCGCACCCCGCTCCCGTGGCGCCGCCGCCGACAATGAGGATGTCGTACGGATGTCCTGCTTGTAAATTCTTCACCTGGTCGGCTCGGGTCGGCAGGGGTCGCTTCTTGCGCTCCGTCTTCGCTGAGACTGTGGCTGGTTTGTACCACTCCTGATAGGAAAAGGGTTATTTTTTCTCACAAAGGGCTGTTTTTATGAGAATATGAAGCGAGCATTGAAATGAAATGAACATTGACATGTTTTTTTTTTTATTTAAAATGTATTTAATTTTGAACTATTCGCTGAAGATGCCTCTAATTAATTCTACTCTACAAATTTAGTGATAATCAGTAAAGTATCGGCTACTCAACGACAGATGGCGCTAAAAGTTAAAAAAGTTAAGCGAAAAGATTGGGCTTTAAGATAGAAAACTATCATACACATGTCTTTTTTTTTAATAAAGTAATATTTCTTACTAGTAATAATAGGGAAGTTGAAAGAAAACTAAAAAATTAACTACTTACGTACATTTTTGTTTTCATTTTATTTATTTACGTACGGACATTTTTGTAGTTCCGAATTAATTACCATACGTTATAACAGTATCTGTGGCGTTAAAGATTCCTAGTTCTCAATTCAAACAGGCACGCGAGACATAATGTAATAAAATAAATTATATCTAGAGACTAGCATTACAGCGGGTTTCCTACAAGCGATAAATCGTCGTTATCCTATACTTACGACCGGTGAGTCATCAGCTGATAGGGCCCATGCCGTCACCGCTGCGCTTGCGACGCACGCGCTACCCGCCAATATTCTACGCCGCGACATTTTCTGAAAATGTAGCCAAATTTAGACTGAATAATCGATCTTCATCTTCATCTAGGTATAGTTAAGGCATCCTGACTTTCTGACTAGTTTAATGTAATTTAACTGATAATATAAAGCACAGACTTAAAAGTAACCTTGGAGCATTTTTGGAAGTACGTAGCAGATGTTGACTAAAAAGAAACTTTTTTTAGTCCGTAGATCCATGTTGCAATTTTTTTAATGATATTTTGAAAATATGTAGGTACTTCCTAGACATAGGTACCTATAAGAAATTTAACAGTTCGCAGGAAAGTAAATTAAGCGGGATTATATGACATAAGAGGTTGATTCGGTATCAAGTTGTTTTATTGTACAAAATACCGATAACCGATAACAGACGTATATATGTTTTGCAACTGGGGTCCCCCCTACTAGGTACGACAAGACCCAAGTCACATCGTATGCGCCCGTAACTCTGAGACGTGCAGGTGGAATGTCTCATGTGCCTGTAATTTCACCGGCAGCCATATATGTCCCAGTAATTTTTATGCGGAGGCAATTCAATTACAGGAAGATAGTCCGATTGATCAGATAGCGACAAGTAATAAATAAATAATATATAGTAATCGGTAGATAGTTGAAGGCTTCACCGGGCGATCGCTAACTGGCATCGTTTCATTATTATACGATTATCACGCCTGCACTATTTTCTGCGATTCCATTAAAGGTTATGTGTTTTATATTAGTGATTGATAAATATATTATACCAAACTATCTGTTGCCCGCAACTTCGCGTGGAATTAGGTTTTATCACGCATCCAAGGGAAAAGTTATGGGATTTTAAATGAGCCTCCTTGAGGCACGCTTAAATACCTTTCACCACATTGGTTCAAGAGAGTGACTCGAATAGAAAGATAGAGGGAAAAGTTAGCCCGAGTTACTCATAACATCGGCTACCTGCTGGTGAAAATCTTAACAAAATCGGTCCAGCTATTTCGGAGATAAACAGACAGAAAAAAAAACTAGTTTTTTATATAAGTGTAGTAAGTACCTTATATACTTTCATATGCATTTAGTCAACGTCCATGTCAAAAGCTGTTATTTTCACATAATTACAAACATTTTTATTTATTTGTACCTATAGATATGTAAGCGGCCATATACCATATAATGGTCGCTAGATATGGTGATAAAGGGCTTGTTTCAAACTCACTACAGCAATGACCTTATGTATATTATGAAGTCACCCTTGATACTTCTATACATCCTTAATATGGAGTTCTATTGAACACGTTTCTTGCAGCCGCTAGGTATTTTTTTTCTTACAAATTACATTTCATCGTAGCACCTAAATAGGTAATACAGTATTTGAATACTTAAACTGAATCTGAATGAAATATGAAAATTGAAATGACACGGGTAATGGTTTGGAGAACTAACTCCAAGGTGAAGGTTAAAGGCATATTCATCAAGCAAGCATTATTATATACCACTTTGTTATAGATAAAGATCACTGGTATATTTGCATCACTATAAAACTAGTGAAGTTGCGATTGAACTTATGCCATGTTCGTCCGGGGAAGTATTGCCACCATACTCATTTCTGCCGCCAAGCAGTGATGCATTCGCATACTGTGTTCCGGTTTGAAAGGTGTGGTTGTCAGTGAAATTACAGGTACACGAGACATTCCACCATCACGTATCAGTTACGGGCGCATACGATGCGCTTGGGTCTTGTCGTACCTAAATAGTGGAGGACCGATGGTGTATTGTTTGTTACGCTGCCGTCTTTTAACTAAAAGGCCGTTAAGCCCAAATTGTTGTTCTTGAGATATGTTCAGTAAACTCTTTTTAATTCCTTTTAAATCATCATTTTTTTTTATATATCCGGAACTAATTATAATTTACAAACGTTTCATAGACAGAAAGATAGAGAATTTTGAACTGTATCGCTTCCTATTAAAAAGTCAAAATGTACCTTTTGAGGCTTAACGGCTTTCTAGTTAAAGGACGGCAGTACGGGCAGATGTTACCAGAGGGGTTGGTAATCTGATCGCTCAGTAATATTACCACATAAAATATAGAAATTATGTGGTGGTATGAAAGTCATAAGGAGGTAGCAGCGGATGATAATGTACAACAAATTGTAGACGTAATGAGACGTGAGATTACAAGCAATCAATTATAATGGTGATTAGATTACAGAATGCAAAGATAACATCTGTATCTGGTTAAAGGGACACAGTTATCAAACAGTTTATCACGCGCCTATCTATCTTATCGCATTATTAATTGTCTTCCCATTCAAGTTTCCGCTATCTCATCGTGGCAGTATAGTCAATAATTATTGGTATACGATGTTACTTACGTTCTGCAGTATATCAATATTTTTTTTATGTTATATAGTTGCGGAACGAAACGACGCGACGACCCACCTGGTGTTAAGTGGTAACCTCGGCTCATAACAACCGATGTAGCTTGGGTCCTCTCCTACTAGATACGACAAGACCCAAGTCGCATCGTATGCGCCCGTAACTCTGAGACGTGTAGGTGGAATGTCTCATGTACCTGTAATTTCACCGGCAACCACACCTTTCAAACCGGAATACAGTAACGCGAATGTGTCACTGCTTGGCGGCAGAAATGGGCATGGTGGCAGTACTTCCCCGGACGAACTTGGCGTGAGTTCTACTGCTCTTCAAATTATCTCTATTCTCTCTATTAGTAATCTATACATAAATAATAATATTAATAAGACTTTTTTTGGAAAAACAGATGATATTCAAGACATGCCTACTCGTGGTTAGTTATCTAACATTATGTATGCATATCAATTATTATGTTGTTTATCCAAAGGCGGTCTTATCGTGATACGATTTCTTCCAGACGACCTGAATATAAACTATACTTAAACTAAAATAAAAAGTAACTTAAAGCTAATTAATGCAAAAATAGGCGAAACATAAAAAGTTAAGTAAATTTTCTTCTGCTTGAGAATGTTTTCCTCAAATCATCAATAATGATTATGGTCGAATTTCGACCAGCTGGCCAACACTAGTTATAGTAAACTGATTACGTTTATGTACGACTGTCGTCTCAGCAACTGAAAACACGGCCTTATTATGTACGCGTTAAAGTCTATTTAATTAGCACGTCGATATGGGAGCGTGGTAGTCTAGTGGTACTGACCCCGAGTTTCAATCCGGAGGTCGCCGGTTCAAACCCCGACGTGCACCTATGAGTTTTTCATTTGAAAGATTTATGTGCGCAATACCACATTCTCAAAACGATGAAGGAAAACATCGTGAGGAAACCGACATGTTCCTAGAACTGAAAATTCGAAGATATGTGTCAAGTGCACGAAAGGAGCCTCTTTAAGGCGCACTTAAAATCCTTTCACCACACCGGTTCGAGAGAAACAGTGACTCGAATAGATAGATAGCACCTCGATAATATAATGTGCGCTTCCGTGCATCAAATAGATCACAGAACTGAGGCCCGCATGTGACATGACAGATATAACGGTAACCGCGAGGTGATTTGGCAGCCGTTCCTCTCTCATCGATTTGAGTTCCAATTTTATTGAGAACGGGCCCCAAACTATACTCAGTCGGTACCCACGCCCGTGCCACATTATATTATACTAGCGACCCGCCCGGACTTCGCACGGGCAGCAGAACATACGCCTAAAAAAATAAAACGCTTGTCTAATATAATTTAACTAGCAGTTGCCCGCGACTTCGCCGCATGGGATTCGGTTTTATCACGCACCCCTATTTTACGACTCAGAAAAGTAGCCTAAGTTACTCCTTGTTACATCAGCTATCTGCCAGTGAAAGTCCCGTCAAAATCGGTCCAGCCATTTCAGAGATTAGCCGGAACAAACAGACAGACAGCCAGACTAAAATTGTAAAAAAATGTTGTTTTGGTATATGTACCCATATGCACTTAGTAAAAAGCGGTTATTTTAACAAACAGACACTCCAATTTTATTTATTTGTATTGTACAACTCTATTGGTTTACGCCAGTGTACGCGCTGTAGGTACGCCAGTAAAGCTCCCAGTCGGCTTGATTTCTTTCGACATCTTGAACAATATTAATATAAAACAATATAAATATAAACAATATTAAACTTCAAGTATAAACTAACTTCAACTTCGTCTTGAATCACTCTATCTATTGCAGAAAACTTTATTAAAATTCGTTGCATAGTTTAAAAGATCTAAGCGTACGACAGTGGGAGCGACATTATTTTATACTATAGATTTAGATAACGTAACGAGCCGCATGCATGAGCCAGTATTGTAGCCAGAACTAAAATAGAATCAGCTCGCCGACACGGTTAATAGACACTCAAGCGCAGTACATACCTAAGTCAGGTGACTGGTTATTACACATTTAATTACGAAATGCCCACAGATAAAATAAAAGAATCAATTGATGACAATTATATTCTCTGCTATTTATGTTATTGTTTATGCGAACGTATGCTGATTCAATAACTGTTATTATATAAAACGCTGAATGACAATAATAAAGGTTCAAGATATTAAGTTTATAGTCCGTAAAACGGAAAATCCTTTGTATCAGGTTGCTTCGAATGATGTCATATTTTCGTCTGTGTTGGGCAAATGAAAGAAACTTGTATCGCATTATTGGCCGTGACACAAAACTACAAATTGTTATATATTATAATAAAAATAGATTCCGTTATGTATTTATAGTAACTTCGCTTTGCATATTATATATTTGCTTTAATATATGAATAAACATTTAATACGTTGGGCTGTAGGCAAATTGTCTTAAAATCAGTAATAGCTCTGTTAAAAGCTGTTGTTTTATATTTCATATTGTTTTCGTATCTCTCAAATTCTAATTAAATTGTTATTGAATATTAAGGTAAAATAGTTTTTTTTTTATATTTTATAAAATCCTAAGTAACTTTTAAAATGTTACCATGGGTTTATAATTTAGAGAAAAACAGATTTTAAATTTAGTTTATACCCAAATCAGATTTGCTTTATCTATAACTAAAGTTAAGTATTATTTTTGATAAATAAATAGAGCCTTTCGTTTCCTAATTATGAACAGTTTATAACGTTAACTTAAGCTACATTCGTTAACTTACCTCAGTTAATCAAAATCCAAAGATAACTACGGAGAAAGCATGTAATATATTTCACAAAAACCTAATTTTAGTATGCAAGGACACGCGAACAATCGCAATTATTTTCGCTCGGTTTTCTGAAATGAAATAATGCTGCAACATAAATGGTGATCCAGTCTCACTTCACTTCCGTTATTTTCTTTTATATATTTTATGCTAATAACTAATCGTGTTTCATAACTGGGAATGCTCAGTCGAGCTAATCACTCCGCGGTGTTACGCTCGCCGCTTCACCGGGCGACCTACTGAGTGACCTTAGCTTTTAGTTCCTTCGATCCTATGTATGGTATGAGTCATTCGTTCTCTTGACATGACAGCTCCATCACTTCACTCTCTTCTCAATATAATCCGAATGAAATACTATGCTTTTGTGGTGAGGGCGCTTCGAAGGTTTTGCTGCTATTTTCAGCCTTCTTGCGGTGGCAGAATTAGTTCCGTACAAATCCGTAAAATGGCGAAGACCGTGAAGAATTTTTACGGCTAATCTAGAGCAGCGCCATCTCATGAAGAGCGTTTCCGCTCGACGTGAGATGGCGCTGTTCTGGACAATTTAATAGAACCTAAATTTGTGTGTAATTTTATACGGATTTCACTATATTGCCTAGATTTTACTATATTTTTCAGAGACTGAAAACCGCGTGCTAAATATTGATAAATATAAAAAGGTCCTAACATCAAACGACATTTTTATTTATATTGTACGTAAAAGTTGTATCGTCATTATGTTTTGACTTATTTCTTTTTATTAACCATACATAATACAAAACTTAAGACAGCGCCCACCAGGTGAGACATCTACTTAATCACAGTCACTTGGGAGAGCCCAAATAATTAAATGACTATGGTTCTACCAGGCCACCTGTAGCTGCTCCGTTCTCACTTTAAACAAGTATAAACATAAAAATATTTATCATTTGCACGTGTGCCCACATAGTTGCGGCAATAGCTCGAATTTCACTGCACATCTAAAATATTTATACCAAACATTTCATTCCACTTTTCTTTCACAGATTAAATCATATAATAGGGCCTCGCAATAATAAAACCTTTTTTGCAGGCAACTCCATATTTGAAACTAAAATTTCTATTAGATTTCTAAATATGATTAGAAGTCTTAATTTCTATTAGATTAGCTCAGTTAGAAACTCTGCCTTCGGCGCTGTGGGTCGTGGGTTCGAGTACCACTCAGGACAAACATTTTAGTGAAGAACATAAATGTTGAGACATTTAGACAGCTATTTAGACTGTCTCACACTCAACCCATAACACAATTACAATAGTTTCTTTCTGCATGCAAGGAGTCAATCCCAAAATCATAAGTACCATACTTCTTCTTTATGTAATCAAATCAACGGTAAATACTTGAGATTATTTATTAAATATTAAGGAAATGTTAGACTTTAGACATGAAACATCACTTCTCCTTCTTCTCCGATGACAGAGAGTTGTAGAGCTTGGTGACCTCATTGACCACCAAGTTCTGGACGACCATGCCGTTGACGTCAATGAAATTTGCGAAGGACTTTGTGATAGAAGCCTCACGGAACTTTCCGTGTGCGTCGCGCATTGACAGAACCAAGTTGTATTTGTCGTCGTGTCTGTGGAAGGCAGATTTGTATAATTAGTAACAACCCTAGGAATACGTACTCTTAAAAAAAAAGTATGTGGTGAGGGCGCGGTGATGATCGCGGGTACGAGCAGATGGCCTACCGTGGTAACCTATGCCCGTAACAAGCAATACGACTTGGGTACTCCCTACAGAGATACGACAAGACCCAGTCGAATTATATGCATCCGTAATTCTGAGACTAATTCTGAGCCACCATACCTTTTAAAACATTAACGCGAATCATTACTGTTTGGCGGGAGAAAAGAGTATAGTACATATTTGAGCATATTAAACGGAAAACATGTTTCTCAAGGAGGAAACTCCAGTCACATGTCAGAGCCGCCATGCACCATCTCTTTTTATCTTTTATTCCAAATAAAAATAACCAGATGAATGACATTCAGTTCAGTTCAGTTGGACAACAGAATCATCACCAATGAGTAACAAATAAAGTATTATTTCATAACGTGCTCACTTCTTGACATAGGAGCTGGCTTCCCAGATTCTGGTGTTGTTGCCAACCTTCTCCTTGGCTATGACAAATATGCCCTTCTCTTTGAATGTGGTGTACAGCGTCAGGATGCCCATGAGAATGAAGTATGATGACACACAGGTGATGAGGACCAATCTGGAATATAAATTATTGTATAGATTACTATAAAGCAGTTACTACTATAAAATATACTGTACTATAAAGCTGGTATACAATCTGTCAGTGTAATGTAAACTATGTGTCTAGAAGTGTCACAAAATTACTGGCGAAGACGTCATGATTTATAATTATTGACTACTACTATTAACAACAAAATAGATAATGTCCATAGCTTTCTCACAAAAAACTCAGCTACTTAAACACTTTCCACCAGTTTATAAATCCTTTTAAACAGATAAACATGACAACATTGACGATACTGGTATTAATACATGTTCCTATAGCATAACTTCTTATAGTCCAAATTTATACTTATAGCAAGCAATCAATAACTTTAACAAGCTGAGTAAGCATTAAAACTCTGTATGTGACAATCGGTAAAATATTGGTTTTATATTTCTTTATTGTTTAAAATGTGTCAAATTATGTTTCTAGCAAATAAACAACTTTTTCTTTTCTTCTTTAAAGATCTGTTGTGTACCAATGCTTCTTCAGCGAGGCGGTGTATGAGTAGGGAATTTTTCATGGCGGATCATCAGAGAACATAATATATAAGACACAAATATGTTATCTTAATGTTCCACTGTTATCATAGTTATATTAGTGTTGTGGTTATATCCAATTTTTTTCTATAATTTTCACTTTTTGATAGTCTGTAACTTAATTGTGAAATCCGTGAAATCCTCGACTCTCCATAGACAATAAACACATTGTAATAAAGCTGTTGGTCCCTGTGTAATAACTGTATAAAAAAATGAAGTAATAAAATTAAAAAGACGGTGGCCGTTTCAGAGGTTTTATAAATACCTTGACTGAGGGAACGGGTAAAGGTAGTCCCAAAGAAGAGCATATAGCGCCACACCTACAGCTAGGGCACAGAGGAGCAGCCTTCTGTCCATCAATGCAAAACTCTCTTTACATTTCAGATCTCCAGTGAGAACCTAGAAAAGTTTAGAAATAAATCACTTCTTACAGAAATTGTCTTTGGAATTTTAGGCAAACAATATTTGGATAATAAAAATTTACCTCTCTAATAGCATCATCAATGGCATTTTTAGCAGCAGCACCATCCCATTTATTGATCTTAACATTCTGTGGAAAGAAAACATGGACTTGGATTTTTTGTTTTTATTTCAAGTATAAATAAATCGTGACGTGTCCAAGAAACATGGCCAAGTTTCAAATTTACTTTGTTTTAAACAATTAATGTATAAAGATGAATACCTCTTGTGTGTCATCCATGGTTGGTATGTTTTTAAGGACAGAAGATCTCTAAATACCTACAACAAACTATATTATTTCCTCTAGAAATGTCTAAAACAAATTCGGTATACCGCTGCGGTATCCGGTAGGTAGCAGCTTGGTGTTGCCAAAAGCATTAAACAAAAACGGGAATTTATATTATCATTAAAGATATTTTTTCTTTTACTGTGCATGCAGCATGTTAATAGATTACTGTTTTATTTTTGTGTATAATATTTGTCTCTTGCAAAGAATGCAAGGACAAATGCTAGATGCCATTTTTTATCCTAATGAAAAAAAGTTTGGTTAGAAAAAAGAAGATAATTATCGTAAAGATGAAAGTGATAACGAACTTTAACATCTGAGACTTGATGAGCTATATTACGACAGTGTAGTGGAAAAAAAAAACGATCCACATAATTATAAATATGCAAAGGAACATCATTGTTTTAAATGCATTAATTTCGGACAACCTGAAGGGCCATGAATCCAAATAAAAGAATTGCGAGCATTTTTTGCGTTGGCTGGCAACATGTAACATAGAAGTTGTGCATTGAATTTTAAATATATGATTAAGTCTAGCGTAAGATATATAGTGAGACATATTATAACCGATGATTTATGTTGTTATAAAATTGTAATAATCAAATTTATGTTAAAATAATGACAAAACTAGTTTAAAATTATTGTACTTTTTCCGAACTTTTAGACGAACACATTTTTAGAAAAATGTTATATGCTACACTGTAATAAATAACTTTAAAACTATTTACATTCCCTCAAAGCTATATTCCATAGTGTGTATGTTGTACTATTCCATATGAATAAACAAAATATTGTTGAAATATTATTATTGCTAAATAAAAATTACAATTTTTCACATTTTGGGTCTAGATTAGTGTAGGAGCCATACTAAATTTGGGAGAAGTCCCGTAAAAACGGTTGTTTGGCGACACTAAGCGATACAAAGCAGTCATTTTTTTTTAACATTGACATAGATTTAGCATAGACATTTGAAGTTGACACTAAAGCAAACGAATCAAGCTACGTTGCAATAGTGAGGGATAATATTGAAATAGTTCGATTTTGGACTTGTTGGCGAATTTATTTTCATCGTGGTACGATGGGAAGATAAAGATACCAACAAGAATAATACACCCATGCAAATAGAAAAAAAAGAATTCAGCATGTGAGAGAGTCTGATTTCAACTCCATCACCAAGTACGGATTCTGTGTGTCTGATTTCATAAAACTTTTTATGTTTACATAATCGATTATAAAGCGATTTCCATTGTTAGTAGTAAAACTTCACAATTTACCCAAGCAAATTCAATTAAATCAATCAATCAAACATCATGGTTTGCTTGTCTGGTTTAGGTTTGGTTTGGTTCCAAAAAGGTTCCAAAATGCAATGAGCTGAAAATGAAAGATCCATGAATTTACATGTTTTTGTTTCATTATTAACTTACGTTATATTCCTTGAAATTCATGTAATATTTCCCATGTGGTACTAGAAAAGTAATGGTAAGTCCCTTGTTCACAGTATTTATTGCTATGCTGAATGTTTGTGCTGAAATATGACCGGTGGCACTCAGAGGTTTCCTGTAATTGTTAGTATTTTTGAGAAATAAGCATTCCTAATAATCAGATTTATAAATGACTACACCACGTTATTTTCCAAACAGTAAGCAATGTGGCATTGACAAAATGTAAAGCGCTAACGATCGAAAGAGGTCATGCTCAACTCATACATATCGATAATGCAAATCATTTACTTCTAGATCGTTTGCTGCTACGCGGAGACATAATGGCGAAGCGAAAACCAAAAGCAGCATCGAAGGCCGCGGCCCCTCGGCGGACATCTCGACGCGGCAAGCAAGCCGCGCCCGAAGGCTCCTCTGCCTCCACTGCTACAGAGGCCACCAATTCTGAGAATACTAATAACGAATCATCTGATCTCCCGCCGCCCGCCGATAACACTCCAGACCCGCAATCGTCAACCTCTGCCACATCAGACCAGCAAACTGACGTCTCAGTCACAAAAAGCCAACTGCCAGTCGTAGCCACACATAAAAAATTCGGCAAGTACCGTTGCCTATTCAGTGACGACCCGTTCACCAAAAAGTATGAAATGGGTAGTGACAGCGAAACTAGCTGCAGCATGGATATCAAAGGAACCGATCCGTGTGCAGGGTCTGAATCAGACTCTAATGCGACGTTAGACACACAGTCGGATACGAACAGCGGTCCTTGTTTTAGTCCTTCTTTGCTCAGCTTACAGGGTGGTTCAAGGGATATATCGCCTGTTGCTATTACCAGGCAACCTTCTGGCCCGGGAATACCATTTCTTACAGACAGTGATCATTCAGAATCGATTCTCTCGCCATCTAATCATATGGATGACTGCTTGGAGAAGACAACTGAAATACCTGAACCATTGGCTGATGAAAACAATGTAATGAATGCTAATTGCATTCCTCTGCCCGGTGAGCCCCAGCAAGATGAAAATCAAGACATTCCATTGGAAGATGAACAAATAATGTATGCAGGGGACGATGATGAGATTATAACTGTTGTTCAAATAGTAGAAGATGATAATCCAGACTTATACTATGATGTGAAGATAGATAGTCCAAAAGAATCGGACAATAATGATGCTGCAGAAAACGATAATGAAAAATGTGAGGAAAATGAAATTCAAAAGCATTTTGAGAGTCTTAACTTGGCAGCTAATAGTGAATCAAGGTTTTCAATGCAAATGGATGTGATTGACATCACAACTCCAATGTGCACCACTCCTGACCTACCTTACCAAAAAGATGAGGTCCTCAGACCAGACCCGAGCACAACTCCTAGTTCAACACTATCTGACGACAGTAATTCTTCTAGAGTCATGGAACAAGCTCAGAATGATTCTGCAGAATCTTCCCCGTCAGGTGTGAGGAGGTCCAGCCGAATCAAAACTATAAGCAATTTGAAACAGAAGACAAAGGGATATGGTCTGGTCAAAACACCTCTGAAGAAAGCATTGATCACACAAACAAAGCTGAAGTTAGAAGAACTGGGTTCCGACAGCCAAGATAAGATAATAGATTTGTTGCCTGCACCCAATTCTCCATCATTCCCCATACCTTTAGAAATGCCTGTTAAAGTGAAGTCTCGTTGGCGACGGTCAAGTGAACTCGAAATGGTGGCAAATTCCCCAGTTTGCTCACCTTTAGCAAGTCCAAATCCTCCCCAACCGTTGCCCCCTGTAGCGGAGCCTCCACCTGAAGAACCCAGCCCACCGTTATCAAAAGAGGCATATGACAAAATTATAGAAGACAGAATGAATCAGTACCAGCATTTGGAAGAAAATGAATACTTATGTGATAGAATGATCAGCAAAGACACAAAAAAGATGATTTGTGACTGTTTTATGACCAAAGAGGAATTGGAGCGAGGAGAGCTGGCATGCGGGGAAGACTGTTTAAACAGACTGCTAATGATTGAATGGTAAATATTTGTCAAAGGCTTTATTTTGTTCCAAGTATGACATTTCATATAATGTCTTTTTTCTCTTCCAGTAATTCCCGATGTCCTGTTGGTGATAGATGTACTAATAGGAGATTCCAGAAAAGGGAAAATGGACCGCTTCAAGTGTTTTATGCTGACAAAAAGGGTTGTGGTGTAGAAGCTGCCAGCGATATATCTATGTAAGTATTAGTATGGAGGACTTTTCTACCATGATAGCTGTGTGTTCATTAGGTCAGTGTATATAAAAGTTCTTAAATATTAATTTTATTAATTCTCTAAGTAGCCACTTGTGTAAGCAAAGTATTATTTTATATTTAACATCTTACCCGCTTGGCGATTGTAATTATCTGTGCCAATTAAGTACTGTCCCTAAAACATTTTCTAAATTGCATGGTGATTAGATATTTAAATACAAATGACTCTGCCAATTCTCATTGATTTTTATTCTATTGCAGCTTATATTTGATTCTATTTGATTGGAGACATATCTTTCATAGTTTAGGAATTATTAAAATTAAATGCTATCTCTCATAAAACATATGGGCTTCATTATACTATGACTGAAAATAATATATATGAAACAGATGTTTAAGTGTACAAAAACAAGTAATACATTGGCCATATATGCCAAGCGAACATATCAGACACCTCTGGGGCTACTGAGATTGTGCTGCCAACAAACTAGAGCTTGTACTTTCACCACTACATAGTCGAAGTATTAAGGAGTTTGTTTGGGCGGGATAGTGTATAGCCACATTGAATATTGATCAAAACGGCTCCGCCGAGAGGTGTGGTTGTGTGGTTTCATTAAGCGCTACTCCCAGCGTTATGCCTTTTAACACTTCCACCTTTGGAGCATACATTCCGCTTTTGCGACTCTATTCCAGACTGGCCAATTAAGGCCTCAGGGGCCTCTGTCGACCCCATGGAGTATCGGGCTCCGCGGTGTCGCCTCGTATTATTATGATGATGAACACATTCCAAGTCAACAACTTTATTTCCTATTCCTATTGGCTTGGAAACGTAAATAATATTCAAAACATAAGGTCACGCGTACTTATCGCTAAGTTTGACGCCTGTTCAAACCCTATCCTACCATCCATGGTAAAGAACAAACAAGAAACCCCTAAAGGAGGGCTTCCTTCTTTTTCGCGAGCACGATCTTTTAAACGATCTGAGTACTTAGATCTATGTTACATTGATGACAACATAAAATAATGAAATAAGATATTACAACATGTTTTGTGTGTCGTTGAGCAGAGAGACATCAGACCATGGGGGATTTATCATTTATCATATCGTTTCAGGGGTGAATTCCTGATGGAGTACATAGGCGAGGTGCTTGACTACGAGCAGTGGTACAAGCGGGCGCGCGCGTACTCCGACGAGAACAACGCGCACCACTACTTCATGTCGCTGAAGGGCGACACTGTGATCGACGCGACGCTCAAGGGCAACATATCGCGGTTCATCAACCACTCGTGCGAACCCAACGCGGAGACGCAGAAGTGGACCGTCAACGGCGAGCTCCGGATAGGGTTCTTCAGCAAGCGGGACATCGTCAAGGGGGAGGAGATCACGTTTGATTATCAGTTCCAGCGCTTCGGGTGAGTTGTTCAGTTTTGTAGCAGTACAACTTAAGTAGGAAGTTGTGCCACCATACCAATTCTCCGACAAGTAGTGTCCGCGTTCCAATGTACCTCTTTGAATGGTGTAGTTGCCTGTGAAATTACAAGCACGTGAGACGTTCTACCTTGACGTATCAGAGGTATGGGCGTATTACAATGTCATGAGGTCTTTCATACTTAAGAAGAGAGGATCTATTACTACGAATTATCTCCGTTCGCTTAACATCTCGTGGGCCTTGATCTTGCTATAAAAATAAATAAATAAATCATTGCTTGGCGGCATATTACCAAGTGTAGCGGCAATACTTCTCCGGACGAACTTAGCACAAGTTCTACTGCTACTTTGGGTTGCTCCTTTCGCACCACTAGGGAGACACGTTTAGGGATTCCGAGGGGAATCGCGTACGGAAGTGAGCAACGTGGGCCATACTGTGTGGAACCAGTATAATAACAAAGTACATGTTGTATAGATACACACATATGATTATCATCAACCTAGTCTCTGTGATGAATGTTAACCGGCTAGACATGGGCTTTTATCAGAGTGTGCTAGCCTCACAGACTTCTGATGTCTGATCTTGACTGTTGCAGGAGTCTGAGTGAAAAGACTTAAAAATAGTTATTTAATCTAACTGTTTTAATCACTTCCATATTATTGAAACATGTATGGGACTGACATGTTCTAATTAAAGATTCCAAGTACTCAAAAAAAAAAATATTTATTATAATCCATTTTTTTACTCCAGTCATATTAGTTTAATAGTTTATGTTTTAAGTAATAACAAACATGTATCTGAATACATTTGTCTAAAATTTAGGCTACTTTATATCCTGGTACCATCCGGTTCGATCCGCGGGCGGAAGCTAGTGGAGTATGAATAAATAAGCACGTACAATATTGCAGGAAGGTCGCCCAGCGATGCTACTGCGGCGCTGAGAACTGTCGCGGGTGGATCGGCGCCGAGCCTGACTCTGATGACGAAGATTACGAAGAGGTAATGTCACTACACTCCACACCTTAGTTGGTTTTAATTCCGCCTGCGAAACAATACCTCCGGGTTCGAACCCCGGCTAAGACAAACATTTTTATGTATCATAAGGAATAAAAATTGTTCTCGGGTATATGAAAGTGCGCCTCCATCAGACATTGCTCTCACTTGACACAATT
Source organism: Chesias legatella (assembly GCA_947359385.1). Classification (NCBI taxonomy): domain Eukaryota; kingdom Metazoa; phylum Arthropoda; class Insecta; order Lepidoptera; family Geometridae; genus Chesias; species Chesias legatella. The sequence continues at coordinate 2,892,563 of OX375783.1, forward strand.
ACAAATATTTTGGTTCTAGTTCGGAAGGATTTTTGCATGGAGAAGGTTTTTTGTTATCCATTTCGCCTATGGCTGAACAACGTGTGCCGGGTTAGGTTAGTAATACAAATGCAATGAAAAAATTTATTAGTTTGTCATTTTTTACTCACCAACGGAACAACGGAATAACGTATTTTTCATACATAGGCTGTGACTCGGAGGAACGTAGCAACTGGTAAATGACCCACGGCAAGACAAGGTGGAAAAATTAATATAATTAACATTATGTTGTGTTGTCAGGAGGAGGAAGACGTGTCCACTTCGAAGACAGAGTCGAGGGACGCGTCGGAGGAGTCGCGCGGGGGCGGCGCCGCGGCGGAGGCGGCGCGCCCGCGGCGTCGGCGCCCGCGCACCGACCGCACCTACAAACCTAAGCCGCCCGATCTCGTGCAGGATGCTGATGTGAGTATACAAACCTGTAGCACGGAGTCGAGGGACGCTCCGACGCGTAGCCAAAGTGGGTCACTGACGCTCTGTCTACCCCTCAGGGGGAAAAACGTCAATCTATGTATTTTTAGTAGGTCTTTTCTAAGCTAGGTTATGTCAAGGCTGTCAATGCAGATATCGGTGATGGTTTCTTTGTATATCCGTTTTTCACAAATCATAAAGAGTTTTAAGCCACCTTAGTATGATATTTTGAATCAGCCTTTCTCTCATTATATAGACAAATGCATTTTTCACTACGAGTGTGATGTAAAAAAACATGGTGAAGGTTTTTGACCTGATCTGTGCAGTTCCGCTTTTCCATTTTTGTCTTTTATACATTTGACATTTCAGTTTCGAAATCAAAAGTTGAAAACTTTATTTCCATAGAATTCATAAAGAAATGGCTTGTAAACGTCAATAATATTCAAGCTTAAGCTAAGTTTGACGTCTGTTCAAAACATATCTGACTCTCGATGGGGAAGAAGAGATAAGAAACCCCTAAAGGGAAAAAACCCTTCCTTTCTTTTTCACGAGAAATTTGACATAATGTGTGAAGTATTACTATCACCTCCTCACTATAATACGCTCTATATTTTTAAATAAACCTACAAACCCATATCATTTGTAGGTTTATTCGAAAAATATAGAGTGCATTATAGTACATACAATAGTATGTACAAATCTATATAATCCCTCCTCCCGACTCGCAACGCCCCAAGCCGAGGTCCGAACCTAAGCGGTACCCTTGGTGACGTTGTGTATAATTTTAAGTTTTACCGGTTGAGAGCCGTCCGCTCTCACCAAAAGCCCGTGTAAACGCTGTCAAGGCCATCTGCGGCCAACACCAAATATCCATTAATAAAATAAAAATCTATATAACGTTGCATTCAGATCGAGGAGGACCTAGAAGCGCTGAATCGTCACGGCGTCAAGAACCAGTCGCACACGCTCCGTCTGTCGCGTACGGTGGTGCGCGCGAAGACGCGGCGCGCGCAGGTGGCGCTGTTGCGGCTGTTGCGCGACGCGGACCTGCCGTGCCGGCGGCTGTTCCTCGACTACCGCGGCCTGAGGCTCATCGCGCCGTGGTGCGCCGACGCACCTTTACACTTCAAGTGAGTACTGTACTGAACTTAAATGTAAAAAAAAAAAAAAAACTACTAATACTTAAATGTTTTAAGTATTTATTTCCTATTTTATTAATTTTTTATGTGTTATGATAAATGTTATGTACACATATTATTGTCATATGTATCAGAACTGTTTTTTTTGTTATTCTATTTTAGTTTAATTGTGTAATATATATGATGTTTGTGTACTTAAATAAATAAATAAATAAATAACTGGCAACTGAGTCAAAGTAAAATTGCAGGCGCATGAGACGTAACATCCTCGTCTCGCGGTGAGGGACGATACTGAGTCATCTCATACTCTGGTGGAGAGGGCTTGAGTCGTATTGTTGTTGTCTATGGGCAGCGGTTACCACTTAACATCAGGTGGGCTGCCAGCTAGACCATATAAAAAAAAAGTCAAAATCAATAACTTTATTTCTGTAGAATTCATGAAGCTTGGCAACGTCAATTATATTCAAAGCATAAGGTCATGCGTACTTATCGCTAAGTTTGACGCCTGTTCAAACAATATCTTACCCTCTATGGAAGAATAGACAAGAAACCCCTAAAGGAGGGCTATTGTTGGACAATTCCCACACCGTCATCTAGCCGTAAACTAAACATAACTTGTACTATGGGAACCAGACAACTGATAGAACACATATATACTTTTTGTAAATACATACGTATGATACATATTAACACCCAAATAATAATTTTGCCTTTCATAGTATATTTGTTATTTCAGTTGCTTTGGTTAATCAACCGTAATTTCTATACAGGGTATAACATTCTGTATGTATTTGATGTGATTTTGTTTCCAGGCTGGAAATGCTGCAAACAGTGGACAGGCTTCCGATCCCAAACAAGACAATGGTACAGGAGAGCAGATTTATCACAATTGTCGAACGATGGCTGAGCTCCACTCCAACGCCTTCGGAGTCTGTTTTCATAGATGAAGCTACGGGTAATTGATTAATTATCTTATTAAGACACTTATTTGCTATCTGTCTTTTACAAGGTTATCTAAAACTACAATTTGTTTCTTTGGTTCCCAAACAATAATAATAAATATTGCTGTACATTCACAACTAGCCCCAAAGTAAGCTAAGTAAATAGCTTGTATCATGAGAACCAGACAACTGATATATTTTTTTTGTAAATCATACATGTAATCCATATCCAACACGCAGATCCAGAACAAACACCGATGTTCGTCACATAAATGTTTGTCCTGGGTGGGATTCGAACCCACGACCTCTCACAAGGCAGGGTTACTACCAACTGAGCTATGAGGCCAGTCAAAAATGGTACAAGAGGTTCATCTCTATGTCATTTACGAAGCTTTCATTTCATTTCATTTATTTATTTTTGTATGTGAACCTAGGTATACATAATGGTGGTAAGGCTTAAAAGCTACATCAAATTATTGATTAAGTTGAGAAAACGCCTTTCTTCCATAAAATGGTAGTCAGGGCATCACTATCCTCTTTGTGATGTATCTCAAACAATGTCTGTTTGACAACAAGCCTGTTTGTCTCATAACTCTTATTATAAATTAGATATCAGTTCAGTAGATCATTTAATAATAATAAAAAAGACACTAATGTGTAATTCCACAGGATTGCCAATAGAAATACCGAATAGAGGGCCTTTGGATAATACTGCGAGTCCCGAGAAGGTCAAAGATTGGACGGCTATTTTGGAAAAAGTGAAGGATTTGTCAAATCAACTGCTGGAAAGGTGGTCCAGTTTAAAGGTAAGATTAATGTAATGTAGTCATAGCGTGTCTATTTAGCGTGTACTCCTAGGAACGATCGCAGGATTCAGTCCTCTCGCCCGAGTGTTCGCGAGTCACGAGACTTTGCCAGAGAACTCTTACGGGACAGTAGTTCATAGTTCATTTATTCGTAACGAAGTTACAAGTCAATATAAATCACAATAACAATTAAATCGAATAAAAATTATTCTATAAATGATAATAAAATTTATAGTTATAGGCCTAATAACAATTTACAACTCCATAAAGGTTGTTTGCGTGTGTATGAAAATCAGTGTTCAAAATTTTTTGCCTCCCACTTGTTACTTGAGTATCATCCATTGCAGTTTTTATTCTTTTATTTTATGTGGTACAGTTACGGAACGAGTAGGGACCCACCTAGTGAGTGCTAATCTCTGCTCATAACAACCGATGCGACTTGGGTTCTCCCCTAGTAGTTATGACAAGAACCAAGTCGCATCGTACGCGTCCGTAACTCTGAAATGTGTAGGTGGAATGTCTCATGTGCCTGTAATTTCACCGGCAACAACACCTTTAAAACCTTTAAGTAACGCGGTAACGGCACTTTCTGCTTGGCGGCATTAATTGGCATGGTGGCAATAATTCCCCGGACGAACTTGACACGAGTTCTACTGCTCTTAAACAAATTTTATTCGCAGAAAGTACTTACTTCTATTCTCTGTCTATTCCCATATCCATAACAAACATGTGTTTACTTGAAGTTCCTTCACGCAAATAACGAAAGCAAACATTTTCAGGAAGTATTCAAAATCCCAAAGAAGGAGCGCATACAACAGATGAAAGAGCACGAGCGCCAAGCGAACGTGGAGCGCAGGGCGGCTGACTCCAGCGGCTCGCGGGACCGAGACCGGGACCGGAAAGAGGACCGAGACCGCCGGGACGACCGAGACCGGGACAAGGAGAAACGGGACCGGGAGAGGGACAGGGATAGGGATCGGGAACGCGACCGGGACAGGGAGAGAGAACGGGACAGAGAGAGACACAGGGACAGGGAGAGGGATAGGGAGCGCGAGAGGGAGAGGGACGAGCGGGATAGAAGGAGACGCAGGAGCCCTGATGGCAGGAGGAGCATACGGTAAATAAAGCAGTAACATTCAAAAATACGTACTGACAACAAACAAGCTCTACTGCTTTCTGCTCTTTTAATTTTGTATTAAAACATGAGACACAATGATTCGCTTGTAGCAATAGATCTAAATGTATGTAGAGTTCGGGTGGGGAAGTATGCCCGCCATACACATTAACTACTACTACTGATCGTTAGATTAGCTCTCGCGAACCAATGTTAAAGCGTAAGTTGATTAAAGTGAATGAAGCTCCTTTCGTGCCACTTGAAACGTTCTCGATTTTATAGTTCGAGGACTGTCGGTTTCCTTACGAAGCGATTGATGCATGAGGCGCGAGATATCTGAAGGATCGGCCGATGTGTAAGAGACAAACCTAATTTCTAATGCTCTTGCTATCGACAGAGCATACCGTTTTACATAAGGTGGGCCATTCGATAGTACCGCCAAAAATTACTTCAAAATAACGTGCTACAGGACCTGATGAATACAGGGCTTTTATCTAGTTGTAAAGACCTTTTATTAGCCTTATGTTTCTCATTAAGTTTTGATTATTATGTTTTTATGATGAAGCTGTAAGTCTTCCTCAAATAAATAAATAAAAATGTCAAATTACATGTCCTGCAGAAACCCTAACATCATACACGTCACCAGGTTGAGCGAACGAGTGTTAGCTGCGGTTCCCCCGATGAGCAAAGAGGAGCGACGTCGCGCGTTCGCGGAGGCGGCGGCCGCGGCGGACGAGTCGCGCCGGCAGCGCGACCGCAACCCCGCCTGGGGGTTCTGGCCGCAGCCCGAACACTTCCCGCAGGTGTGTGACACACGTGCACGCACACGCGCGCGCACACGCGCACGCACACGCGCACGCACCCGCACGCACGCACCCACGCACGATGTTCCGTGGCTCTTTCCGATAAGCAAAGAGGAGATCGTTATACATATTATACTCTTCAATATCAACTTATTGGCCAGAAAAAATCAAGCACATTGTCTCACTGATTTGGTATCGTTTGTGTCCGTAGATGTTCCCACCCGGAATTATGGGCGGTCCCAACAGCATGCCGATGACGATGCCGGGCGGCAACATGATGCCGAACACCAGTATGATGCCGAACATCCCCGGCAACAACATGGTGCCGCCCGGGAACATGATGCTGCCCGGGAATATGATGCCGCCCGGAAATATGTTGCCCCCTGGGAATATGATACCACCGGGGAATATAATTCCGGGGATGATGCCGGGCATACCGCCGGGCGAAATACCGCCGGAATGGATGCAGGATTTTCAAAATGGGTCGCCATTTTGTCCGCCTTTTCAGGCGGGCCAGCCGTTTTGCATGCAGCAACCTAAGTAAGTTACAGCTGTTTTATCTATATCCATAGACAGAAAAAGTACTTGCAAGCTATATAAACAGTTTAACTTTAACCTTTTACATTTTTTGCGCATGTCACGAACAAACGTTTGAACGCATTTGAGATCTGAGAGAGATTTGAGATTTGAGCATGTCACCGGACCTTGGACCTCCTTGGTAGATGATAGCTCATTTACTTGTCGATAGTACCTTCTTGCTCCTGAAGTGGAATTCGAAGATGAGTAACTGTAACTTAAAACTGTAATTTAATTTAAAACTTTTGCAGCATGATGAACATGGGCGGGTTTAGCATGAACGTCGGTGGGTTCATTTTCGGGCAGCAAATGCCGGGCGCGTTCACGATGCAGGGCGAGCAAGCAGCGGCGGCGGCGGGTGCCGGGCCGAACGAGAAGGAGGCTGTGCTGCCGTCCATGTGGCGGAGCGCCCGGGACCCGCGCGGCCGCACCTACTACTACCATGTGAAAATACGCCGCCCGCAGTGGATGCCGCCGCCCGTGCCGCCCTCGCCAGGTACATCCTTAGTTCTAGCGGTGGACCTTGCCAACTCCAACGCTGTCAAGGCCATCTGCGGCCAAAAGCTTAATGTCCAGTCATAAAAAAAAAAAAAGACCTTGGCAACTCTGAAGTTAACTGTTAAAAGCTGTAACATATTGACGTCGCTTTAAGTTATGTTTAGGCAAAAGGCTTACGGTCCGCCTGATGTAGCGCGGTCACCGCAGGCTAGTGACGTCAGCAACACCGAGAGCATTACTGATGCGTTGCCTACCCTCGAGATTCCTCATCAAAGGGGCATAACCAAATATTAATACTATATTTGTTGGGTGTTGCAGAGGATAGTTCATCGGAGGAAGATGATGATAATGTGAACCAGCTAGACAGTCCTGTGGTGCGACGCCATATGAAAGGCAGTAGGTTCGTCGAGGGAGTCAATGGCATTTGTGAAGGTGAAAATAATTTTAGTGTGTTTAGTTGTAGTTGGCATTTTTTATTATTATAAGAAAGTATATAAATAATAATAAATAATATTGTTGGACAATTCACGCAGCATCTAGCCCCAAAGTAAGCTAAGCATAGCTTGTATCACGGGAAACCAGACAACTGATATACTATTTATATACTTATTTTATTGTAAATACATACATATAATACATATTAACAACCAGACACAGAACAAACATCTATATTCGTCATACAAATGTTTGTCCTGGGTGGGAATCGAACCCACGACTTACAGCGCAGAAGGCAGATTTACTACCAACTGCGCTGTGAGGAAGCTTTAGTCATTTATCTCAATATCACAGTTGTCTCGCCCGGACTTGTTAGTAATTTCATTTGTATTAGTTTGTCCTGACTGTCAGGTTATTGAGTAATGAATTACTGGAAGTAAGTGTAAGCCGTGTTATTCGTGAGAAAACTATGCCGGCGACGAGCTCAACATACGTTACGTCTACATTCCCATTATAGTGTAACCCACGAGGTTATAAGTGGTCACTAAAGCTCTGCTTACCCCTTCGGGTATAAATGTGTGAATATATGTATATATATCATAGTTGTCAATTTGTTTAAATTGACATCATTTGTTTCCAATACATGTTTCAATAGATTAAAGTTTTAATTAAGTATTTCGTATCCAGGCACTGATCTACTAATATATTTTTTAATCTGTATTATTGAATTAGTGGCTCCATAGCTCGGCTAGCAATAACTGGCTGCAATAACTGGCTGCAAAAACAGGGGGAGCCAGTTTGATCCCTGGCCATTGTAAACATGTGTCTGAAAGCACAAACTTGATTCTCTCGCAATGCTCAGGTATAAATGTGAATGAGCATTATACCTCTATTATTTCAGTGAGTAACAAGGACCAATCCAATAACGGATTGATTCCCGATCACGCGCTGGTTTCTCTGAAGCAGCGGAAACGGCGGCCGGGGCTCGTCTCAGAAAGGCCGATAAGTGTAAGTACCTATAAATATTTTCTGTCTTCGTCTATATTTTGAAGTTTTTGTGATACTTTAACCCGGCCTGGCTTCGAATGGATACAATTCACTTATAGTTCGGTCATATTGTAGAAATATTCAAAGTAGTATATACACAAAACCTTGCATGTTATAGCTTTTTCTATTAGTGAAAATCGTATCAAAATCCGTTGTGTGGTTTAGAAGAAGTAAGCGGAGAAACAGACAGAGCAGATAGCGACTTTGTTTTGTTTGTACCCATTAGAGATTTTGCTCAACGTGGGGTGTTATGTTAAAGTTTGTTTCAAACAAAATGTGCGAAAATCTTTATTGATACATTATTCCAGCCTCGAACAGAAGAAGACAAGTTGGCGGGTAGACTGGAGGTGAAACGTTACAAACAGACCAAAGAGAAGTTGCGCCGCCGGAAGGAGAAGATTATGCAGAGAGTGCGCGTACTCGCCGCCAAGACCAAGATACGAGAGTCTGATGTCAAGGTAACATACCTTATTTAGACTGGCCTCGCAGCTCGTGGGTTCGATTCCCAATCAGGATAAACATTCGTGTGAAGAACATAGATGTTTGTTCTGTGTCTGGGTGTTAATCCGCGCAGTAGGCACGATTACTACCAACTGAGCTGTGAGACTAGTCTTAGATTACTTTGAAAGAGATTTAATAGACATTTAATAGAACCTTATTACACAAATAAGTCAATAAGCACTTTAGTCAATAACAAATTCGATCTATTTATTAGTTCCAAACCACTAAAGCTATCTTATCTTGTCGGCAACGTAAGAGTGATCATGTATGTTCCTATATTTGAGAAGACACTGCTTCCTATAACGGTTTCTGTTAACTAAAACAGGAGGCAGAGCTTCCACATTTATTTGTACCCTTACTTTGTATTTAATAAGATTTTTGTATTATCTCACATTTTAATCTCCCCACAGATGGTGGATCTGGATTCGGGGTCAGACGAGGAAGACGAGCCGGAGGAAGTGCCCGCCCCCGCGCCCGCGCCCTCCCCCGCGCCAGCGTCCTCCCCCGCGCCGCCCCCCACCCCGGAGGCGGAGCCCCCCGCCCCCGGGGCGGACGCGGCGGAGGCGGCGCGCAAGATAAAGGAGCACTTCAGGAGTACGATGGCGCGCGTGATGGTGCAGCATCTCAACCCGTACCGGCACTCGGACGCGCCCGCCGGACGCATCACCTCCACTGCTGACTTCAAACATTTAGCCAGAAAGGTAATTAATTATTACCACCTTTATTAAACAGTGTAGTATCAACATTATTACTCCTTATTAACATTCCCATATCTTTTTTTTTTTAATGTCATTTTGGTGATAGATCGAGCTGACGGCCCACCTGATGTTAAGTGGTAACCGCCGCCCATGGACACCAGCAATACGACTTAAGTCCTCTCCACCAAAGTACGAAATGACACAAGTCACATTGCGTTGCGTCCATCACCTCGAGACAGGGACGTTACGTCTCGTGCGCCTGTAATGTCATATATGCCGCCAAGCAGTGATTTTCGTTACTATTTTCTGGTTGAAAGATGTGGTTGCCGCTGAAATTACAGGCACATGAGACATTCCACCTTCAGGTCTCAGAGTTACGGGCATATGCGATGTTTTTGTCTTGTCTTACATAAGTAGGTGAGGTCCCAGTTCTGTCGCTTGTTATGGGCAGAAGTTACCGCTTAACACCAGGTCGGGCCATCGGCTCGTTACTTAACTATAAACATAAAAAAAATGTCACAAACATATTGTCTTCCACAGCTGACGCACTTCGTGATGCTGAAGGAGTTGAAGCACTGCCGGTCGGTGGATGAGCTGGTGGTCACGGAGTCGGTGCGCTCCAAGGCCAAGATGTTCGTCAAGAAGTACATGGCCAAGTTCGGGCCCGTGTACACGCGCCCCGCCGAGGAGGCCGACTAACGAACGCCAGCGGTCGGGGAAGCCGCCCGGACTCTGACTCGACCCTTATCCTTTACCGGACTTTTTCCCAAGTGTAGTGGATAAACCAAACACAACTATAGTCAAATTTGACAAACTCTTAGTGTGAATGAACAAGCAGTAACTGCACAATTAATGTCGATCAATCGAAAGCTGAAAGGGCATGAACGCCAGCGGATTAGGGAAATCGCCCGGTCTCTGACTCGACCCTTATCCTTTACCGGACTGTTTCCCAAGTGTAGTGGATAACCCAAATAGAACTATAGTCAAATTTGACAAGACTCTTAGTTTGAATGAACAAGTAGTAAGTGCACGGTTAATGTCGATCAATTGAAAGCTGAAAAGGCATGAACGCCAGCGGATTAGGGAAATCGCCCGGTCTCTGACTCGACCCTTATCCTTTACCGGACTGTTTCCCAAGTGTAGTGGATAACCCAAATAGAACTATAGTCAAATTTGACAAGACTCTTAGTTTGAATGAACAAGTAGTAAGTGCACGGTTAATGTCGATCAATTGAAAGCTGAAAAGGCATGAACGCCAGCGGATTAGGGAAATCGCCCGGTCTCTGACTCGACCCTTGTCCTTTACTGGACTCTTTCCCAAGTGTAGTGAATAATCTTAGAACTATAGTAAAATTGAGAATGTTATATTCTTTGACAATGATTGTTAGTAATTTACAAAAGAGAATGTTGTAATAATTACATATAGGCAGTAACGAACTGGTTGATAGCTGAAAAACCATGAACTCAGTGGTTGGGGAAGCCACTGGTAATGAAATGGCACCCTTTAAAAGTCTGGACACAACTATAGTAAGACGAATGAAATTCTAATTCTTAGCTGTAGTATCGCAGTAATGATGATGACTGTTCTCCAAATAATAGGAAAGTAACTCATCACTAAACCTCAAAAGGAGGCAAAAAGTATATGATCTAATTATGTATTATTGGACAGTTCCTCAAATGACGTTATTTCTTGAATATTAAGAAAAGGTCAAACTCAAAAAGTTAATTTTCCACAGAATTTGTAAAAAATGGTTTGGAAATGTCAAAAATATTGAAACATAAAGTCACGCGTACTTATCGCTAAGTTATAGTATATATTATTTCCTCGGTTTCCTTATTAGTAACGAAAGAAAGAAAGAAGACATTTATTTTTATTGAATTTTATGCTCGGCACGAATGTCATTTATCTTAACACCGACTACTCGGTATTAAATAAATCATTGATGGACCTTTCACATTTATTGGCAACTGTGTGCCCCTAAGAGCGTTTCTACATTATCCGATGTAAATTATATTAATTAAATGTATGATGTATGGTCGATACTCCATATCACTTGAACTTGCAGATGGCCCCTCCTAGTTCAGTTAAGCGGTAACCTCTTCCCGTAACAAGCAATAAGACCTGGGTCCTCCCCCACTTAGGTAAAATAAAAACCAAGTCTCATCGTATGCGCCCACAACTCTGAGACGACAAAAACATCTTTCCAAGCGGAACACAGTAACGCGAATGCATTACTGCTTGGCGGCAGAAATGGGTGTGTGTTTTCCATAGAAGGACTAATGTGTGACAAGAAATGTAATAATGTAATACATAGTTTGACTGTTGCTTAGCATTAAGAGATGTTTTCAAATCTTAAGATGAAATTCGTATTTAAGTTTTGACTGTTATATAGTCGCAATGAAGTGATTATTTAATATGATCTCCCATGTGTTGTAATGTACAGCTCGAATAAACTTAATGTAACTTCATATGAAGCGGAAAGAGAATGGCGTTTCCTGTACACAGTATTACAATTGCATCGCTTATATATAAAGAAGTAACTTTTTTTACATAATCTACTTAGATATTTTCTTCAATAATTAAATTCTTTGATATCACTAGATATTATGTGTTGAATATCAAAAGCTAAATATACATATTGCTTCTCCTGTCTTATATATTGAAGAAAAGGTATTATATATATATATATATAGCAATATATTAAATTTGATTTAGATAATGTTTTAGAATTTAGAGAAATATTGAAGTAAAAGTAACAGTGGTGGGAAATCCCCGCGAGGTAGATGTAAAAAAATTATGTGGTGAATTTTTTTTGAATAAGAATTCCTATTAGAAATTAATGGAATATTTGAAAATTAGGTTTATTTGAGAAATCAATTAACGTGTGTATGTGTATTTAGTGATTATGAAGTTATGTTACGGAGGCGAGATGCTAATCTCACTATGATTTTTGTAAATAATAATGTAAATATTTGGTGTGAACTGTGAGCCGCTCGCGAAGCGAATATTTTATTTTTAGACTTAGGACGTTACTTGTATGTGCTGAAGACGAAATTGATGGCGGTGATAGAAGCCGATGAAACAAATAAAAATATTTATTTAGAAACGCTGCGTTTTTCTCTTTTATAACGAAGTTTTATTATCACTACGGATGGAATTACCAAAATCACATAGACAGAAATGCGACAACAAATGAAATGGGCGTGCACTTTTTATCCACCAAATAATTATATAACAAACCAAAAAGTCAAAATTACATTATCAGAATATAATAAACGTTATTAGGTAACAATCTGGACTCTATTAATGAAACAGTAAATAAATTACTAATCTTTTTATTATTTCTCGTGACAATTTATTTCACAGATGTTCAAGTTTTTTCGTACTCCTTAAGAATCGATTTAATTTAATGGCCCCGCTACGAAAATTTGGTGGGTAGTAAAATCGAGTGTTAACAAAATGCGTTATGACAAATCTAATCGCACTTACAGAGTAAACTCCATCGTATTTTTTGACTTATAACTATATCCACACTCGGGATAAAGGTCGTGTGCACTAGCTACTTCAGACCCTTTTGGTGAAGTCGGGAAACCGGGTGGAATGATAAAGCTTATACTTCGAACATCCAATATAGTCCTGATGTCACTGGGATAACTGTCGGTTATCAGGAACTAAGAGCAGCGCCATCTATGCTCACTTGGGACAAATAGAGTTAATTCTTGCAAAAATTCGTCCTAAAGATATTTCGAATCAAAGGTTGAGCTATATTGGCTACTGCAATAATAATAGTCTTAATTTCTATTGCAGTAGTATATATCGAGCCTTGACCGTCGACTTATCGTAAGCGACAATTATACCCATATACCTACCATTTCTTTTGTTGCAAGTGATATTTTTAAATAAAATGTGAAAAATGGCGTGCTAACGATAAACTTTGCATTCGCTATATATTCTAAATAACGACATTTTGGCGGGAAATCTCGACAACACCTTGTTATAGCTTAAAATATCACTTTCGACAAAAATGCTATTTGGGTAAAATTTTCGCTTACGATATCCAAAATATATCCAAGTATATCGAATATACTACGTTATTCGCTATCTTTATATATATATCTTTATATATTATTAATGCAAGATTTGCCCCAACACTATAGATTTAATTGGAAAATATCAGCGTCAAGATCTGAGACGCTATTCGTAGATCTAGTCACAGATGAACATCTCCGAACAGCTGTAGAAGAAATGCTGGGAGCAGAATAAAGGCTAGTGGAAGTTCTAACGGCTGACGAAGAAGTGCTTCTTGGCGCTACACGACGTAACGTCTTATAGTCGTCGTCTAAAAGTACACGTATACGCTTATCTTTCTACTGAGTTTGCTGCTGTCTCCAAAACTCCTCCCTGTTCTCGAGGAATCGTATAGCCTCCTCGGCTTGTTTCATCACGACCCCGTTCTTCTTGTCTGCGATGGCTAAGTCCGGGTTTTTCAGCAGATTCTCAAGGTATATTTTGTCGGACATGAGTAGCCCCAAGGCCGGTTTGGAGGACTTCGAAGATTTTGAAGATTGGGACGCGCGCTTGGCGGTCTTCTTGGCTGGCTGGCTGGACGGCTTGGCTTTCACTGCGCCTATGGTGTTCTCGATGGCTTCCTGAAAACATAACGTATTCTATACGTAAGGTAATTGTACGCATGAGTACGCATATGCTTACCCGCTGTAGTGGGTATGGTGGCAGTACGTCCCTTGACGACCTTGGTATTAGTTCTGCTGCTACTAACTTGCAACTGAGTGTTAATCTATCGATAAATCGGCGTCTCGTCTGACCTGATTTGGATCGACGATCGACCGACTGTTGTGGTTACCTCACCTGTGCCTTCTGAACGCCAAGCCTGAAGTCGCTGAGGTCCGGTCTCGCGCGCAGTCCCCTGTGGAAGTGCACCAGGCTCATCTCGAACTCGCCGCAGTAGTATAAGGCCTCCGCTTTCCGCAGCAATGCTTTAGCGTCCTTGGGGTCCAGTTTCAAGGCTGTCTCCGCATCGGCTAGCGCCAGGCGCGGCTCGCCAAGGAGTAGGTAGCACTTGCTGCGGGCTACGTAGGCTGGTCTCTCTTCTGGAGCTAGTTCGATGGCCTGAAACATGTGAGAGCTAATATTAAAACTAAGTAAGAAGGTATCCCTTTTCAGTTCTCACTCTATGGTAATTTTTTTTCATCGATATAAAACAGACTCTTTAGATCATTAAGTTTGAATTAATTGTCAAGTTTAGCCTGCTCAGATCTTATTGGACAAATAAAAAATTTTATAAATTTGGTGAATCATCAATGTCAATTATTAATGTGTGGGTACCAGAGTACTTGGGTAACACACATTTAACTTATTTGTATAGAACCCGCGACCTTAACTACGTGCTCAACATCATCAGGCAGTCTTTGTCAGTGCCACTTATGCGCCCTGCTCAGATCTGTATCTGAGATGCACGAAACGAGCCTCTTTCAGGCGCACTATAATCCTTTCACCTTTCGAGAGAGACGACGATTAGTAACAGTAGTAGCGCAAATTTTCGTGCTGAATTGTTATCTATTTGCAAAAAGAAAAATCACGAATATACCTTGTTAACAAATATAACAGCGATCCGATACCGTTCCCTCATCATCTCGGCGCGAGCCAACGCCAGCAGCGTGCCGGCGTCGGCTTCGTCAGGTAGGTGGAGAGCGCTGCTCCTCTCAGCCTTGTCCTTCATACTCAAAGACGCCTTGATGTCCTTTGAACCCATCACAACCGCCGCGGCTCGATCTTTATCTGTATACAGTTCCTCCTCACGGCGTCTTCTCTCGCGTTTCTGCTTCCTCTCCTTCTTACGCTTCGGCTTGAGCGACTCCTTCCTCTCCTTAGCCGCTTGCCTAATCTCAGCATCCCCTTCATGTCTGTCGGCCTGGGCCCTCTTGCTGATGGATGCTTTAGGCGCGATTTCTTCTTCCTCCTCATCGCCGATGCCGACCCGAACGAAGCTCTGAAGGAATTCCGCGTCTCTCCCCGGCCCTAGGATGGACCTGGCCTGAGCTTTCGCATCGTTACCATTCTCGGCCATTGCTCGCGTGTTATGTAACGTGTGAGGTGTGAAGAGCCGTCAGTATCGACGCCCGAGCCGCTGTCGTCATGGAGACAGAATGTGTTTTCGCACCCACTTGTGTTCACACCAGTGTAGTGGTGCTCGAACCGAGTTGGTAACACCACGGTACTTGAGGCAGCTTACCGATTCGTCACATAAACATGACAGTGGCCACACGTCCTGACCCCAACCAGTAGGTATTCATGTCGCGCTAATTCAATAACTGAATAAATTATCTCTCTATTGTATTCAAATATGGGTGCTTTATTTTGTTTGAGTATCCTTATAAGAGCTCTTAACCCTATCCTAGTTGAAACATTTGTCTATAAAATACATAATATATATACACACACCTAGTATAAAGCTCGATTATCACTGACTCGCTGACTGTCAGAATTGTTTGGGGCAGATAGAGGGGGGGTGGTTGAAAACTGAGTATAGGGTCGTATAGGGGGTGCTCCGAAGGGTCCGGGAAAAAACTCACATTTTACCCCCCCCCCCCCCCCCCTTCTTTACCCCCCACAACATATCTCTAAACTATAGCAGGTAGCGGGGGTCATTGTCGAACAAAAATAGGGGAGGGGGCGAATAATTTGAGATGTCTTGTTTCGTTCCTCACCTTGTTGAGTGCATTCAGCGCGCGGTCGTAGTATCCATTCTTTAAATGTCCGAATGATTCGTCGCGGTGCTTCTTGGCTTCGACAGGATTGCTGATAGGGAGATCTGGTTCTTTGTTGCGCCCCATACTGCATCAGAAATGTCTAAGGGTTATCTTATCATAATTTCTACTAACCAAATTAGGATATTAATAAGTACCTAAATAGATCGTTTGTTAGTAAGTGTTAGTTAGTTGTAGTTGTAGTTAAAATAGTTATGTGATATTAAACAAAGAATAAATAAATAAATGTTGATGGACATTTAGACAAAGCCATCTCTAGCCCCATAGTAAACTATGTATAGCTTGTATGATGGGAACCAGACAACTGATAAAATACTTATTTTTTTCTAAACAATTACATATAATACACATTAACACCCAGACACAGAACAATCATCAATTTTCGTCACATTAAATGTTTGTCCTAGATGGGAATCAAACCCACGACCTACAGCGCAGAAAAAAGGGTTACTACCAAATTAACTGTGGTTCTAGTATGTGATAAGAAGAGACTGGTGATGATGACCTGGAATAACCTTTTAATTTATAAATTTGTTTTTATTTATTTAAGATGCTTTTTAACCGGAACCCCGCGGACAGAAGCTAATTCCATTATATGAAACTCAACGGAGTGTACCTAAAATATAGCGTACGATGATATTGTAGATTTCGATATACCACTCTCTACACATTCCTCTATGTAAAAGTTATTTTTGAAAAATAGAAGAAGTGTGAAGTGTTCGTCTGTGAGCTCATACATTGTCAACTCTAAGTTCTCACGATAGTGCAACTTGTGTAACACAATAAAAAAAGTGATCCATTGAGGGTCTGTCTGATGGGTGTTGTCTTATAATATGTATTAGGTATGCGTAGGTATAGATGTCTTTTAAATTTGCAAGAGCAGTTCTGTGCAGTTCTGAGCAGTTGACCAATCCAATTCCGAATCCAGTTCCTATATATAAAAAGGTATAAAAGGTAAGGATAATATAGAAACATTTAACTAATATGACTAATTGCAAGAGTTTTATCAGTTAGGTTAGGAAATTTATTACATACCTATTGGCAGATAAAAAAGGTGGATACAAATATAGGAATGCCGGCTAACCCCACACCCTGAACTGCGGTTTTGGGAGTGCCACAAAACTCAATAAATCTCATAACGATATTAATCTTTTAAAGCTAAACCAACCCCAATATTTCCCTATCGGCAATGGATAGGTAAACATTTGCCGTGGCGGCCTACGTTGTGATGAATGGTATGCCACCCACAAACCCGGGGGGTATGCTAATGGTACGCTGCCTTCTTCGGCGTGATCTGATAACGGGTTCCGTGGTTCCGTGATTGAGGACTATATTTCTCTGCGTTTATCGGAGGATCTACAACGACATCATCGTCTCTTTTGGTATTCGGTTTCATAAATTAAGTCACGAGTACTAAATGCAAATTTAACAGACATTTTTCTATTCCCAGGTTTCATTGCTAGTCATTATGCAAATTAGAAAATAATGAGCTTTGTCAACAAGTATAGCGTTTTTCTGACCCTTATTTTCTATTACCCTTAGTCACCCAGCCTTCTGCGCTGTAATTTTTGGGTTCGATTCCCACACGAAAAATATTTGTATGACGAATATAGATGTTTGTTCTGTATCTGGTTGTAAATATTTATTATATGTATGTCTTTACAAAATAGTTTATAAGTATTATATCAGCTGTCTGGTTCCCACGATACAAGCTTAATTTGGGGCTAGATGGCGCTGTGAGAAATGTCCACCAATATTTATTTATTTATGTTATGGTCCAAATAATTACTACATCCAAATCCCAATTCAAACGCAATAGGAAGAAACATGGATCACCGTCAAGTGATCAAACGATTTGTTTTGGCACAAGAAACATAACTACCATTATTTTGTTCAATTTGCGAATTAGTTCTCATAACTCTGGCACGGGCTGGCCTCATTACCGATCGGAATTATTCATTTTGTAAACACGACAGCCATAATGCAGATGCATATTCGCGTGAGTTAAAAATTACGCCGAAATTAATTGTAATACTACTCCTACTAAATTGTTGTTGCGAATTCATGTGTAGAATTGGTTAGTTTCGTATTGAATCGTTTTTATATATATTGTCTAATCAATAGATAATTAAACAATTTGTATGGTGAGATTCCTACCAGTAGCTAAGTTCTAAACTATTATAGTCCTTACTAGTATAACCTAACACACCCCTTCAAAGGGGCCAAAGATTTGATCCCCGGCCGGGCAGAGAAACATCTTATGATGATCTTGCTGAAACGGAGACCCATTTGACCATACCATGAACAAAAGCCAATTTTGTTTTTACTGTCCATATTGTACGCGCGTGTCAATTAAAAAAAACTACACTATTCTATTCCAAATTCTATGTGCACGGGTCTCGAACGCTTGTTGTTCATTAAAGCGTGTCTCTGCCACCTGCGGCACAGTACATCCTAGAGGTAGTCTTCAGCATTCTTCAGCATCTTCAGTATGTGGTCACCATGGTAAATAGGGGAAGACCCAAGTCATATTTCTTTTGTTTTAGGCAGAGGTTACTACGTTTTAACATCACTGTTCTCCCCATTAACTTCACTGAAGACATCTCGTACTAAACCAATAGGGAGCTGTCGAAATTACTTCAACGGGGATTGATTTCCAAAAACGTAACGAAGATCATACCGATTAGAGCTGATGCCATATCAACACGAGGCATGTTGCTGGATAAAGATAAAGATAAAGATTAATTTATTTGCGTCAACATAATGTAGGTTACAGTAGATCTTAAATATATTATAATACGTCGCATTATTCTTCAGATATAGTTTAATTACAAGGTAGTCCCTTTAACCTACAGGCAACATATTCGCACAATTTTAGATTTTACTCGATTAAAACATCGACTTTTTATCGATTCTCGCCTCTATGGTTCGCGAGCATCGACTTTACCTCATTCCTTCAGAGATTTTTCAAACAAGACTTCCTATTTTGGGGTCTATTAGACATTCATAATGTCATATTTTGGGTGGGATTCGGGTGACTATATCTTCGAATAATGCGACTATAATAATATTGATAGAACTTCACTCTGGAGTTCGTTTAATCATATATTATAATACGTCGCATTATTCTTCAGATATAGTTTAATTACAAGGTAGATATTTAGAGAAGGAAGTATTGTTTCTGTTCCATTATTTCGTTGATTAAATATGAAACAAATTTCATGACATATTTGTTTTGTTTTAGTATCGGAATCACAAAGAGGTGTACTTTATAACAAAGAGTTTTAGATTAAGATTAGCCTTAAGATAAGATTGAACAATTTCTTAATTATATTATATTAATTTCTTAATCATTCTTCATTATTATAATACCGTAACAATTGGACAATTGTAATCATTCTAATAAACGTACAATAGTGGTATAAAGGAGAAACATCATTTTGATGCAAGTGCAACAGCTCTTGCGAAATCACCATCGATTAAGTGGACAATAGGCCTATTATAAAACCTAGCAATAGCTGTGGAGGTGGCGGCCGGTCCAGCCAGCAGTCCTCCTGATGACGTGGCCACTGAGTCGCGTGGAGTGCGCGGCGGACGTGCTCGCGTGGCGAGTGCTGTGCGCACTGAAGGTGCGTATGTCGACGCCGCCCTCTGACAACACCAGCTTGATACAGCGGCTAATAGACAGCCGTAGCGGCTCTGTGTGCTCGTTTTGACGTCAATATTAGATTACCGGCGTTCTCCGACCTCATTATTTTTGTTACCAAAATATAATCCTTGATGACAGAAGCAGGACAAATTTTTGTTTTCCCGGAAATACGGCAGAAAAGGTAGGGGCTGTTCGCGTCCTGGAGCAGAGGTTTTGACTGTTTGTTATGGCTATCCCACCATCATGTTCTATTGATATATTTTCAAGTTTTATCAGAGAAAGCCTTTACCATGGCGGCTCTGTATGGTTTTTTTTTTTTTTTTTTTTTTTGTAAAATGTCCTGTATTTAAATATTTTATATATTTAATGATAAATTCGGGTACCAATTTTATATGAAGTTCATTACTACCTGTGGGTCCCATGTTGAATTAGACTTGGGACGATTAGGTTTAAGCCTATAAACTCCTTTAAGGAGTCATTTTACATACTCATCTGTACCGGTTTTTCCACGAAGAAAAGCACTGAGCGGTAATTTTAAGAGAGCCGTATAATAAATAATAAATCTTGGTGGATATTTCACACATCGCCGTCTAGTCCCAAACTAAGCATAGCATGTACTATGGGAACCCGACAACTGATAGAATACATATAATAAGTTTTTTCATAAAATAATATGTAATTTTGTACATGTATACATATAGTACATATCAACACCCAGACACAGAACAAACACCTTCATATCACCAACCTATTCTTCAACACAAATGTTTGTCCTGGGTGGGAATCCAACCCACGATCTACCGCGCAGAAGGCAGAGTTACTACCAACTGAGCTATGAGGACAATCAAAATATAATATGAATGACCGTTTTGAACTGCTCCATTAAAAAGTGAGTACTAATGATATTGAATCGTTCAATAAGTTACTATTATTGTCGTCGCAAAACTGGTACCACAGTTTTGAGGTTACATTGTACTGTTTGAGGGTGTTGTCCGACAGCGACGCAAGCATCAAGTTGATGCTTGAGGCGGAGAGCCACGGCGCGTGAATGCCGTTCAGGATAAGGTACACATGGAGAGGACAATGATCTCTGAAATCCCATTGCAACAAGGATTTAATAGGCATTTATACAAAAAAAAATATTATCTTCTACTAGCTGCTACTACAGCTACCCGTAACTTTTGTCAAAGTGGGAACCACGGCTGTGACAGCCAATGACTTCGTCAATTAATATTAGTCGTCAATTAATTTTCGCTAACATTTAAAGATGAATGAAAATGGAGGAAATACGTAAAAATATTAAAATTTACAGTTATTTTTAACCGTATCCACGGCGAAAGCATCTAGATCCTGTTTCCATGAAATAAAAGTATCGCATTTTTCATTGCTCCGAAAATGCAAAAAGATCAATTTCTGGATAACTAAATAGTTGAGTTATGATATATATTAAATGTCTCCCATTCCATTGCTATAGCTGATAGTTGCGGTATTTCGACTCGTCCACACAATTTTTCTACTAATTCACAATTAGTCATTGCTCACAAACCTTTTGAGACCCAAAAAACATACTGCCAATAGTTCTAGGTAAATAATATGTATTAAATATTATATATATATTTTTATATATATATATATATTTACCAACCTACCATTGTCTATTTACTTTCTTTTCGCTACAAACTGTACCCGACCTAGTTTTTGAAACATAGTAAATATTCCATATTTAGACTTGTTTCAGGTTTATGAATATAAAAATCCATACTTTGTTGCAGGAATGTCGAGACGATTACACTGATTTGAAAGAAAGAAAATTTTCAATAATTTAAAAGCAAGTTCGAGAATAGTACACATCCTAGTAAAAGTGAAAATGTTTTGACAAACCATCTAACACGGTTACGTTTCTAGGGGCATAGACAAGCCATGTGTATCATCATCAACCTTAAAAAACTTTGTGACTATCTAGGATGTAACAAACTTTAATTTACTATTTTATATAATAAACATTATATTATATTATATTCTTATAACGGATTTATGGCCTTATCTGCGAATGTAGGCAATAATCTCCTTCATAATTTTGGTGAAAACCAATGTAGCCACCGAGAGACCATATGTAATAGACATTATTGATATACGTTATAACGTATACACACATTAATATATTTATGTAATAGTTTACATGCTGTTCGGTGATCTTCCATTTTGAAGTGTCTATTTCAAATAAAAAGATGAATCTTATGCTACCATTTTGTTTAGGAGGTAAGAATGTACAAGATACATCTGATCTATACTGATCTTTAGTTGGATTCCAAGGAAAAACCACTCCTAATTGTATAAGTTTTTGAATAGTTTCAAATATAATATCTAAACTTTCACCTTGAGATAATTTAGGGTGTGAAACTACAGATTGAGTTAACTTTTTACATAAAGGAATTGTACAGAGAGTTCTACAAACTGCCTATTATATAATATTGATATTATAATGTCTAATTATTAATTCCATGAAAATGAAAATATATTTTATTTTATATAATTTTAATTAATATTCGTATGTCACACATTATATTATATAATAGTGTACCGTAATGACTTGTAACATGGTGTTATGAATAAAGGATTGTATTGTATAACCTTGTTTTATCCATGACAAAACTACCTGGCTGTTAGTTATATTAACCAACAATTATAAAGATATGTAAGTCTACCTGCATCAGTGTTGCACGGTGCCGTCTGAAGCTCTTTGATGGCGTTTGAGCCATGTTTGTGTTGTAAGTTCAGCGAGCCACGGGTGCTGTTGGCTTTATATGAACTCCCCGCCCCCCCCTGTTCGACGGGTAGCGAGGAGGTCCCGTCCAGTTTCTCTGATGAACAGAACGAGCAGCCGACATCTGAGATGTGGATGTGGGTGTTTTAGGGTTCCTCATTTTTCTGATTTCGAGGCCCTGTTTTTCAACAGTCTTGCTGGCCTTTATTTTTTCCCCAGTGAGTTTCGGAAAAGAGTCTCATCTCGCTCTAAGTCTTGTATGACATGGAGAAAATTATTTTCCAAGCTGGGTGTTATTAATTTTTTTTCTGTCCTGTGAGAAGGAAAAATGCAGGTCTGCCGACAAGCGGCAACCGTCACTTAATGAATTGAGATCTATGATTTTATCATTGAGTCCATGGCTCCATTGATGGCAGGGGTCGCAGCACCAGGTGTCTGTTGAAAGTCTTCTAATTTTTTATCCTGGCCCCGAACAATTTCTGCCACTGCGGCGGACATCTCAGCATTAAGCTTGGAGCATGTCATGAAAAATAAAAACAGTTGGAAGGAATCAGATGTTCTATCAAGAGATTGCTTTTCTCTTCTTCAGGCAAACCTTTGTTCAACAAAGGGGACCATATTTTAGCCAAATTATAGTGAACTGACTCCCCGAAATCTGGAGTGTCTGATGTCGAAGCACCCAAAAGTAACTCTGGGTTCAGACTTGGTTGTGGTGCGGCTTCTGCTTCTGCAGGAATAACATCTGTTTTTTCCGTTCCAAGCCGGCGACGGCAGTACCTCATTCGCTTCGAGTAGCGGTGGCGGCAGATCATGATCATGATCATCCAGTTGGTTTTCCGGCCTAGCCGTTCGAGTGTCTTTATGCGTTTGTACGCCCATGAATGTATCTAAGACAACATAAAACATTGTTTTGTTAAGTGCGCAGTACTTTTTTATTGCAAGGAAAATGGACGGTTCTCATAAATAAATGAAGTATTTTTATTGTCTCGCAGACAATAATAGCAGATGAGCATGAAAATCACTTAGATTTCACGTATTTTCTGCGTATTCTTTTCGTGGGTGACTCGCAGTCACCCACGCTATCGCAATTGACTCGCAGTCAATTCCGATCTTGCACACATTAAACTAGTTGATTTACACGTACCTGTAATGTTTTCGGTATCCTGTGACGAGTACTGAGAAATTATGCGTCGTTTTTCTTCCGTTTTTTCGTTGGTAACGTGCTAATTTCTCTTCTGCGTTTCGCTTTTGCATTTTTGCTGGTAAGCGTGACACGTGCGTTCGTTGCCTCGCACGAAAAAGGAATGAGGTAAAGTCGATGCTCGCGAACCATAGAGGCGAGAATCGATAAAAAGTCGATGTTTTAATCGAGTAAAATCTAAAATTGTGCGAATATGTTGCCTGTAGGTTAAAGGGACTACCTTGTAATTAAACTATATCTTCGAATAATGCGACTATAATAATATTGATAGAACTTCACTCTGGAGTTCGTTTAATCATATATTATATGTTGTAACAAACCCCCCCTTATTATTGTTTAACCGCCCCATAACTCACCACTTCCCGCACCTATTTTTAAATCTACCGCGCCTAATCGACTCCGCTATCTCCGTTGGGTTTGTTATGAAATATATGGCCTTGCTGATCGCTAGTTTAAGGTAGGACCTACATTGTGTTTCCGTAATAACTCAGATTCTTTTGAGGAATTGAAGTCTATACCTAACTAGATTGACCTAAGTTTACCTGACTTTAAATATGCCTGACTATTAGTATCGAGCTAAATAACTATAATATAACTATAATAATTAGGAATGAGAACCCGCGAAATATAAATTAGATGGTTAACTAAGTAGGTACCTATCTTATTTAGTCAACTACAATAAACGTGGTAAAATGTTACATGGGTAATTCTTCATTGAAAAGTGGTAAAAAGTTACATGGATAATTCTTCATTGAAAACAAGACATAGTACATTGAGACCTAGGTTAAACCTAAAGGATTCTATGAATTTCCTAAGATATGATTTAGTATAGTTTACACAAACTTAGGAGAGTAGAATAAATAAAAGATGTTATATCGACTTTACTTAGAAATAAATCTGTTTTAGAATATTTAAATAGTTCTTTTGACGCCATGTTTGTTATATTTCTCTTGCGACAAATGTACAGGGTGTGTATCGAGAGGTTACTTTAAATTGCGCATTAGTTCGGTTAGTCTGACCTAGAGCCACACTCGTGGTAAGTTTCTCTCACTTATAAGGACAGACTAAAAAACTATGCATCACTCATACAAACAATAGGGAGATAAGCCCCCCCCCCGGTCCTCCACCTTCCCCATAGACCAGCCCTGGCCACCAAAGAAGTATTCTTTGTTACTTCTTGATACATTCCCCCTTAAATTTGTTATAAATTTAATGATATAACGTTTCTCATCAAAACTCCAATTACCATGGAAATCGCATCGTTTTTCGACACCTTTCTTAGGCTTTAGAGCAGACAATATTAGTCCTTTCTGACATCACCATGACTAAATAATCATTACTCATACTAATAAATATAAATATGTTCCGGTACAAGAACACAAGAGGCTTTCTTACCCTTAAAGCTATAAGATCAGCTGTTAATACGTCTCACATGGACAACAATGTAATTCGAACAATAAAGTGACATCTACCATTTCAGCTATAGATCAGGCCACGGGGATACCTCCCAGGTTGTACGAAGTACTTAGTTTTATATACAGCTTTCTTACCATTACAGCTATAAGATCAGCCTTTACACGTCTCACTTGGACAACAAATGTAATTCGAACAATACATGTAAAGTGACATCTACCATTTCAGCTATAGATCAGGCCACGGGGATACCTCCCAGTTTGTACGAAGTACTTAGTTTATGTACCTTCTAAATCGTTACAACATAGCAACAGTCATTCAGATCACATTTCAGTCTTCAAGGACCAATATTGAGTTAAACAAAAGACAACTCTGTCTAACCTTACTTATATCGGACACACGTCTTTTGATAAAGTAGGTAAGTACATAATTATATTAAAATACTTTAATGTACATATGACTAAAATGTCAAGTTGTATGTTATGCAAAATTATTCAACAAACTTTTTAATGTATATTCAAACTAGGATTTATAATCCCTAGGTCTCAGACTTACTATATCTTTCAGAGACTAAATATATTTGAGTAAATTCACCTTCCAGTTCTTCAATACCAATACTTAGGTCTAACAAACGTTCAGTGTTCAAACTTAATTTATATAGCAAGCACACATTTTAGATAAAATAGGAAAGAGTATTAAAATATAATTCAATTACAAAGATAGCCGACGGTTAAATAATTCTCTACAAACCGTTAGCTCCGCAGCTCAGTGACAATAGCTACACTGCCTTACGCATCGCAGATCGCGAGTTCGATTCCCGCCCATAACAAAACTTGCGCGACGAAAACAACATTAGTTCCGTCTCTGGTGTTAAAATTCATTACATGATTGTATTTTAATAAATAAAGACCAAAAGTAGCAGATATCTGGAAACCACAACGCAAGCCATGTCCAGTTCCTCCGTCAGATGGCGCTGCTCGAAAGCGTCCACCAAAAATGCAGTAAAAACCTGCCTTGCACATCGTAGATCGCGAGTTCAATGCCACGCCCAGATTATTCCAATTAGGTGATGCTGCTCGAAAACGTTCACCAAAATGCAGTCAAAACCCTGCCTTGCACATCGTAGATCGCGAGTTCAATGCCACGCCCAGATTATTCCAATTAGGTGATGCTGCTCGAAAACGTTCACCAAAATGCAGTCAAAACCCTGCCTTGCACATCGTAGATCGGGTGTTCGATTCCCCATGACAAAACTTGTGCAACGAAAGCAAACATTATTTTAATTGAAGAATTAAGTTAATCTTACCTGAAGTAAACTCGTACCGAAGAATCAGTTATTCTATTTTGTGCTCCTTCTCAAACCCTATTTATCTAAGATAATACACATAATACAAATATAAATAAACAAGAAGACGTACTTTCTTCCGCGTTTCCACCTATAAATTTACCGTGCGCGTAAGTTATTAATTAATTAATGAACAAACCCGACGGTTTTGTTATAGTTGACCTAGGTCTCTCTTAGATGTTTTCATGAGCCGAAGCTCTGAATGTAGTTTGAGCTAAATTACTAGAAAGTCACATATGTTAACATCGCAATGTGTCTAGCTCCTCCTTTATATTGTTCATCAAAAACATCGCTAAGGTAATACACAACATAAACAAATTACCATGGTCAGAGATACTTTTCAGATTATTTTAAATTATATAATGAACCACTTACCCAGATCTCCATCAAATTAACACAATTTCACAACAAGAAAATAATTACTATTAAAATTATATTTAGCCAACCAAAGAATAAGAAGGGTCTGTCTGTTAACACCGCTAGGTTTCCTAGACCTCTTCTACTCACTCGATACCACAAAACTTGGCTTCGGAACTCCACTCTCCGCAATTTCTGGCGCTGACTGACTGACTGACTGACCGACTCCGACTCACTGACCCCGAGACGCTCCCGTTCCTTGTATTTATACCCTTGAGTCCTAAAAAATCCCCGGGTTTACGATGCCTATTTTTTTGTTTGGTCGCCCGACAAGCGCTCGGCGGCATTCCTCAAAGGAATCCTATTTGTTTGAAAAAGCCGATCCATTCCTTTGACAGAAACCGAAACTACGTATGAGTCATGTTTTAAATATAATTCTTTATTTTGTTTATAGAAAAGTGACGGGGTAGCTATGCTGGACCGTTACAGCCGACCCCCAAAATTTACGCAGGTGTGAATTTTTTCAACCGTAGAAAATTTTAAAAAATATTTTCTAATAAGAATATAAATTATGACAATAACAACCTTAAACTTGGAATACTCATCTTCTAATATGTCAATATTTTACTTCAGACACTGAAAATGTATGTGCGTTAATAGAGTCGTAAACCCTGCCAGAATTTGAAGATTCTATCAAAAAAGGATTAAAAAAGAGAGAAAATTATTTTAATAATTGTTACTATCATTATTTACTCACATCACCTTAAGTTGAATTTGTAGCGGCCAGTGAGTAAGAATAGAATCTCAATGAACGGCCATTGAATGAAGAAATTCATTCGAATGAATTAAAAAAATCTGTAATCTTCCTTATTCGTATCAATATACGAATACAAATTCTAAAAGTATGTTTAAATATTATTATAATATTTTTTAACAACTTACACTGTGGAACTATTCTTATATATATTTTTTTATTTCTTATTTCACTCTCCAGATTTCTTATCCAAAAGGTTGACAACTCCAGCGATAATGCGTGTACCTATTGTGTATACATCGTGATGTATACTGTGTTTTTAAACCAATCTTAGAGTCATCGTTAACTGGACCAGGAACCAAGCTTTATAGTAAACTCAAAAATGCTTAATCTACCCCTCCGTCAAGATGATCGTTTTCTGGTTGAAGAGCGAGTTTGTGAGGCTCACTTTCTCTAATAGAACGCTGAATGGGTTAGTCGGCAAAAGTGGAATCACGCGCTCCGTTTACTTACTAAGCGAAACAGCCCTTCGGTCGATTAGATACACCTTATAGACTTTGGCATAAAAAAATCATAGATTAGAATACCCCACTCGGGCTGATCACAGTTAACAACTCGTCCTCGAATTGGAGCCGGTGGAGTGTATTTAGTTATCGGCTTATTGTCGTGTAGAGTATGAACCTTTATGAAACCAGGACAGCCCTGATGAGACACGTAACCTAACACCAAATTCTTCATCATAGCAGTTCTTTGTGAGTGTAATGTGTGTCCAAAATCGAATACTGCAGATCATTTCAACGCCAAGATACTGTCGAATTATAGAGGCCCTCCTATATCTTTAACTACAACAGTCACTCTATTCATACATCAATCACAAAATACTTCCTCATTCGCTTCCATACCCGTTAATTAACAAATGTTTCATACCACACACGTAATACTCCAACTTTTACAGTACTTCTACGCCACCCATATAATCCGACAGTCATAACTTGTGCTAAAACTACGAAGAAGAGCATACAAGAACTACGCAATTTTTTTTTTTTTTTTTTTTTTACTTTTCTTTTTTTTTTACTTTTTTTTTTTTTTTTTTTTTTTTAGTTGTCATCCACTAATCTGAGTGACAGATTTCAATACTGTTTAACAATCCTTTATGTTTTTGAAAGCTACTATTCCCTACTACTATTTGAGTTTTTTTTTTTTTTTTTATTATGTCACTATTATTATTATATTTTTGTTTTTATACCTAACCTAACTCCTTTTTTTTTTATACCGAACCTAACCTAACCTAAGTTTTTTTTTTTTTTCGGAACCTAACCTAACCTTATCCTTTTTTTTTTTTTTAAATATTTATTTTGTCAGTTT
Organism: Chesias legatella; assembly: GCA_947359385.1. Classification (NCBI taxonomy): domain Eukaryota; kingdom Metazoa; phylum Arthropoda; class Insecta; order Lepidoptera; family Geometridae; genus Chesias; species Chesias legatella. Next base: position 2,921,202 of record OX375783.1, read on the forward strand.
TATTATTATAATATATTTATTTATTTTATATAACAACTAAAACTATTTTTGTTGTGAATTTGCAATATAACAACTAAAACAATTTTTGTTTTGAATTTGCATTAATTATTAATTTGAGTTAATATTAATATATATAATTTTTTTTTTTTTTTTTTTGGGTTATTAATTCTTTGATCTCATTATATTCTCGTATAATTGAGAACATGCTATGTACTTCAATTTTCAACTACCGAGCGCCTGGATTATACATTAAAAAAAATACCTATATCAAAATAATATGTTGAAGAGTAGTAGTTTCCCAAAAAAAATTGAAAAATGTCCGTGATGTCATTATGTATATCTTCTAAGTCGTTTTTTTTTCTTTCGATTGATATGTATTCATTAAAATATAATTGTTTAATCTTGAAAACATATCAATAATTTAATATTGAAAAGTAATCTAAAGTATTTTTTTTTTCTAACAAGATTTGAATAAGAATTCTAATTGGAAGAATTATATATCCTCAGGAATTTGTAGCGTATTAAAGAATTAAACTCTATTCTAATTCTATCTTACAAGTCATTCAAATAGTTAGATTTTATAACATCTTTATTTACAATCCTTAATAATACAAAACCTGTATTAACATACAATATCATTGTATTTTATTCTTCTCTGAATATCTATTTCCTGGCAATAGTATCAATTTTAGTTTATTAATTAATGTCTGTAATAACGGTCACATCCATAAATACAATGAAACTCACAACAATAAAATTCAATTGAATTTTTTTTTTTTTTTTTTTTTTTGCATCAGTGAAATATTCAAAATCAAAATCAAAGTCAAATATATAAATAAAGAAACGCCCGGAAACGCCAACATCATTCAAAACACAAGGCCACGCGCACCCATCGACAAGCCCGACGCCCATTCAAACCTGATCCTCGTCCGACCCTCCATGGAGAAGAACAGTCAAGAAACCCCTAATTATATATAATATTTTTTTTTTTAATCGAACTGTCGACCCCCCGTTTGTATATTTTGTAATGATTTTGAAATTAACTGCATTAATCGTAGAAATGATGAATATGATTAGTCATCCATCTATTTATCAGTTATACTTCCCCACGTAATAGTAATTGTACAAAACTTGCAGATGCTTGCAGAAAATTAAATACTTACTACACATATTATGTAGCTACCTAATTAAATGTTTTCATTTTATATTTCTGACGTTGTACCGAACCTATTGAAATATCTATCCCATTGTTTATGAAGTTACTAGATACGTATTCGTAATATCTCAAAATCAGTAAACAAAATTATACGCAGTTATAAAACACTAGTTGTGCTCGCGTCTTCGCCCGCGTATGATACAGTAAAATATAACTATTAGATCAGCGTCATGGTGCAGTCCCATTTTATCACGTTGTGAACTAATGCTAGCATCTATCCATCAGGAACAGTACTTATTTTTCTAGATGAAAAGTATCCCTATCTTATGTCAGATTTATTTGAGTAGGTAGTTAACGCTTAAGCAACAATTTAACAAACAAACTCACATTCATATCTATAATATCAAGGACTGTTAGTTAACTTGAAAGCATAACTAACTTTATTTAAACAGTGAAATGACGCACACGCATAGGTACTTAGTCAATATGAAATTAATCTGAGTGTCCTAGCTAAGTCTAGCAATAAAAATTTAATTACCTAAATACTATTATTCTAAACGGAATAGTTTCTACTCAAACGTCAAACTTGCTTTGGATATTTAGCTCGACTTAAGACATGATTTCCCTATTATTATTTTCCATTGTCATGGAATTACGCTTCACGATTTGCGTGTCATATTTGCGCAGGAGCTATGCTTATTGAAATAGGTACTGTTAAAGATCGAGTCGAACGATCGCTAACTGATGTAGAGGATATGTGATTGAAATAGACTCGAATTTATTATACTTTTTACGAACCGAATCCACATTTGATATAAATCCAAATTTGTTTAATGAACCAATTATCCGCATACATACATAATCCCGACGTGTGCAGTAAATCTAAAAATAAATAAAATCTACTAAAAGAACTAAGTCTAACGATAAAAAGATCGTACACTATGTATGTATGTATGTATGTATGTATGTAACCTAAATCGCAGGTCGCAATACTTGTTATTATTACATGTCAAATCATCCGGGGAAGCGCCGCCACCATACCCACTTCTGACGCGAAGCAATAACGCATGTAGACATAACGAGAAAGAGAGAGACATAACATTTAGATATTCACTATACCTTTTCGAGTTACGAATACCTAGGATGTCACTTAGGTCTTATTCTAGGACCTAAGTTGTTTTGCTTGTGAAGAGCAGAGGTATCACTCAACACCAGGTGGGCCATCTGCCGATACCTTAACTCTATCACGGCTCACAATAGAAAGACGCTAGATTTTTGACTGGCCTCATAGCTCAGTTGGTTAGTAACTCTACCTTCCGCATCGCAGATCGGGGTTCAATCCTCACTCAGAACAGACATTTATGTGACATTTGTAACATTGACATTCGTTCCGTGTCCGAGTCCTAATATATACCACATGTATGTATTTACAAAAGAAAAGCATATAAGTATTACATCAGCTATCTGGTTCCCATGACACAGCTATGCTTAGCTTACCTTGGGGCCAGATGGCGCCGCGTGAAATGCCCACCATTATTTATTTATTTATTTATTATATAAGTTCTACCTACGTGTGTTTCATATTTTATTTATTACATTAATGGTTTTATTCTATACTAGCTGTTGCCCGCAACTTCGTCCGCGTGGAATTCGGTTCCATCACGCACCCAGCAAAAAGCGGCTACTTCAATTCCACAAACAGACACTCTATTTTTGTTTCTTTGTATGGATTTTAGTTTTGTACTGTTTCGTAATCTCTAAACATAGATAGTATGTAATTTAGTGAACTTTTCATTAGAATTGTTTTGCTTGTATTATACCTAAAATTTTATTACTCCCCAATTTTAATTTTACTATGATTTCTTAAAAAACCCCTGTGTATAATAAAGAGACTTGTACGGGACGCTTCGTACCGAGGTAATAAAATCGAAAGAGGTAAACAATATGGCGGCCTACCTTACAATCCTTTGTTCTTATCTTGCTGGTTTTTTCCACGTAGCGAGTTATTAGCTACTGCCTACGTGTAAACACCAGATGTTAAAACCGTTGTTATTACTTGTTCGACTTAGTGTTTCCTATTGTCTATTTATTATGCGTGCTATCCTAATAGGTACTAAGGCGATGTCGTTGTTCGTACGGGACAAGAATATCTTTCCTTTCGTAGTAAATGACTATAAATCGTAGGATAATTATTGAACATCGACAATCATGTATCACTAATATGTATTAAGAATTTTACCCAATTTTCCCTTTGATAAATTTACACCAGATATATATAATATAGGTATGTATCTTAAAAACGAGAACCTATTTAGATGAATTTTAATTATTAATAAATCTTGATGCCTTGTTGGTAGATAAATAATTGTGTTATCTATCTAGATTGTCCCTTTGGCAAATTTTAAACTATGTAGGTATTTACTTTTGAAATATTACAACTTGAAATTACGACCCCCCAATATTTAGACATTATCACCGTTTGTACAATAAACGCATGTTTATAATGTTTTAATGCAGACAACAACCATATAATATTTTGACCCGCTAATATTTTAACTTTTCTACCTATAATCTTTGTCCATTTAATAAGACAATAGAATATTTACCTTTTTGTTAAGTTAATGTTTATGGAAACGCAGAACCTCGAAAACAATATCCGTTATTTATTTTCCAACGCTACCTTTATTACCTAGATTACCTAAACTTTATCTAAGCAAAAATTCGACTCGACTTAATTCCTCTCCATTTTCACGTCAACAAATTGTGCGAAAGGATTCGCAACACTATAACTAAGTCTTACATCATAACAAACCCAAACTATTTATACTAACCCTAAAAGACTAACACTATAAACAAACCTAAATAAATAAGTGACCTGAGAAATATTTTGTTATGACCTAAACTTTAGATAAAGTAAATTGTTATAAAATAGTAAAATATGATTTAGCAAAGTAGACTTAAATGTTATCGTTTTAAAGTTCAACCTAAATTTACAAATAAAACTATGAAATACGGAGTTTTTATTTTTTATTTTTTTTTTATTATTATTATTAATTAGTTTAGTGAGATAATAATCCTGGTCACGGCACCAAATTGTAACAAACCCCCCCTTATTATTGTTTAACCGCCCCATAACTCACCACTTCCCGCACCTATTTTTAAATCTACCGCGCCTAATCGACTCCGCTATCTCCGTTGGGTTTGTTATGAAATATATGGCCTTGCTGATCGCTAGTTTAAGGTAGGACCTACATTGTGTTTCCGTAATAACTCAGATTCTTTTGAGGAATTGAAGTCTATACCTAACTAGATTGACCTAAGTTTACCTGACTTTAAATATGCCTGACTATTAGTATCGAGCTAAATAACTATAATATAACTATAATAATTAGGAATGAGAACCCGCGAAATATAAATTAGATGGTTAACTAAGTAGGTACCTATCTTATTTAGTCAACTACAATAAACGTGGTAAAATGTTACATGGGTAATTCTTCATTGAAAAGTGGTAAAAAGTTACATGGATAATTCTTCATTGAAAACAAGACATAGTACATTGAGACCTAGGTTAAACCTAAAGGATTCTATGAATTTCCTAAGATATGATTTAGTATAGTTTACACAAACTTAGGAGAGTAGAATAAATAAAAGATGTTATATCGACTTTACTTAGAAATAAATCTGTTTTAGAATATTTAAATAGTTCTTTTGACGCCATGTTTGTTATATTTCTCTTGCGACAAATGTACAGGGTGTGTATCGAGAGGTTACTTTAAATTGCGCATTAGTTCGGTTAGTCTGACCTAGAGCCACACTCGTGGTAAGTTTCTCTCACTTATAAGGACAGACTAAAAAACTATGCATCACTCATACAAACAATAGGGAGATAAGCCCCCCCCCCGGTCCTCCACCTTCCCCATAGACCAGCCCTGGCCACCAAAGAAGTATTCTTTGTTACTTCTTGATACATTCCCCCTTAAATTTGTTATAAATTTAATGATATAACGTTTCTCATCAAAACTCCAATTACCATGGAAATCGCATCGTTTTTCGACACCTTTCTTAGGCTTTAGAGCAGACAATATTAGTCCTTTCTGACATCACCATGACTAAATAATCATTACTCATACTAATAAATATAAATATGTTCCGGTACAAGAACACAAGAGGCTTTCTTACCCTTAAAGCTATAAGATCAGCTGTTAATACGTCTCACATGGACAACAATGTAATTCGAACAATAAAGTGACATCTACCATTTCAGCTATAGATCAGGCCACGGGGATACCTCCCAGGTTGTACGAAGTACTTAGTTTTATATACAGCTTTCTTACCATTACAGCTATAAGATCAGCCTTTACACGTCTCACTTGGACAACAAATGTAATTCGAACAATACATGTAAAGTGACATCTACCATTTCAGCTATAGATCAGGCCACGGGGATACCTCCCAGTTTGTACGAAGTACTTAGTTTATGTACCTTCTAAATCGTTACAACATAGCAACAGTCATTCAGATCACATTTCAGTCTTCAAGGACCAATATTGAGTTAAACAAAAGACAACTCTGTCTAACCTTACTTATATCGGACACACGTCTTTTGATAAAGTAGGTAAGTACATAATTATATTAAAATACTTTAATGTACATATGACTAAAATGTCAAGTTGTATGTTATGCAAAATTATTCAACAAACTTTTTAATGTATATTCAAACTAGGATTTATAATCCCTAGGTCTCAGACTTACTATATCTTTCAGAGACTAAATATATTTGAGTAAATTCACCTTCCAGTTCTTCAATACCAATACTTAGGTCTAACAAACGTTCAGTGTTCAAACTTAATTTATATAGCAAGCACACATTTTAGATAAAATAGGAAAGAGTATTAAAATATAATTCAATTACAAAGATAGCCGACGGTTAAATAATTCTCTACAAACCGTTAGCTCCGCAGCTCAGTGACAATAGCTACACTGCCTTACGCATCGCAGATCGCGAGTTCGATTCCCGCCCATAACAAAACTTGCGCGACGAAAACAACATTAGTTCCGTCTCTGGTGTTAAAATTCATTACATGATTGTATTTTAATAAATAAAGACCAAAAGTAGCAGATATCTGGAAACCACAACGCAAGCCATGTCCAGTTCCTCCGTCAGATGGCGCTGCTCGAAAGCGTCCACCAAAAATGCAGTAAAAACCTGCCTTGCACATCGTAGATCGCGAGTTCAATGCCACGCCCAGATTATTCCAATTAGGTGATGCTGCTCGAAAACGTTCACCAAAATGCAGTCAAAACCCTGCCTTGCACATCGTAGATCGCGAGTTCAATGCCACGCCCAGATTATTCCAATTAGGTGATGCTGCTCGAAAACGTTCACCAAAATGCAGTCAAAACCCTGCCTTGCACATCGTAGATCGGGTGTTCGATTCCCCATGACAAAACTTGTGCAACGAAAGCAAACATTATTTTAATTGAAGAATTAAGTTAATCTTACCTGAAGTAAACTCGTACCGAAGAATCAGTTATTCTATTTTGTGCTCCTTCTCAAACCCTATTTATCTAAGATAATACACATAATACAAATATAAATAAACAAGAAGACGTACTTTCTTCCGCGTTTCCACCTATAAATTTACCGTGCGCGTAAGTTATTAATTAATTAATGAACAAACCCGACGGTTTTGTTATAGTTGACCTAGGTCTCTCTTAGATGTTTTCATGAGCCGAAGCTCTGAATGTAGTTTGAGCTAAATTACTAGAAAGTCACATATGTTAACATCGCAATGTGTCTAGCTCCTCCTTTATATTGTTCATCAAAAACATCGCTAAGGTAATACACAACATAAACAAATTACCATGGTCAGAGATACTTTTCAGATTATTTTAAATTATATAATGAACCACTTACCCAGATCTCCATCAAATTAACACAATTTCACAACAAGAAAATAATTACTATTAAAATTATATTTAGCCAACCAAAGAATAAGAAGGGTCTGTCTGTTAACACCGCTAGGTTTCCTAGACCTCTTCTACTCACTCGATACCACAAAACTTGGCTTCGGAACTCCACTCTCCGCAATTTCTGGCGCTGACTGACTGACTGACTGACCGACTCCGACTCACTGACCCCGAGACGCTCCCGTTCCTTGTATTTATACCCTTGAGTCCTAAAAAATCCCCGGGTTTACGATGCCTATTTTTTTGTTTGGTCGCCCGACAAGCGCTCGGCGGCATTCCTCAAAGGAATCCTATTTGTTTGAAAAAGCCGATCCATTCCTTTGACAGAAACCGAAACTACGTATGAGTCATGTTTTAAATATAATTCTTTATTTTGTTTATAGAAAAGTGACGGGGTAGCTATGCTGGACCGTTACAATGTATCAATTATGTCCTACCTTAAAATTAGGCATGCAAATATTAAAAGCTATATTTGAGTATATTACGTCAATTGATCAAAAAAATTACAGGATATAGGACAAATTACAGGATACGGGACGCGTGCGATTAACTTACGCAGCAAGGCTACACGCGCGGGTTGGACGCATTGGTACATTGCACCTTTTATATTGGATATCTCGCATGTCTTCGAACTCAGAGGTCAGCTGCCATGTTTTTAGTTCGGGTAAGAGTCCCTTCATACACGTGACTGCATTACTGTGAATACTGGTTTTTTATGTGACACAATTACGGTACGAGCCGACAGCCCACCTGGTGTTGTTCCTCTGCCCATAACCGATGCGACTTGGACCCTCCCTTATATGTAAGACAAGACCCGTCGCATCGTATGTGCCCTAACTCTGAGACGTGTAGGTGGAATGTCTCATGTGCCTGTAATTTCACCAGTATTTAGTTCCAATTTCAGTTTAGTTCAGGAGATTTCAGTTATAAAATCATAGAAGATTATTCATTGTGAGATTACCCTCGACTGTGGAAGTTTCAGGAACGACTTCACCTACATAAAGAAGTCCTTTATTTACACTATTATTAGTTGGTAAACTTTTATGTAGGAGAAAACTCTTTCACTATTACGAAGCTGCGTTATGAGTGCTGTAGTCATTTTTTTTTTCAGTTTTATTGAAGTCCAGCGTAAATACCCACTTTCAAACCAGAACACAGTAACGTGAATGCGTTACTGCTTGGCGGCAGAAACGGGCATGGTGGCAGTACTTCCCCGGATGAAATTGAAAATTTGAACTTGTATGATCTTTAGTTCTTTCATCATGACAATAAAAATGGCATTTGATAGGATGGCAGTAGATAATCCGTGAATTGCATCGACTTGCGCGCTTTACACGCATCTTCTAACAAACTCTTTATTACATAATATTATGTGTATATTGTTTGATATTTTCCGTAACTTAAGCTCAAACTTAAACTTGAAAAGCTGAATATATTTTAATCAACATCAAACTACTCATCAAATCAAATTTCAATAGACAGACAGTTTAATGTATTTTGTTTACTGTACATTCACATAGATATGATGTATATAAGAGTCGTGATCACGCGAATCCACAATACCATCGCTTTACGACCGCAGAAATAATGAAATTAACGATTATTCTGCTTGTAAAAGTTTTTATAACGTCCGTCCGTTAAGGGTATTAGTAAAATTGATAAATTATGGCAGAGATTTGTATGGTTTTCGTACTCCGTTATTTTTAATAGCGGGCTAATTATAAAACAGTTATGAAATGTGCCTCTTTCATAATACGTTATTGATTTTATATTGATGCATGCTTCCGTTTTTACACACTAGCAGGCCATCCCGGTTACACATGTGTAGTCGTTAAGTGGGTATTTACGCTGGACTTCAATAAAACTGAAAAAAAAAATGACTACAGCACTCATAACGCAGCTTCGTAATAGTGAAAGAGTTTTCTCCTACATAAAAGTTTACCAACTAATAATAGTGTAAATAAAGGACTTCTTTATGTAGGTGAAGTCGTTCCTGAAACTTCCACAGTCGAGGGTAATCTCACAATGAATAATCTTCTATGATTTTATAACTGAAATCTCCTGAACTAAACTGAAATTGGAACTAAATACTTCCAGAGCACGGGGGTTTGTTTTTGAACATAGTTAGATGTTGGTAAATGAAATTAAAAAATTGGGGATGGTTGCCCTTAAATTGAAAACCGTATGCTTCGTAATGAATAAAGCAAATCAAATTCAATGTTGTATGCTCGTAATTCTTAGGGTCGTATGAATGTGAGAGCGTATGTTTGTTTAGTTTACAACCCTTAGTCTAGAGCACGCGGAAGTTCCGCGATATTTTATTTTTCAATGTGAATAATGTTACGGAAGGTTGCGATGGCCCACTGTTGGGCCATAAAAATAAAAAAGATCTCGAGCTTACACTTGCATTTGAAATAGTCTATTTTATTTACTCCTGGCAAGACGTCGATTGGAATTCAATCATTACTTAAATCTCACCCCTAAGCAAATTTCTGTCGTAAGGGCTACGGCATCTGGCCCTTTCTTACTTAGGTATGGGAAACCCAGAATACATCACGATGCGCTTGTAACTTTGAGACATAATAGTAGTTCATCTCATTTGCTCACAGGAACGCATTTCCTGCAATAACTGCATTATTTCTTGGTGGTAGATTGCGTGACGAACTCTGTAAATAATGCTACTGAAGTAGATTGAGAATAAATACCTGATTTTTATTTATAAATCCGGTGCATTCCTCGGTTTTTGTGGAAGCTAAAGTAACAAACTGAGATATTGTTAAAATAATTAATTAAATCAGCTAAAGTTACATTTCAAGTACAATCAAGTAAAAACAATTCTTCCATTACTACGGCGTAATTAGAGGGGGATGATCGCGACCGAGGCTGTTAGTCGACTGAGTCAGCAACTGGTTGGCTCGAGTTACCCCTGACTAATGAAGGGATGGATTCATTGCACGATATCGTCGGTACAGTCGGAGATATGCCTCACGAATGTTCCAGTATTAGTGTAATCAATGGGTTGTGGCAGGCAATCCGTGACAGACATTATTTAACGGCTGCAATTTGAAATGCAACATTATTCCAATGAAACTTTTGACAGTTTGTCAACAACAGTCGCGTATAAAGCTCGCGTGTTACCCACAATATTCACAACTAGATACCTACATAGTAGAATGTACGCAGTAGGTAAGTAATTTAAATATTTAATTTAATATTAAATTTGTAAGTAATAATTAATTAATTTTAATATTTTTGATGTCTTATGTATATGCATTAAATTATAAACATGGGCCAATGAAAACCATTGAAGAGTTCGACGGTTATAATGGCAATTTAAGTGCTATAGTGTTTTTGGAAGTACTGTTAAAATTCAGTAACTTATTAAAAGTATCTATTATACATATAAAAAAAAGGTTTCAAATATTTGAAAAGCAATTAGGTTTCTCATCAAGTTTCGACCGTTCAGTTATCTACAATTAGGCGCGTCTGAAAATACAGCCTAGCTATGTAGCAAAAATAATTGTATGTGTAAGGGAATTAAAAACGCAGAAAAAGAGCATATAAAAAATGATGTAGGTACCAGGGCAGTGTTGCCAAACAAACATCTATGGGTTTCAGTTGGGCTCGGTAAGAAATTTCGATTGTCATAGATATCTACTTTATCTTATGTTTTGAATATTACTTATTGAAATTTCCAAGCCATTTATAAGTTGTATGTAATTAAAGTTTTTTTAATTTTGACTTTTTGACATTTCTATAGACAAACAAGAAAACTCGGTCCCTTCCCGAGGTGTCAGACTCGGAGGCCAAGAAAAAGTACTGATATCTCCGGTTTGATAATAGATCTGAATAGTTCACCATCTTCTACCAACACCAAACAGCCGTAATTACACCGGCATCTATTTTTATATTTGATTGTGTACGTGTTTATTTCAATAAAGCGAATGCCCGACATCACGCAATATCAATGAAGTCTGTAAACGGTAATGGGTTAGCTAATATTTGTGGAACGAACCATTATCGTGTAATTCCCTCGGCACAGGAAACTTTTCGTTTTATTGCAAGAGTGTACTGTGTTTACTTCACCTAGATAAAGGGTTCAGTACTCCCCCTAGATTAGATAATCTGATGTATGGGGGGATAGTGGAATAAGCCAATAGTTCGAGGTTAAGTAACAATGGAATCCAAATTTTAGTCTATTTTTGTCTCGTTCAAATATTACGGCATTTTTTTTTTATACTTCATTTAAATCGCTTTAGCCTTTTAGCTTTAACTATTAGATCTTCGTACAAGACAATTTTATTATAAAGACTGTCATAACCGATGGCCTATTTATTTTTAAGTAGTCCATAAAGTTGTTTTTATGTGCCACTTAAAACAAACGTTACCAATTAGACACGATCCGGGAAAAAAAATCGTAGATGTAGGTATATGGGTATTGTGTACGGGCCGAAAAATAATACTGCCTTATCTATGTGAAACGTCATAATCTTAAACACGCTTCAAGGCTTTTATGGGCTGAAGACACCATAGTACATTAAATTACAAGTTTGTCGATTCCAAGCAGGTAGGTAATTATCGACATTCTATTCTGCTGAAATTGCTGTATCGGCGAAACTATGTAATTATGTTCGCAACTTTGTAAACAAATTACTAATCAAATAACAAGGAAGTGGCTAGGCACTGCAATTTTCAACATGAAACTTCACTGGTAAATAATTACATTTTCCATCTACTGAAATACTGACTTACTGCTACGAAATAAGGTTCAATTTGGCAAGT